>VZQC01003229.1:1773114-1849311 GCA_009823505.1 Rhizomys pruinosus
AAAGTCTAATAGTATCTGTAAAGTGAGGAGTTCTAGGTCTGTGTGAAATTGTGGTTTGAGGAGTTAACAGGACAGACCAAAGTAGGAATCCACTGACTGAATATTTGCCTTTCCAAAGTATCCCAAAGAAGGAAAAGAAAAGGAAACATTGGCCAGACTTATGGCAATACTTTTAAGTTCTTTTTAATTCTTTAGACACAAGATAACATGCAGTATAAACCAAGTGGAAAAACTAGAGCTGCCCCTCAACCGACAAGTGGAGAACATGTGGTGTATCTACACAATGGATTTCTATGCATCGGTAAAGAAAGATGACATTATGAGCTTTGCAGGTAAATGGCTGGAGCTAGAAGGTATCATGCTGAGTGAAGTAACACAGTCCCAGAAAAACAAATGACGAATGGTATCCCTCATCTGTGGATGCTAGCACCAATTACCTAATTGTATGGCAAACCGAGCAATGTCAATGTGATCTGAAAACAACTGTGCTCTTATATTGTGAACCCCTTAAAAATAAACAAATAAAAAAAAAGAAAAAACTAGAGCTAATCAGATGGATTGAGGTATTTTCTTTTTTGTTTTGTTTTGTTTGTTTGTTTTTGGTCTTTTAGAGACAGGGTCTCCCTGTAGCCCCAGCTGTCCTGTAACTCACTCTGTAGACCAGGCTGGCCTTGAACTCACATAGATCCACCTGCCTCTGCCTCCCAAGTGCTAGGATTAAAGGCGTGTACCACCATGCCCGGCTGTGAGGTATTTTTCTTTCTTTCTTTCTTTCTTTCTTTCTTTCTTTCTTTCTTTCTTTCTTTCTTTCTTTCTTTCTTTCTTTCTTTCTTTCCTTCCTTCCTTCCTTCCTTCCTTCCTTCCTTCCTTCCTTCCTTTCTTTCTTTCTTTTTGTGAGTTATTTTCTTAAAGGGAGGAGGTAGTGCATAAATGTGTAAAGGAAACCACATTACACTTTTGTTACTTGTTTGCTTGTTTTGTGTTTTAGATAATGTAGGAGTATGGAGGATGTGTCTACATAACGTAAAATGCAGAAGCCAGAACAGGAAAGTGATAGATTCAACCACATAGAAAATTTAATTGCTGCCAAATATGAGATATCTCAAGCAATGTCAAAAATCAAATGATAATTGAGAAACTCTTGTAGTCCATGTTAGAGACACAGAATTAATTCCTTAATAGATAGATGGAGATAGATAGATGATATATAGAGATGAAAGATAAATAGATCCAGATAAATCACCTACAAACCAATAAGAAAATAACCAACAACCCAATATATAAAAAACAATGATATGAACAGGCATATCACAAAAGATGACAATGAATTACTTTCAGATATAAGAAAATATGCTCACTCGATAAAATAATGTAAACATAAATCATAGTTCACACATTCCACCATTATATTATCAAAGATAAAGAATAGTAAAGTCACAACCAAGGAGGTGAAGAGAAAACCCACAGAATGGGAGGAAACCTTCACCAGTGATACATCTGACAGAGCATTAAATTTTCAGAATATATAAACTACTCAAAAAACAAAGAAGAAAACAAATGACTCACTCAAAAGATGGAGTAAAGGGCTGAACAGAGACTTCACCAAAGAGGAAGTAAAGATGACTGAGAAACATCTTAAAAAATATTCATCATTGCTAATAATTAAGGGAATGCAAATTAAAACCACTTTAAGATATCATCTCACTCTAATAAGTCTGGCTAGGATCAAGAAAACAAAAGATACCAAATGCTGGAGAGGTTGTGGGAAAAGGGGAACATTCATCCACCGCTGGTGGGAATGTAAACCTGTACAACCACTATGGAAAGCAGTGTGGGGAACCCCTAAAATACTCAGAATGAGTCTTCCACCTGACCCAGTCATACCACTCCTGGGTATATACCCACAAGACTCATCCTACAGCAAAGATACATGCACATCCATGTTTATTTCAGCTTTCTTCATGATAGCGAAGAGCTGGAAGCAACCAAAGTGCCCCTCAAACAGAGTGGATAGAGAAAATGTGGTACATCTACACAATGGAGTTTCATGCAGTAGTAAAGAAAGATGACATCATGAACTTTGCAGGTAAATGGCTGTAACTAGAAGCCATTATGTTAAGTGAAGTAACACAGTCCCAGAAAGACAAACAACAAATGGTATCCCTCATTTGTGGATGTTAGCACCAAATTCCTAGCTGTAAAGGAAACTGGGCAACATTAATGTTATATTTCTTTTTATCTGAAAGCAACTGTGCTCTTGTAATGTGAATCCCTTAATGGGTTCTAGAATTAATCTACCACTATTTTCAGACTTTATCATTTTGGTATATGGGTGGAGGGTATGTATGCATATTTTTGAGTAATATAAAATTAAAAGGGAAAAATGTGAATTCCAATGCAAGAGAATACTTATATATTCTAGAGGTTAGCCCTTTATTAGATACACAATTTTCAATATAAAACACAAATAGTAAAATTTTTACCAGTGTGGCTGTGCATTATCACTGCAGCCCTGTGGAGGACTCTTAGGTCTGCCTAGAGAAGAGACAGTACCCCTGAGCCTCGGGTATTCCTTCCAGCTGCCCACAGCATCCTGACTTTCCTTTTATCCATAATGGTTGCTCAATAAAGAACTCATTCACCAGGATGAGGTTTTATCATTGAGTTGTTAACACAAGACCTCTGGTTAATATCAGCATTATTATATAAAAGTTGTGAGTAAGTTTCTGTTCACAAGGACATTTTCTATTCCAGGAAGCTTTACTTGTTCCAGAGTGAAGGAGAGATTCTTCTGCTTGGTCACATTGTGAATACAAAGGGCAGGATAAAGACAAGGACCTCTTCCTGACTCACTTTCATGGTGTATGTGCAGTGGACAGTTGAGCAGTGCTTACTCTCTTGACTGAAAAGTTTAAAAAAATTAATTTTCTCTCTTACCATGTGACATGTGTGTATTCTCTTTGCATCATTACTACCAGACTACAAGTGTACAAATGTCTATTTAAATGTCTTTATGTAAAATTGGTCATAATGATATTTCTTATATAGCAAATAACTTGAAACAAGATAAATGTCTACAAATAGGAACATGATGCATTGTGATATATGCATACAGCCAAAAACTATGGCAGTGAAAGAATGAGGAAATTAATTAGGTACAGGTATGCAATAATGCCTAAAAGATTTTTAGTTAAAAACTGGATGCAAGACATATTATGCCATATTCTATAATAGAAAAGTATAAATTTATGCACAGATACTTACATAGTTCCAATTCTTTGAGTAGATACATATTAAACAGTGATATTAGTTCCCCTTGGGAAGAGCCACTGGGTGGTGGTGATTATGGGTAAGATGGAAGCATTTACCACATACTTTTTTTTATATCATTAAAATTTGGAACTGAGTTAGTGTGTGATAGCTTCAAAATAAAGCATTGAATAAAAAAATAAACAGTCAGGAATCCAAGTCAAATAGATAATATGAAGAAGCTAGAGATCATCAGGAAGGTTCTGTATTCTCTGCAAGAATGGTAAAGGACCAAGAGCTGGTGCAGGAAGGTGGTCCCTACATTCCTCCTCCCATAAGACTCTGTAGCATAGCAATGTCCCTACATGGCTAGATAGAAACAAACACTGACTGTTAGCCTTTTTTTCCACTGCAATTTAGTTTTGATGAGGTGTCTTCAATTCTGATTTTTTTAGGAAAGAGAAAACACCTGAGATTGGTAATCTCATGCTCTTTAAGATGAGTGCCTTTCAGTTTTCAAGGACGTTCAGCTTGAATTATGTTAACTGTCTCCCTCTCTTCAGTAAGAAAGAAATCTGACAACCACCTTCATAAAATACATTGAAATATTTGAAAATACCAGAATGGCATGTGCTTCATGCAACTAGAATTTCAGTGAAATTATTCTTTCAAAGTAGTGGGAAATCACTATGATGAGCTCAGAAATCTTTCAAAATCTTAAATTAGGCATACCAAAAACTGCAGAGGAACTTTTACTCAGTAGGAAGCTGGGAGATGCCAAATGAAGTAGTCAATTTCTGCTTGCTCAAATCTTCCCTGAAGTTTGCAACTGGATCTACTACATTTGATTCCCCATCCTACAGTGTAGCAGAACTATGGTGAGACTGAATTCCACAGATCTACATCCTGACACTGAGTTTATTGAGTAGCAGTGAAATTAGTAAAATAGCTTCTGGCCATAAAAATATCAAGTAGTAAGATCTAGAGGATGAGAAAAAAAGAGATTAATTGTGACTACTTGATAAATAATAAGAGCTACTATTTATGAAACATTATCCATGGAAGCCATAGTATTAACAATTGGTCTAAATAATTTCCTTACTCCCTTACATTAATCCTGTGATGTACATACAATTTATATCCCTGGTTTCCTGAGAAGGAACATTGGAATCTCCAGGCCTAAGTTTACACAGCATTTCAATCTAGATCTTTCTTCATAAGTGGCAATTTTACTATGCTAAAAAGATTATACCATCTAAGTGTAAAGATTACAATAAACAATATAATATAATAAATATAATATAATGTACTACCCCTTTGAAAGATCTGTGTATAGTTATTTATTTCCTGGGGAGTGTTAATCTAACCCTGGAGGGCTCCCATAGCTGTGACATCAGCTCTTAGCTATTGAAAACTTTATTTCACATGTCAGCACGCAATAGCAACTTTATTTTTGAATTAAAATATTCCTTGTGTGGTAATAATCTAGACTCAAAGTTTTGTGTGATGTTAAATCTCCCATTTCGCTCCCTGTACAAAGTTGTCAGCAATACTTGAAGTCTGAGACTGGCTTTAGCTGGGGGTCAAGAAGAAGAGGAAGAGATATTTCAGGAAGGAGAGATTTAGCAAGGCTGCTAATGAAACAGTTGTGATCTCATTTTGTTGATCTCTAGACTTGGCGGTTGCCCAAAGCTGACTCATTATCTCTTGGAAAACTTTTATGTATTTCTCAAAGATTTTCCCACTAGGAACCTCCAGCCATAATTCCTAAAGCTGAGGCAATGTTTCTGTCCTAGAGGTCAGCTTGTAATTCCTCCCAAGACACAGGGTAAGTGGATGTCTACTCTGTTGGCACCCCTCCTCTCTATGTAGCTCTCTTGAGTGGAATCCATGCTGGATCCCAATCCAGTCCTGCTGTTCCTTTGCAGTAACACAGGAAAATGTAGCTGTTCACCAAAGAAAGCACTATTCTGTCTCACATTTGGACTTTTCTTCAAATGAAGATGCCATTGGTCCATGTAGTACAGAGATTGCCAGGAAGAAAGGTCACGTTCTATGAGGAAGTGTCTTTTCCTCCATGTATGTGGCTTGAAGTTAAGGAGGGAGGAGAGAGAAGTACACCTTGCTAACCTCTACCATGAGTGTGAAGTGTCTTAGAAATGGATTCCAAACTATGCCAATAACTCTATCCAAAGACACTGTAAAGAGTCCTCTTTATTGGCCTCAAGAGAAATATTAAGCTAAAAGTTGCCAAGGCTTGTTTCCAGAATAATGCTTTTTCAGGTTCTACACTGTGTGGTCTCCCCACTCTGCCTAGGGTGTGGAGCTGATTGGCACCTGGTGTTCTGTGCTTACTCTTTGGGACCTTAGCTGAAACAGAGATAGAAAAACCTCATTTTAACATCCTAGTTTTTCACTTTCCTTGAGGTTGTTGTGATAAAATACTCTGACAAAACAATTAAGGGGAGAAAGGGATTTATTTCTCTTTATAAGTCCAGGGTACAGTCCGTCACAGCAGGGAAGTCACAGTGACAGGACCATAAAAGCTGCTGGTCACATTGTGACCACCCTAAGAGCAGACAGAAGTAAGTGTGTAGTAACTGCTAGATTTCACCCAGCTCAGATCCTCTGCTCTTACACAGTGTAGAGCCACTTGCCTTGCTAGTGACTCCTGTCCCAGCAGCTTTCGGCAACTGTTGCCGATAGCTGCTCATCTTTGGGTAGGACTTTGGTTTGAGCTTAAACAGGTTTTACATAGACTGTCACAACCACTGTGAGTTCATATGTGCAAACCCCTGGCATGTCTGGAAAACACCATTTTGTTGTATCTACTTCTGGGTCTTACTATTTTTCTACCCCCTCTTCTTTGATAATTCCTGAGCCTAAGAGAATATAGATTTCCCATTTAATGCTGATCACTCCTCTGTGGTCTCTTCTCTGCATGTTGACCAGTGGTGGGTCTCTGTGTTAATGACCATCTTCTGTAAGGAGAAGCTTCCTGCTGAGGGTCGATGCACTAATCTATGGCTATAACAACGAATCATTAGGAGTCAGTTTAATATTATGTCCAACTAGCTGAATAATAGTAGTAGGTTTTTCCCTAGGGCCTATAGCTTCTTTGGCCTGATAACAGTGACAAGTATGAGTGACATCTTGTAGAGCAGGCCTTAAATCCAATCAGGAAGAGGTCATTTACCCTCGGAACATCCATGTCACTTGTGTGCCAGTGAACACATCTTGCAAGGCCAGCAGTTATTAAGCTCACAGGATTAACAGGAAGGTAAGACTGCAGATTAATTTCCTCTTCCACTAGTGTGCACTGCACCTTCCGGCACTGTGAAAACCAGCCACTGGGAAGGAAGCTTCCAGGTCAGTTCCAACCTGAATTCCCTGTGTCCTCTGACTTCAGCAATTGGGTCCTACCATCAAATTCTAGAGTAACCAAGAGCAATGATGGTATTCTGTAATGTTTGAGAGGCCTATCAGACCCCACTGGCCAATCAGTTTGAAAGGAATAATCTATTCCTAGCACTAAAATTTTTATTTGCTAGTCTGTAGATTGAATAATTCTTTTTTTTTTTTTTTGGTCTTTTCAAGACAGGGTCTCCCTTTAGTCCCAGCTGGCCTGGAGCTCGCAATGTAGACCAGGCTGGCCTTGAACACACAGAGATCTGCCTGCCTCTGCCTCCCTAGCACTGGGATTAAAGGCGTGCGCCACCACGCCCAGCTCTTGAATTATTCTTAATGGGACTAGAAAGTTTAAAATTGGGGGATTCCAGATCACTGAAGCACAGGTAGGTGGAGCTGGGTGTTTCAGCAAGGTGATTGTTGTTTGTTATAATTATAGTTTCTTGGCTTGATTGGCTTTTGTGCTTGGGGGCAGGAGTTATCCTCCAGCTGAAACAAAGGTGTCCCATCCTGTGTCACTCCCCTCCTCCCCAACTGGGATTACCAAAGGAAGGAGTGTCCAAGTGGATTTTTGGGAAATAGACAGAAAGGGAAAGTGAGTTGGACTTCAATAGAAAGCTAAAGCTTAGAGAAGTCAACACTCCACAAGCAATGGAGTAAAGGGAAAAAAAAATCAATCAAACAAACAATGAAGGCATTGAAGGAGGCAAGCAAGCACGTCTTCAACACAGTTAAAAGGCATTTGGGACCACATTGGAATACAGGCAAGGAGAGTCCATTGCCAGGGACAAGAGAAGAGAGACACACATGGAAAGGTGGGATAATCTCACACCAAGCTCTACCAACCCTGTGGAAGATTCCTACAGTGGGATTCCCCTGGGGATGGCCCAGGACACAGATATCAGAAGTACAATTGTGAACATACTTAAGAAGTACAAGATTATAAGAGCAAATCAAAGAATTAAGAAAACAGAGAGAAGAACTCAAGAAGGGACCTAGAGGAAGAGAGAAAAAACTCCAGAAGTAAGTGGAAACACTGAACGATCCAGCTGAAAAAGATAAAGAAACCAACCAGTGAAGGAAAGAGCTACAGGAAGAGATTGACAAGCTCCAAAAGGAAAGTAGAATACTAAAGAAATCAGAAGGGAAATGAAAAAGGAAATCAAACACTCATCCAATCAAGAGGAAAGGAATGGAAAAGCTTCAGAACAGAATAGAGAGAGAGGAAGCAGAACAAGAATATCAGAACTGGAAGACAACAGACCAACTAAAAACCTCAAATAAAGATTATGAAAAATTCAAAAATACCAAAAGTGAACAATCAGACCCGGGACACATGAAAAGATCAAACCTCCGCATCATGGAATGAGGAGAGAAGAATTCCAAGAAAGGTTGATCAGATCTTCAAAGAATATATGAAAATTTCCCCAACTAAAAATACAACAATACAAATACAAGAAGCACAGAGAACTCCAAAAAGACGAACTTAGAAAAACCTCTCACACCATCATAGTTAAATGCTAGACACCCAAACAAAGACCAAATCCTTAAAGCCAAAGAGAAAAACAACAGTGACCTATATGGGAAACCTATCAGAATTACAACTGACTTATCAGTGCCAACTATGAAAGCAAGGAGAATGTGGAGCAAAGCTTCCCAGTGTTAAGGACAATAGATGCCAACTCAGGTTACTATACCACGCAAAAATGTCGATATATAGTTGAAGAAGAGAGAAACCTTCCATGACATTAACAAGATGAAGATACATATCCGGAAAACCAACCTTTCAGAGAATACTTGAAGCAATTCAAAAGACAAAGAAAGGAGCAACCATCCCCAGGGCACCTAGAAAGAGAAATCAATAAAAGCATAACTGCAGAAGTAGAAACCTAAATCAAAACCGCAGATGGATAATAAGGCAAAAGGAAGCAACACAAACCTATCAGTCATAACCTTAAATATTAATGGACTAAATTCCCCAATCAAAAGACAAAGACTGGGAGACTGGATTAGGAAACAGAATCCATCGATATGCTGTCTACAAGAAACACATCTTACCTTCAAGGACAGGCACCACCTTAAAGTGAAGGGATGGAAAAAAATATTCCAAGCAAATGGTACCAAAAAGAAAGCAGGTGTTGCTATTTTAATATCAGACAAAATAGACTTCAAAGTAAAAGAAATCAGAAGAGACAAAGAAGGCCATTACATTTTTATCAAAGGAACAATTCACCAAGAAGATTTCACAATTGTGGGGAAAGAGGAACACTCATCCACTGCTTGTGGGAATGTAAACTCGGTACAGCTGCTATGGAAAGCAGTGTGGAGAACCCTTGGAAGACTTGGAATGAACTTGCCACCCGACCCAGCCATATCACTCCTGGGCTTGTACCCACAAGACTCACTCCACCACAGAGATACATGCACAGCCATGTTTATTTCACCTCTCCTCACAATAGCAAGGAGCTGGAATCACCCCAAATGCCCCTCAACTGACAAGTCGATAGAGAAAATGTGGTACATCTACACAATGGAGTTCTATGCAGCAGTAAAGAAAGATGACATCATGAGCTTTGTAGGAAAATGGCTGGAGCTAGATGATATCATGCTGAGTGAAGTAACACAGTCCCAGAAAAACAAATGATGGTATCCCTCATCTGTGGATGCTAGTGCCAATTACCTAGTTGTAAGTATTTCTTGTGCACAGCCCCTTGAGCTTTTGTCCAAGTAGTTGGGAGTGATGCATATTGGAAACAACAACAACAACAACAACAGAAAGGACTGCATCAAAGAACTGACTGAAATGGTGAATTTCTGCTCAAAACAATCAACTTCCACATGGAGATTTTTGAGAAAGACTGAGAAAGAGATGAAAAGCATGTTTGGCAGAATACATGAGCTCTGGTGGGGTGGGGGGATAGGGTAGGGGACACGGGTTTTGATTTTTTTATGATTAAAAAAAATGGATAACTGTCCCATATTTTGCAAACATTGAATTATTCTTATTTTTTTTTGCTTTCTTTTTTCGTTTTTTCAACAATAAGTAATAAGTTATGAGTACAAGCATCCTTCATGTAAAACCAATTTGCAAGGAGCTATGCCCAAACCCACACAGCCCAAGCCTCCCACCATCCAGCTGGTGGGGCTTGTATGTACAATCAAGTTGATCAAATAAGCGTCCAGTCTATATTGCTGTAGTTTCATCATTCACCCCAATCGCAGCCCTTATATTCTACCATGGCCCCTCTTCCGCAGATTGTTCCCTAGGCTTAGAAAAGGGGCACAGGTGGATGAGAAGCAAAACAGTCTACTTTCTCTGGAGCTGTCATTTTGGACTCTGACCAGTTCTGGCTGTTTATTTTCATGGGCTGACAGTTTGTTCAGGAATAACCTTTCAATCCTACTTATGAAGCACAAGAAGTTAGATATATAGGTATTCAAACAGGACTAATTATTATGGTAGGTTACTTTGGTATAGACACAGATGTTTGGATGGTATGTTAATCCATGAATTACGTTTTTTCTGTAAAAGATGACAAGGTCTTACTGTGGCTTATAACATCTCCTAACCAGTAGAGGATGTAAGCTTGTGGCATCAGCAGTGAGTTATTCCTCCAAGGAGAGAGCTAATAGCCAATTACATTTGGGATATACAGACATATGGCTGCCACTGCTGCACAGTATTTCCAGGCAGGGAGGTGTAGCTGATGTTGACAGAGGAGTCTTGCTTGACTCAAGGAGACCTATATTTGCTTTATTGGTTTAGTGGCCTTTGGTAACACTCTCTGGTATTCCAGAGACCAACTGTACACTTCAAAGCACGGTCTCAATACATCTTTCCCATGCTTACATCAGGTCTTTGACAGCAGGGCCTTATTGTCTCTGTTCTTGCAGGTATCCCAGTTTAGAGGCAAGGAGCCTTTACCTTTTGTGGGGGTTTGGATCCCCTGGCTAGCATCTCCTTGGCAGAATAATCCATTACTGATATCAGAGCTCTCCTGTATTAATATATTTTGCTTAAATACACAGCTTAAAGAGACTATAGTATTATATTTGGTTCTGAATAGAGAATAATCCTTTTACAGTTCCTATGTCTATTAGTCAATTAAAGAAGGCAGTTTTACTGGTTTTATAAGAGATAACCTCTATAACAGTCAGCTCTAATTTACAGTTAGAGAATGACTTCATTACCAACATATTTTTCTTTGTTCTATGAAAAGGAGGTAAGAAAGTCTCTCATATTAAAACATTTCAGCACCTAGAAGGTAAGGTTCACTAGGACTCATGAGAATCAGTTGTTACAAATAGGATCCACAGAGATGTTTGATGCCTGTAGCAGTCTGAGGCTTTTCCTCCTTTTAATGCTTAGATGGGCCAACTTCTCTGCTGGTCATACCACTCCTGGGTATAGACCCACAAGACTCATCTTACTGCAGAAATACATGTACAGCTATGTTTATTGCAGCTCTGTTCACAATAGCAAAAAGCTGGAACCAACTCAAATGTCCCTCAACTGATGAATGGATAGACAAAATGTGATGCATGAACACAATGGAGTTCTATGCAGCAGTAAAGAAAGACAACATCATGATCTTTGCAGGTAAATGGATGGAGCTAGAAGATACTATGTTAAGTGACACAGTCCCAGAAAAACAAAGGGCGAATGGTATCCCTCATCTGTGGATGCTAGCGTCAATAACCCAGTTGTACATATTTCTTGTGGGGAGGGATGCAGAAAGACTGCATCAGAAAACTGACTGAAATGGTGAATCCGGAGGGATAGGAGGGTTGGGAGAGGGACATGGGTCTATATTTGATTAATATATGTGCTGGATAGCTTTAGTGTCAACTTGACACACCTGGGTTGAGGGAGCCTCAATTGGGGAATTGGCTCCATTGGATTGGCCTGTGGCTACATCTGTGGAGTATTGTCTTGATTGTTGAGCAGTGTGGGAGGGCCCAGCCCACAATAAGTGGTGCCACCCTGGACAGGTTGTTGTGTACCATATAAGAAGGCAGGCTGGACATGAGCCAGGGGAGCAAGCCAGTAGGCAGCACTCCTCCATGGCCTGTGCTTCAGCTCCTGCCCTGCGTTCCTGCCTTGGGCTCCCTGAGTAATGAACTGTAACCCAGGAGATGTGAGCTGAATAAACCCTTTCCTCCCCAAGTTGGTGTCGGTCAGAGTGTTTTGTCACAGCAACGGAAGACAAACTAATACAATGTATATTTAATTGATGTGAGTTCAACAATTATCCAATTTTGCCCAAACTCTATCTACAAATTACATGGTATTTTAGGACCTAGTAAAAGTAAAAATGTCTATATTAAACAAAATTGGTTTAAAGGTTTTGATAAAAATGGTGATGCATCTGAGTTAATTGGAAATATAAATTGTTGTTGTTCATATTTGTTTTACCTAAAATCTGTATAACAATAACTTTAGGATTAACATATACAAATGTTCTCTATAATCTTTGTGTTACACTGTATCATCTTGTAACATTCTCTTTTACCTGTAGGATAATTTAACTTAGGGAATTAAGTTTGCTTCCCAAATTAACAACATACAGTCACCCAAAACAGCTTGGATAAATTTAATGCAATTTACACCTTGATTCCTGCCTATAGGTATGTTTACTACAACTGCCTTTTTGAGACTCATGGGTCAAAAAATAAAAACCTAGAATAAAAAGAAAGGGGGGGGAGATAAAGTTATATATTAAACCTTTTTGCCAGAAATTTTTCAATTTAATCTTTAAACTAACCATGGGGAAAAGATTTGTATGTTCCCACATGTCAAAACGTCACCAACTTAATGGCAGAGAAAGAAAAGATACAGCCTTGCATTGTGTAGAAAGTATCAAGAACTATTCCTATTTTTACGATGGCATTATTTTCAGGCAGAGCAAAAGTTGAAGTGTGATAACTAAGATTCTTTTTTTTTTCAAAGCCAATTTTTATTGAAGCTTTGTGCATTTGGGATAACTAAGATTCTAAATCCTTAGGCCTCCTCAGCCTTTAACCTGAAATTATCCTTCCATGTCTGGAAATAACCTATCCCCCCCATCTTCATTCCAAATCCTGGAGTTTCTGAACCTCAATTAAGCCTAGCCAACTTAATTGTCTTAGCTAAGTGTTCCTTTCTCATTCAGCTTATAGTTCATTTATCTTCCCTGGTATATGAGTCATTATGGTACAGCTATATAAACAATATACTTGTTTGTCTGGAACTCATTGTAATGGTTTTGAAAGTCTGAATTATCGTGCTTTATCTGACTTTCACACTAACAGAAGGAAAGATTTAAATTCAAGCCTAGTGAAACAACATCTTCATGGTCTACCTCTGTTTTGACTGCCCTATATCCAGGGTCCATTGAAGTTCATAGCACATCTCACTCCCTTAGGCTGCCTCTGGCTCTAGGGACTGCAGTCATTCTTTGGAAACTTTTTCTCCCCTTGATTTCTGTGGCTGGTTCTCTACCTTATTTAACATTGTTCCTGTATACTTCTGTGGCTCGTTTTCCTGTAGAGTGTCCTTGTTAATTCTCTTCTTTCTTTCCCTTGGCAATTATATCCTAAAGTTCAGGACAATGATCATCTGTAAATCTGTGCACACTTAGTTGCCTTGGTGCCAACTTTGCTTTATTCTTCATTTTCTCTACTTATGTATTTTGCTTTTTTTCTTTTTTCTTTTCTTTTCTTTTTTTTTTGGTCTTTTTGAGAGAAGGTGTCTCTGTAGCCCCAGCTGTCCTGGAACTCACTATGTAGACCAGGCTGGACTTGAACTCACAGAGATCCACCTGTCTCTGCCTCCCAAGTGCTGGGATTAAAGGCATGTTCCATCATGCCCAACCTTGTATTTGCCTTTGTTATTGGCTTTTTAATATTAAAATATAGTCCGTAGGCTGTTGGACTTTCTTGCCATTTGAAGGTTCAATTACTGACTACAGGGGTATGGCTTCTTTCTTGCTTACTAGGGTTTCAGAAACCAGGATTTTTGTGGTTGTTGTTCTCATCATTCAATCATATGTTCTTGTGAATAGTTTGTAAGTGTGGATGAAGTTTGCTGAGTATTTGAACAAATGAATGTGATAACATCCACTTCATAAGGTGGAGGTAAGAAAATATAAGTAAAATGGGTTTAAAATAACCTCAAGAAGCCCAAACAGATACATGAGTACCCCTTGCAGACCTGAAGGGGACCCTTAGGTAACAGCATCAGAGTACCATTCTGCATATTAGCCCCCATGTGAATGACACCATTGTTCTGACATCTCACTTTTCCTGGCTGCACCAACACAAACTCAGAATCACCTAGTCAATTGATGGTATCTTGATACACAATGCATTTTTATTGTGTAAAGCATCTAAATTGCTGGGTATAGAGAGGTAAGGCTCTAAAATAATCCTGAAACACATAGCCTCAGCTTAGAATTTGGACAGTAGGTAAAGGCATCAAGAGCAATAGAGTTATTCAGTGGCACTTCTTGAAGGGCAATGAAGACTTTAAAACCGAGATTGGAAAAATGGATCTGTTTTGTGTAGTTAAGGGAGATTTGGCTGTGCTGTAACATGGAAGATAGCAAATATAACTAAAGAATAGTGGATTTGACAAAAAAGTTTCCAAGAAGGATGTTTAAAGCATCAATTGACTTCTTTTAACTGCTGATAATAAAGTGATAAAAAGAAATATCCAACGAAGCAATCTGGATTTCAAGCAGAATGCAGAGGAAAAATTTTCCAATCTAAAAGTTTCAAAGTTGGAAAATAAAACAGTTTCTCAGTCCAAGCCTCTCCAGATGGCAAACATTGGCAAAGCAAGAAATGATTCTGAGAAAAAGATCAAACCCAGGGTGATGCCTGAATACTGCAGTTTCAGATCAAGGTCAAATCAAGGATCTGTCTATACGGTGCTCTATGAAGACCTTGTAAAGATAAAAGCCCATGGCTCTCAGACTCTCTCATCTAGATTTTTTTAAAGATTTCTAAAATCTTGAGGGTGTGCTTTATAGACCTTTCAGGTTGAAAAAAGAACTTGCAAAATTTTAAGGATAATACTCTACAGTTCTCTATCCTTCCCCTCAAGGCTGAAGGTCACTCCCCCCCCCCAAAAAAAATGTGCATTGCTTAACACTTGTGAGTTTGGTTTTGTCTGGGGATACTAACCCCAGTGAGTGAGTCTTATGTACAGTGATGCTAACTTCAGTAAGCATCACGGGATATCTATCAGTCTCCAAAAGTATTTTCAGAGGCAGTAGTACCAACTTAGAAGGAGTTGGCTTAAAGAAAATCAAAGCTCCCCAATCCTAACATTTTGTGGTCAGGAAGCAGAATGGGAAAATGTCTTAACCACAATCATGGGCCATTTCTTAAGGAAAGTAAGTCATGGTCCACTTATCCAGAGTCTAGAAAATGTAGCCTAATGCCAATGGGGGTCATTCTCAGGGAGCAAAGATGACCCCAGTTAATGAACATTTCCTGATACTGGAGCAGGGAGAATTGCCTGTATGTGCCTAGCTACTTATCAGAATTTCTATAAACAAGTTGTGGTGGAAATATACTTCTCCTTTTCATGGAGAATGTTGTTTTGGTTATTTTTCCTTCAGTGTCTATTGTTATACTTGGGGGGGGCATAAGTATGGACTAACTAGATAATAGACCTCTGTACCCAAGAGGACTCCTCAATAGACTCAGAATTGGCTTTAAAAATATTGGCTTTTATCCTGGTATGGTGGTGCACACCTTTAATCCCAGCACTCAGGAGGCAGAGGCAGGTAGATCTCTGGGAGTTCAAGGCCAGCCTAGTCTATGAAGTGAGTTCCAGGCCAGCTGGGGCTACAGGGAGACCCTGTCTCAAAAAAAATAATACCAAAAAATTGATTTATACTTCTGAATTTTGAGATAACATGGAATACAATTTAAGGTAAGGGGTAGGTAAGGGATTTTTTCATATGACAGGAAAATGAGCTTCTCATTTGCAGTAGTATAAACTAGAAGATTGTTTCTACAAAAGTACTTGAAATAATTTCTGCCATCTTGTATACATCTTTGTAAACTGAGCTTACCGTCCCCACCCAGTCAATATGTAGAGTGTATGTTTCCTCTTCTTAGAACTGGATGATTCTGTGGCCTACTTTGAACTGAGGAGTACAGGGAAATATTAGTCTGTGTAATTTTTGAAGCTTATTCCTAAAAGGTTCACAAACCCTGCCTTTGCCACTTGGAACATCCTTAGATCCTATCTGCCATTCTGTGAGGAAGCCCAAGCTGCCCCAGAGGAGGACTCAATGGATAGAAGTTGAGGGCTGTGTCTGGCACCCTCAGCTGAGCTCGAGTTGGAGTCAGTACCAACTACCAAAATATGTGACACCATTTGTAAATTCTAGTCTTCCAGACACAGAAGCTAAAATCATGTAAATCGGAAATATCCAAAAGTCTTAAGAGATTTTTTAAACTGTTATTATTTGAAACTGTGCATGAGGGTAACTGCTATATAGTGATAGATCACAGAAAGACAGGTATATTTAATGATGAGATGTAAATCCTGATTACAAACCAGGATCCAGTGGAATGGTCAAAGGAGTAAGGTACGGTTTCTGTGACTTCAAGTAATTGACCTCTGCATTTGATTAAAGATCAGCCATGATATTTATGTGCCTGGGAGTCATTATATCTTTAGAGGTGAAATTCCCAATATATAAAATAGCATCTAGTCTAGCAAAGATTTCTTAAATGCACACAAGCCTTCATGTATATATTTAGGAATCCTGACATTCTTTTTCTTTTTAATATGGCTTTTACTTTGTGTTTGGTTGGTTGGGTCATTAGTTTGTTGTCATTGTTGTTCATTTGTTGTTTGAGAGGGGGTCTTTTATTTTTATCTAGGCTGGGCTCAACTTGTAGACTTGAAAGATTCTCCTATCTCAGTTTTCCAAGTACCTGAGAATACAAACATGCACCTTTCTAGATAATCTTCTGATTTTTAAAACTTTCAGAAATAGAAGTTTTTTTCTACTCAATGTTCCCCTTCAGCTACTTCCAACTTGTTTTGGTAGGAATTTTCCACAATTGACCTAGGTATGTCTTCCAAAATTTTAACTTCAGATTCCATTTCCTCATTTCCACAGTTTGCTTGATCATTAGGTGGAGTGCTTTGTAGATTAAAAGGAACTACAAGCTTTCAGTAATTTAGGTTGGAGTCTAGTTGTGGGTATATTTTTTCTATAAACTTATAGACACCTTAAAGACAATGACTGTCCATTTCATTTTTTTTTGTTTTATCTTCCATGCTAAAATAATTTCCAGCATGCATATTCATCCCCTCTTTCTCTGTCTCTCTCTAAGCCTCAGAGGAACTAAAAATGAAATCTCTATAAAATACAACTTCCACATGAGGCCTCCAAGACAGCCCCCATGTCCCCTCCAAAGCCTCATCTCTAATCCCTCAACTTCTCTCACTGGAGGTTTGCAATGATGGTAACTTAAAAAACAAAACTAGCCAGGAGTGGTGGTGCACACCTTTAATCCCAGCACTTGGGAGGCAGAGGCTAGTCTGGTCTACATAGTGAGTTCCAGGCCAGCTGGGACTAAACGGAGACCCTGTCTCAAAAAGACCCCCCCCCCAAAAAAAAACTAAAAAAGCTAAACATAGGAAGCTTGTTCACTCCGAGTAGGTGAAAATGATATGTTACTATTAAAAGACAGAACCCCTGAAAAAACCAGTACTGACTTCTCAATACCCATTCCCCCTTTTTTAAAAACTGAATCTCTGAATGTGACCATCCAAAACATGGAGCAAATTTCCCAGCCTTCCTTGAAGCTGGGACCTCATTCTTTTCCAAAGAGAGCTAAGTTTAAAATGCCTGAGGTTAAAGAGATGGCTCAGCAGTTAAGAATATTAATTGCTCTTCCAAAGGATCTGAACTCAGTTCCCAGCGCCCATGTCAAGCAGCTCATAACTCCTTGTAACTCCAGCTCCGTGGGATCACACCTTCTTCTGGCCTTTGCAGGCATACATACATGGCACACTTTGATGCATTCACATACTCATACACATACACATAAATAACATTATCTTTTTAAAAAGCATGTCCAGCTTTTAAAAACGTTTATGGAAGTGCGTCTTAGTACTTGTAGAGATGTTTCTCCAGCCTGTGGATCACTTGTTGATATAATGGAGGCTAGAAAGCCATCTTAGATACAAGGTTAAAAACTAAATGTTGTAGATACAGACAAGTAAATTAGAAGGAGCCTGTGTTTCTAGTGATTGTAGGGGTTCTGTATAATCTTTGAAGTATTTACTTCATTATAGAGCAGCAAATTTGAAGGCACTGTTATTTGAGCATCTTTATCCCTTACAGATGAAACCAATCTTTTCTACCATCCTGACTAAATTATGAGAGAATTCTGAATGCTCAGTTCTCCAAATATTTGGGTGTTCGTAGAGCATAAAGACTCACATTTCAGTTAAAGTCTTCAGTTTTCAGTATCTGGAACTACCACACATCTGGAGATAAAAGTGATCACTTTCATAAGTAATAAGATTTGTATTCCCTTTCAGTTTTGATTTTGCTTTCCATTTTGTCTGGCTGAACTTGCCTTTGTATGACTTTTTGACAATAACATTACTTCTCTAATACCCATTTCAAGCCAAGAATCACTGAAATGTGACATGCAATTTCAGAGGGAAAAAAAGAGAGAAAGTTGCATTTCTTTCTACCAAAAGATCACAAACACTTCTCTGCCTTTCTTTCTTTCCCTGCATTCCTTGAGGCACCTTATTTTCCGAGTCTCTGCACAGATATGATGCATGAAAATATCTAGAAAATTCAACTGCTACCATGTTGAAAACATTTCCAATATTGTCTTACTTGGCATTTTTCTCTTCTTTCTGGATGTAAAGCAGCCATATCTGGGTTTCTTAATGTCAATAATAAGTTCCAACAGCCTTGTAAAAAACACAATGCCTATTGCCGGGTAAAGGAATTCTTGTCCTGAAAATATACAAATAGTTACACTCAGATTAACAAGTGGATATTGGGATATATTGTAAATGATTTCTGACTCTGGAGACAGGGAGAACTATCAAGAGAAGGGATTAAAGGCAACAGACTATTTACTATTTCAAGAAAAAACAGTATAGATGTAGCCAGTTGGATAAGTGGAAGAGCAAGTCATTAACTAACTTTAAAAATGAAGATAGGGTTGGAGAGATAACCTAGCGGTTAAAAACGCCGACTGCTCTTGCACAGGACCCGGGTTCGATCCCCAGCACCCACATGGTGACTGAGAACCGTCTGTAACTCCAATTCCAGGAGAACTCCAGTTCCAGGGGAATCTGACGCCCTCTTCTGACCTCTGCAGCATTGCACGACACAGGTGTACAGACCTACATGCAGACAGTACATTCATACACATACAAATAAATAAATAAATAAATAAATAAATAATAAATGATAAATAAATAAAATGAAGATATTGGCAGATTTTTAAAGTTAAATTCTCTATGAATCTTTGTATTCCCACCAAGGGGTTTACAGCCATGCTGACTGCTCTTACCATCCCTATTCTTTCAGTCTATTTATCTATCTATCTATCTATCTATCTATCTATCTATCTATCTATCTATCTATCTATCTATTATCTATCTATATATTATCTATCTAGCTATCTATTATCTATCTATCTATCTATCTATCATCTATCAATCTATCTATCATCTATCTATCATCTATCTATCATCTATCTATCTATCTATCTATCTATCTATCTATCTATCTATCTCTTTGGTCTTTTTGAGACAGGGCTCCCCTGTAGCTTCAGCTGTCCTGGAACTCACTATGTAGACCAGGCTGGCTTTGAACTCATCAGAGATCTGCCTGGCTCTGCCTCCTGAGTGCTTGGATTAAAGGTGTGTGCAAGCAATTATTCTCTCTTATACAATTTCTGCTTACCAGATATTTGATTGTAGATTTGCTTTTTTTTTTTTTTCAGTAAAAGAGATTTAAAATCAGGCAGCTGATGAAGAATTGAAGGAACTGGTAGACAGTATGGATATCTGCAGACACTGAAGTTCAAGTGTCTGGGCTATTAAAAGCACAGGGATGCTTTTGAACCATGGAATTCTCTGCTGAGGACATTGTCACCCAGAATGTTATCATTCATGTCACCGGACTTTGAAAATCCTTTCTAAAGGTATGTGATTTTCTTCCTTGTAAATGTGAGGCCCTGACTCATCAAAAGTGTCCCAAAGAGCTTTGGGTATTTTGGGGCAAAAAGTGATATGCTAGCAGCTTTACATGTCCATCTGTGATAAGAATACTCAATGGCTATGCAGTCAATCACAATTAAGAAATGGAATCCCGAGCTGGGTGTGGTGGCACACGCCTTTAATCCTTGTACATGGGAGGCAGAGGCAGGTGGATCTTTGTGAGTTCAAGGCCAGCCCAGGTCTACAGAGCAAATTCCAGGACAGCTGGGGCTACAGGAGACCCTGTCTCAAAAAGACCGCAAAAAAAAAAAAAAAAAAAAAAGAAAAAAAAAAAAAAAAGAAATGAATAATGGGAGCTATGGAGATGGCTCAGGGGTTAAGAGCACATACTGGTTGCAGACGACCCCAGTTTGGTTCCCAACACACATAATCAGGTGGCCACAACCATCTGTAACTTCAGCTTCAAGGAGCATCTGAAGCTACCGACATCTAAAGATACCTGAACTTGTATTCATAACCTACGCACAGACACACAGACACAATTAAAAAATAATAAAAATAGGGGGATGGAGAGTTGGCTTGGATGATATAGGGAACTGTTTGGTCTTGAAGAAGAACTGGATTTGACTGTCAGAACCCACAGTGTGGCTGTAAAGTGCTGTAACTCCAGTTCACAGGATATGACATCAACTTCTGTCCTCCATGGCACTGCATGACATGGGCATACTTACATGCAGGGCATAACACATAATAACAAGATGATGATGATGATGATGTTGATGATAAAGAAGAACCTTTAAAGAAGAAAGAGATAGCCCCTATCTTTGAAGATTCATATTCCGGCAGGTAATGTAAGCTTTAGTTATCTAGTAACTTTGGCTTAATCTTTGAAGATTCATATTCTGGGGAATACAAACTTTGGTTATATCTAGTAACTTGGCTTATAACAAGGAAAGTATGGCATGGAGGATAGAAAATAAAAAGATTCATTCTTAAAATTTCATGTATGCCTAAACAAAAACTTCAAACCTAGCCTTAGAAATTCTTGGTATTTCTAGTAGAGAAATAAAAACCTATTCATACACAGAGCTATAACAGGATGTTCACAGCAGCTTTCCCACTAAGCAACCAAATGTCCTTTACTGAATAAGTGGATAAACACAGGCTGATGAATTCGTATAAGGAATATTCCATATTCATAGAAAAGGGGTAGGCTGCTGATGGCCACTGGTTGTGGTTATCACGGGCATTGTGTTCAGCGAAGGAAAACTAAATTCCGAAGTCCTAATTAATAAAACAGCATTAACTCACACCATTGTAGAGAAGGAAAGGAATTAGGATCACTAATTTTATGGTTGGGGTGATCTGATGAATGAAAAAAAAAAAAAAAACCCAAGAAGAATTACTCCTTTGAAGACAGAACAGTTGTATATACCTTGATTCTGGTGGCAGCCAAATGTATTGTGTAAATGAAATCTCATATACTGTGAACAAAAATCAGTGCATATAAACAACCAGTTTTTGAAGTTCACAGGTTTTTTGTTGGGGGGGGGGTTTTTTTATTTTTTGAGACAGGGTCTCCCTTTAAGTCCCAGCTGCCTGGAGCTCACTTTGTAGACCAGGTTGACCTTGAACCACAGAGATCCACGCTGCCCTCCTCCCTGAGCACTAGATAAAGGCGTTACCACCACCCCTGCAGTTCATGGGTTTTAACCAAAGGAATCTCGATTCTGTGGTCTTATAGTTTTGGTAGGAAATTAACCCTCTAACAGATACAAGAGGCAGGATTGCACTAAAATGCTAATTGGATATTTTTGTGGGTCTGAATTATTTCAAAATGTAAAGTTTTGATTGAAAAAGATCACATGGGTTTGTTAGACTAGAGTGTGGACTCAGCCACACTTTTGGAGTCCGGGATGGGGTACAGAAGTCATACTCTGTCTGCTGTGGGCATCAATCACAGCTTCAAAATAGCATTTTAAAAATATTTTAGTAGCTAGGCATGGTAGTGCACGCCTTTAATCAGCACTCTGGGGAGCAGAAGCAGAGGCAGCAGATCTCCTGAGTCAAGAGCCGAGCCTGGTCCTCAGAGATGAGTTTCCAGACTACTGGGGTCTTCCAGGGAGACCTGTTCTCAAAAAAAAAAATATTTTAGTTATTATTTTCTATTTTATGNCGAGAAAAAAAAAAAAAAAAAAAAAAAAAAAAAAAAAAGGAAAAAAAAAAAAAAAGAAATGGAATACTGGGAGCTATGGAGATGGCTCAGGGGTTAAGAGCACATACTGTTGCAGAAGACCCCAGTTTGGTTCCCAACACCCATATCAGGTGGCTCACAACCATCTGTAACTTCAGCTTCAAGGAGCATCTGAAGCTACCGACATCTAAAGATACCTGAACTTGTATTCATAACCTACGCACAGACACACAGACACATAATTAAAAAATAATAAAAATAGGGGATGGAGAGTTGGCTTGGATGATAAGGGAACTGTTTGGTCTTGAAGAAGAACTGGATTTGACTGTCAGAACCCACAGTGTGGCTGACAAATGGCTGTAACTCCAGTTCAAGGGGATCTGACACCATCTTCTGTCCTCCATGGGCACTGCATGACATGGGCATACTTACATGCAGGCATAACACTAATATACAGATGATGATGATGATGATGATGTTGATGATAAAGAAGAACCTTTAAAGAAGAAAGAGATAGCCCCTATCTTTGAAGATTCATATTCCGGCAGGTAATGTAAGCTTTAGTTATCTAGTAACTTTGGCTTAATCTTTGAAGATTCATATTCTGGGGAATACAAACTTTGGTTATATCTAGTAACTTGGCTTATAACAAGGAAAGTATGGCATGGAGGATAGAAAATAAAAAGATTCATTCTTAAAATTTCATGTATGCCTAAACAAAAACTTCAAACCTAGCCTTAGAAATTCTTGGTATTTCTAGTAGAGAAATAAAAACCTATTCATACACAGAGCTATAACAGGATGTTCACAGCAGCTTTCCCACTAAGCAACCAAATGTCCTTTACTGAATAAATGGATAAACACAGGCTGATGCATTCATGTAAGGAATATTCCATATTCATAGAAAAGGGGTAGGCTGCTGATGGCCACTGGTTGTGGTTATCACGGGCATTGTGTTCAGCGAAGGAAAACTAAATTCCGAAGTCCTAATTAATAAAACAGCATTAACTCACACCATTGTAGAGAAGGAAAGGAATTATTGATCACTAATTTTATGGTTGGGGTGAGTCTGAATGACAAGAAGAATTATCTTCTTTGTGAAGACAGAACAGTTGTATACCTTGATTCTGGTGGCAGCCAAATGTATGTGTAATGAAATCTCATATACTGTGAACAAAAATCAGTGCATATAAACAACCAGTTTTTGAAGTTCACAGGTTTTTTTTGGGGGGGGGGCCGTATTTTTGAGACAGGGTCTCCCTTTAAGTCCCAGCTGGCCTGGAGCTCACTTTGTAGACCAGGTTGACCTTGAACTCACAGAGATCCACCTGCCTCTGCCTCCTGAGCACTAGGATTAAAGGCGTGTACCACCACCCCTGGCAGTTCATGGGTTTTAACCCAAAGGAATCTTTGGATTCTGTTGGTCTTATAGTTGTTAGGAAATTACCTCTAACAGATACAAAGAGGCAGGATTGCACTAAAATGCTAATTGGATATTTTTGTGGGTCTGAAATTATTTCAAAATGAAAACTTTTAAGATTGAAAAAAAGATCACATGGGATTTGTTAGACTAGAGTGTGGACATTCAGCCACACTTTTGGAGTCCTGGGATGGGGTACAGTAAGTCATACTCTGTCTCTTGTTACTGCTTCTCTTGGGCATCAATCACAGCTTCAAAATAGCATTTTAAAAATATTTTAGTAGCTAGGCATGGTAGTGCATGCCTTTAATCCCAGTACTTGGGGGGCAGAGGCAGGCAGATCTCTCTGAGTTCAAGGCCAGCCTGGTCTACAGAGTGAGTTCCAGAACTACTGGGGCTCCAGGGAGACCCTGTCTCAAAAAGAAAAAAATATTTTATTTATTATTTTTATTTTATGGGTATGACTGTATGCATCATATATATAAGTACACCAGTGTCATGCAGTACCCAAAGAAGTCAGAAGAGGGCATCAGATTCCCTGGAGCTAGAGTTATGGATGGTTGTTAGCTACCATGTGGGTGCCGGGAACTGAACCAGATCCTCTGGAAGAGAAGCCATTGAGCCATCTCTCCAGCCCCAAATACTATTTTTTTAATTTTTTAAAATTTTATTTATTTATTTATTTATTTATTTATTTATTTATTTATTTATATGAATGTACTGTCTGCATGTAGGTTTGTGCACCCGTGTTGTGCAATGCTGCAGAGGTCAGAAGAGGGTGTCAGATTTCCCTGGAACTGGAGTTCTCCTGGAATTAGAGTTACAGACGGTTCTCAGCTGCCACGTGGGTGCTGGGGATTGAACCCGGGTCCTCTGCAAGAGCAGTCGGTAATCTTAACCACTAGGCCATCTCTCCAGCCCCCAAATAATATTTTAATGTCTGCCTTCATGTGACTCAAAAAAGGGGTAAGTTGAAATTTCTAAGTTGTAAATATTCTACATTCACGACACCAGACCAAGATAAAGTTGAATCTTATGGGAATGGACTACTATAAACTGGCCTGGCCTTGGTCATCAGCCCAGGATGGTTACAACCACGTACTGTCACATAAATTGAACCTTGCAGTATGGAATTTTCCAGGGAGGGGAGAATATTTGGGGCTAGATTCACAAGCAAACTACAGATGTGTGAGCAAGTCAATGACACACTAACCTGTCAAAATTTTCACCACAGCTGTGATTCATAGACCTTATAACTGATAGTGAAAAAAATGTTTTTCATTTCTAATATTTTATTGTTTTTTGTGCATTTCATATAGTATATCTTAATCAAATTTGGACCCTTTCCCCTCTCCATGCTCCTTATAGCACCCTAGCAAAATTTTAAACACATGAAATTTCTTACCATAAGCTAAATATGGATCTTTATATTTACAGACAAATGCACTGTACACCACTCATAAAGAAGCTTCTTTTTGCAACAGATGGAGGCTATTGCAGAGTTCTACAACTGGTCACACACAGAGAATATATGTCTGACAAATGTTCAGCCCTAAGGATCCTCTACAACTAATGCTCATAGAACATAGCAGAACAGGGAGTAGAGAGAATATTAATACAACCCTCAATTCTCACAAGAGAAGCTTCCTCATACAACAGAGGGCAGTTCACACAGAAGGCCACAAATGGCTAAGCTTTAGAAAATAAACTTTTATATTTACATTCCCAGGTGACCTGTTACTAGTATAATTTTTAATTCTCAGATGCTTTTTGACTTCCTAGTTATAAAGGGGCAAAATGATGAAGCAAATATATTAGTGAGGGTTCTCTCAAGCAATAGAACCAATACAATGAATATACATTTCTTAGCTTGGCTTACATGATACACTGGGTAGTGCAACAATGGCTGTCAGTACACTGACGAGGATTGGAAGGTGGAAGCTTCTCCGTTCAAGAGGCTGGATGCCTCAGCAGTCCAATGTGGCACTGAAGATCTGGAGGATTCCTGGAGGGCCACAGGTGTTCAGTTCATGTTGGTAGGGTGAAGAAACCAAGTTCTGTTGTTTGCAGAAGATGGCAGAAACAGTGGCAGCAACAGAGTAGATGGATTTACCAGCAAGCGTAAGGGCAAACAGTCAGCAAAGCATCAGCTTTTCCCTGGGACTTCTTTGTATCTATCTGGGCATCTGCTGGCAGTTGCTGCCCTCTCTGAGGCATGGTCCACCCCCCCCCCAATCAGCTAATCCTTCCAAAAAACGTCCTTATATGCCAGACCAGAGATACATCACTTTGTTGATTGCAGATTAAATCAAATTGCTAACCAACATCAACCATCACACAAATAATCTCAGAAACTAGTCTTTTCCTCTGCTACATTAATGAAGCTCCTTTTATATGAAGCCCTTTCCTCTGGGGAGGGGAGTCAGCACACATCTAAAAACTGTACAGCCTAGGAATAAGGCTCAGACATGGAAACAGATTGCAGCAATACAGGGTAGGTAGTCAGGTGTGCTAAGGAAGGGGAAACAAATGGATTTCAAGGGAAGCTGTTTAAAGGGTTAATTTTGTGACCATAGAGAAGCCTTACAGAAAACAACAACAAAACAAAACAAAAAACCACAATCAAGTTGACTTCAGCAACAAGTGAAATTTGCTCATTTAGAGATGGTAAAAAGCCTGCTGTTGATAACCCTGTATGGCAAAAAGTGGGGGTGCAAAAAATGTGTTAAATAAGTTTATGCCTGCTACCTCAACATAGAGGAGCCAGTTCCTAGATGAAGAAGCTAAATGGATGTAAGAGGAGATGGAAAAGGTCCTGGAAGATAGGTGGGAGTGCAGTGAAGTCTGCTAATTAAATCGAACAGCAGCTTCACTATATTAGGATTAACAAAGACCAAAGCCAGACTTTGCCTGCTTCATAATCTTATCTGCAGCTGATCCTGATAGAAATTTCTCTTTCCAAATGCTTCTCTGTCTGCAGCATCATGGATTTTAGAAAAGCCACAGCCTGACTTTATTCTTATCATCCTGCGCCTCCATACACATGGTGCTTTGTATTACCCAGGCCACGGCCAAGAAGGAGAGATTCTGGATAATCTGAGGAACTGCTTAACTCAGAATGGCTTGAGAGCATTCGTCTATTCATTAGATTGAAGACTATTGTTTCCATTTATTGTTCTTGGTGATTGCTTGAGCCCTTGCAAAATTCATGTCTAATTTACCACAGTTTGCTTTCAAAAAGTGTATACCCTCCACCTATGGCATCTGAACCTTTTGATATTATGTTTTCATTATCATTTTTTTTAAAATTTTGCTTTCCAAAGCCAATTGACATGTAAAGGGAGTTGAAAGTCAGATTTCCAAAGCCTTGATTTTTAGCACATATTTGACATTCCTGGTACCTTTTCTTTTTCTGTTCAGGTCCAATTTCCCATTAGATACCACCTTCCCTTAGTGTGAAAATCTGGCAAGCAGCTGTCAATAAAATTCTCTTAGCTTATGCTTATCTGAAAATGTCCATATTATATCTTCATGCCGAAAGATCTTTTTGCTGGATTTAAAACGCTCCCTGGGATGGCCATTTTGTTTTGTATACCACACAGGAGTTGGTGGTGGCCGCTGGGGTGGCACAGGCTGCCAACCACCGCTGCAGCAGTGAGTGCTTTACTACTATTCAGAAGAACAAAAAGTTGCTGCCAGGGAATATTCGAGCTTCATTGAAGCAGCAACAGCAGCTAGCCAGCGCCAACAACAGAAGACTGGCCCAGCAGATGGAGCATAGACCCTCTGTTCAGGAAGCAGTAAAACTGAAGCAGAGCCTAAAGTAATGCTTGGGAAAGAGTAACATCCGGGCATGTTTAGACAGACCCATAGATGTCTTAGCCAGGAGAGCAATTGGAGGACATGGGCTGCCCATAATCCAGAGAGGCTTGCTGAGAGCAGGACCACGTGGAGCACATGCCACCAGATCCCTACTTAGGGGTGGGATGTCACTCCGAAGTCAAAATCTGCTCCAAAGTGGACGAGTCATAGCTCCCCAAATGGGCTTAAGAAGAGGTGGTGTTCAAGGATCATGGAGATCCTGGAAGAGGGGGCCTAGGGCGTGGAGCCATGGGTGGTGGAGGAATTAGTGGTAGAGGTTGGGGTATGACAGGTGGGGCAAAATGGGGCTTTGGAACCAGAGACAAAGGTCGTGACTGAGGGAGAGGGGCCTTCACTTGACCAGGGAACAGAGGGACAACAAATTGGATGCATACATGTAAAAAACTAAAGGACACCAGCATGCTGAGTTGAATGTCTACGCGGTGCAGAAAAATCCTGCAACCAGTGATTAAAGCCTGCCTGGCTGCCCTCCTGAGACAGACCTGTCAACACATCTGTAAAATAACCTCGGAAAAACACATAAGAAGAAACTTGATTTGTCCTAGAAGGACTTCTCACAGTAGGCTGCGGCCTGACCTACACCAGTTCGCCCATTTAGCCTGTTCTGTTTAGGTTTTGATACTGTGTTATATGAAATCCTATTTTGCTTTGATTTGGTTGCATTTATTTTGGTTGGTTATTTGGTTTGGGTTGTTGTTGTTTTGTTTTGTTTTTGTTTTTGTTTTCCCCATTCACCCAGACTTCTGCTCGAACAGGAATGTGTTGGCCTTATGGGTAGAACACGTTCCCAGCCTCTTTCTTCCCTCATCTGTCATATGCTCAGATGTGCTAATATTGCCTATGTTGATCTCTACTTCTCCATATAAAGGTCCCAGGAAGAACAAGTGTTCCCCTCACTAATGACTGGTTTCTGGGATAGAATTCTATTCTGAATCTTTTGTAAAAGCTTCTTAGAAGGGTCAAGATCTGGAGCTCAAAAATGTATCTGCTCTGGTGACCACTCGTAGAAAGTGAATGGGCAGTGTTGCTTCAGGGCCACAACAGGTCACATGTGGTAACAACTTACTTGATTAAGGTGTTAGT
This sequence comes from Rhizomys pruinosus, assembly GCA_009823505.1. NCBI lineage: Eukaryota > Metazoa > Chordata > Mammalia > Rodentia > Spalacidae > Rhizomys > Rhizomys pruinosus. Next base: position 1,801,561 of record VZQC01003229.1, read on the forward strand.
GCCCCGCATTGAAACCACATACAATGGTAGCTAGCATGCTGGATTATCTATCTAAAATTTCTATATTAAAATAAGATGTTCAAGCTTTCCTTCTGGCTTTCTGTCATGTCCAAGAGGATTGTGCTCCTCCATTAAGGAGGAAGAAGCCATTTGGTGTGGTGACAGATGTGGCAGGGGGAAGAAAAATGGAAGAATGTTGGCAAACCCGCTTCTGGAAATCGGGCATGTGCTACTCATGCCAAACGCAGTCATCTTTGTTTTTCCAAAATCAGTTTTGGTCTAATCCACTTACTGACTTTATTTGGCCCTCTTTTTGTTAAAGGTTTAATTTCAACCATGTTTCATTGGCTGTTCCTGGTTCAGTGGACTCTTCTTTCTGGTTCATTATAACCAAATGTTCTCTCAAAATCATAAAACAAAAAATTAAAAACATTAAAAATAAAATGCTACCTAATTTGATAGTACATATGTGTACTCTACCAATTTTAAAATTATTTTGATCATTTTATGTGTATGAGTGTATTGCCTGAATGTATGTAAGTGCGCCCGTGTCATGCAATGCCCATGGAAACCAGAAGAGTTGGATCACCTGGAACTTGCAGGGTTGTTTACCACAACCTGTGGGTGCTGGGAACCAAACTTGCGTCTTCTGCAAAAGCAGCCAGTTCTCTTAAATGCTGAGCCATCTCTCCAGGCCCTCTAGTAAAGGAAAAGTGATTGTTTTCATTCATCTCACTTATTGGGATGTGTTGGTAATCACCTTTTTTTTTCATTCTTATGGACATGAACTCTGCCTTGATTGCACGAGAAATGTGTCTTCTATGTATCACAGTTTTCAGGAATTTATTTATGGTGTGCCAGGATATGATGGTGGTGGTGGTGGTGATGGTGGTGGTGGTTGTGTGTGTGTGTGTGTGTGTGTGTTTATGTGTGTACATGCATGCATGGAAGCATGTGTGCAGGTTTGTGCTTTCCCTATACCCTGTTTAGGGCCAATGGAGCAGGTTGGAGTCATAAATTTCATGTTTTCATCAAATTTTAGAGGCGATAAGGCCCTGCTGTTGAAGACCTGATATAAACATGGGAAAGATGTATGGAGACCACACTTGCAAGTATACAGATGGTCTCTGGAATGCCAGAGAGTGTTACCAAAGGCCACTAAACCAATAAAGCAAATATAGGTCTCCTTGAGTCAAGCAAGACTCCTCCATCAGCACCAGCTACACCTCATCTGCCTGGAAATACTGTGCAGCAGTGGCAGCCATATGTCTGTATATCCCAAATCTAATTGGCTATTAGCTCTCTCCTTGGAGGAATAACCCACGGCTGATGCCACAAGCTTACATCCTCTAATGGTTAGGAGATGTTATAAACCACACGAAGACCCTGCCATACTTAACAGAAGAAAATGTAATTCATGAATTAACATACCATCCAAACATCTGTGTCTATACCAAAGTAACCTACCATAACAATTAGTACTGTTTAAATACCTATATATCTAATTGCGTGTGCTTCATTAGTAGGATCGAAAGGCTATATATTATACTGTTTAAATACCTAAATATCTAATTGCATGTGCTTCATTAGTAGGATCGAAAGGTTAAGCCTGGACAAGCTGGCAGCCCATGAAAGAAAACAGCCAGAACTGACTAGAGACCAAGACATCAGCTCCAGAGAAAGTAGAGTGTTTTGCTTCTCATCCACCTGTGCCCCTTTTCTAAGCCTAGGGAACAATCTGCGGAAGAGGGGGCGTGGTAGAATGTAAGGGCTTCGATTGGGGTTAATGGTGAAACTACAACAATATAGACTGGACACTCATTTGATCAACTTGATTGAACATACAAGCCCCCCCTGCTGGATGGTGGGACCCATGAGCTGTGTGGGTTTGGGCACAACTGCTTGCAAATTGATTTTACATGAAGGATGCTTGTACTCACAAATTATCACTTATTGTTAAAAAAATGAAAACAAAACAAAACAAAACAAAAAAAACAGAGAAAGATGCAGAAAAGTTATGGCAGAATGCATGATCTGGGATGGGTAGGGGTGGGGGGAAGGGAAGGGGATATATGCCTGAACTGAATTGGAAAATGATGTATGAAATACACAAAGCATCAATAAAAATAAAAAAAATAAATAAAAAGAAATTAAGAGCATTGTTTCCTCACATTACTTTATTTTCCTTCTGGGACTTGATGTTCAGTGATAAACCTGGGTTATCACTTCATCCTTTGCCCTGTGTTGGAGATCACAGGGGTTCTATTGTCAAGTCTTCCAACTTAGTGACCCTTGCTTCTGTAATATCTAACCTGTTGTGAATCAGCCACCATCATTTTTACTTCAGAGGTTTTATGTTTTATCTTTGGAATTTCCATGCCTTCTTTGGATTATTTTGTGATGTTTGTCATTTGGGGTCAGCTGGTTCTTTTTCTTCTTCATTTTCATTTTTTTGTTTTGTTTTGTTCATAGCCATATTTTAAAATTTCCTTCTTTATAGTTAGTAATCTTTTTAGATATTTTATTCAGTGAATTTCAGTTCATTTAGGGTGCTTTTTTGTTTTTTTATAGATAACTTTCTTGTTTGTTTGCTTGAAACAGGGGCTAATTAGCTCAGCCTAGTCTGGAATTCTTTATACAGCTGAGAATAAACTTGAGCTTCTGATCCTCCTGCTAACACCCAAGGGCTAAGATTACAGATGTGCACAGAAAACAACATCTGGTTTGAATAGTACTGGGGATTGAACCCAGGGCTATATGTGTGCTAGACTAGCAGTCTACCAACTGAGCTACTAGCCTTTGACAGACTTCAAGTAACTTGACAATTTGTTCTTAAGACTCTAAAGCTTGTTACTAATGATCTGCTCTGGCCTTTTCTACAGGACTCATTTGACCCTGCTTGGATGCTCCACTTTTGCTCCTGGAAATCACTGTCTCCCAGCCCAGTGTGTCTCAACTCTGGGTATTGTTCAGCTTCTGGCTCCCTGAGAGTACCTTTTTTTCATGCTAAGAGCTCTTAACTCTGTGTATATTTCCCTCAGGGTCGAATCACAGATTCAATGATGCTCCATATACATTTATGAAGCTTGTTTTCTAAGTCCTTTTCTTCTCTCTACCACTATGTCCACTAACTTCAGCTGTCTCACCTTCACCTTTCCTGAATGGTTTTCCATGTCCTCAATGCAATACATCTCTGTTAAGGATCACTTTCTTTCTGTAAAGTCTGGACATACTGATTCTAAGCAGAAAACATAGGAAGTTGAAATTTATTTCTACACTTGAAGGAGTCATAGTATCATGCTGCCTAAATGTCTAATGATTAAGAATCATTGTTTTTATAGCTTTTACTTTTCTAGTTCTTTTTGTAATACTTTCATTGATGTTTTGTGTATTTCATACATCATCTTTCAGTCCAGTTTAGACACATTCCCCTCTCCTCCCCCCCAACCCCAGTGCATGCATTCTGCCATACATGTCTTGCATCTTTCTCTCAGTCTTTCCAAAGTTTTTCTCTGCAGAGGCTTGTTGTTTTGGGCAGAATTTAACTGTACCAGTCAGTTCTTTGACTCAGTCCTTATTGTTGTTATTGTTCCCTCCAATTTGTATTGCTCCAAAAGATGCCTATATAACCATCACATATGTATCAAAATTATTACCTCTGAGAATAAACTGTATGTTAATTCCAAAATATGTATAGGCATTCACATTTTTCCCTTTAATTTTATATTACTCTAAAATATGAATACGTACCTTCCAGTCATACATGGTAATTACAATGTCTGAAAAAGAGGAGTAGGTCAGTTCTAGAGCCCATTAAGTGATTCACATTATAACAGCACAGTTGCTTTCAGATAAAGAGAAATATAATAATGTTGCTCAGCTTGTCTTTCAATTGGGGATTTGGTGTTAGCATCCACAAATGAGGAAAATCATTCACATTTTGCTTTTCTGGGACTGTGTTACTTCACTTAGCATGACGTTGAGTTCCATTCATTTACCTGCAAAGTTCATGATGTCATCTTACTTTACTGCTGTATAGAACTCCATTGTGTAGATGTACCACATTGTTGTTATCCACTCCTTGCTTGAGGGGCACTTGGGTTGCTTCCAGATCTTTGCTATTGTGAAGAGAGCTGCAAGAAACATAGCTGTGGGTATATCTTTTCTGTAGGATGAGTCTTGTAGGTATATACCCAGAAGTAGTATGACTGGGTCAGGTGGTAGGCTCATTTTGAGTCTTTTAAGGATTCTCCACACTGCTTTCCACAGTGGTTGTATGAGTTTACATTCCCACCAGCAATGGATGAGTGTTCACCTTTCCCTACAACCTCTCCAGCATTTGGTGTCTTTTGTTTTTTTGATCTTAGCCATTCTTGTCAGAGTGAGATGATACCTTAAAGTGGTTTTAATTTGCATTTCCTTAATTATTAATGATGTTCAACACTTTTTAAGATGTTTCTTAGCCATCTTTACTTCCTCACTGGTGAAGTCTCTGTTCAGCTCTCCTCTTCTATACTCCATCTTTTGAGTAGGTCATTTGTTGTCTTACTTCTTTGTTTTTTGAGTAGTATATATATTCTGGATGTTAATGCTCTGTCAGATGTTTCACTGGTGATAGTTTCCTCCTACTCTGTGGGTTTTCTCTTCACTTCCTTGATTGTTTCTTTTGCTGTACAGAAGCTTTTGAGGTTGATGAGGTCCCATTTGTCAACTGTTGTCCTTATTTCCTGCATGACTGCTGTTTGATTTAGAAAGTCTTTTCCTATGCCTATGTCTTGTAATTGCTGCTAACTTTTTCTTCCATTACCTTCAGGGTTTTGGGTTTCTGGTTTCAAGTTGAGATCTTTGATCTACTTGGAGTTGGTTTTTGTACAGGGTGAGAGGTAGGGGTTTAATTTTGTTCTCTACAAATAGTGATCCAGTTTTGCCCATACCATTTGCTGAAGATGCTGTCTTTCCTCCATTGAGATTTTATTGGCCCCTTTGTCAAATATGAAGGGGCTAAAATTGTATGAGCTTAAGTTCGGATCTTCAATTTTGTCCCATTGGTCAATAGTTCTGTTTTTATGACTAAAGCCCTGTAATATCGCTTGAAGTCTGGTACAGTAATTCCTCCCTGTATTGCGCTTTTTGCTCAGGGTTGCTTTAGCTATTTGGGGTCTTTGGTTTTTCCTTATGAATTTAAGGATTTTTTTTCCAAGTCTGTGAAGAAACTCATGGGGATTTTGATTGAGAATGCACTGAATCTGTATATTAATTTGGGTAGGATGGACATTTTTACTATATTAATTTTTCCAATCCATGACATAGGAGGTCTTTCCATCTTTTGATGTCATTGTCAATCTCCTTTTTCAGGGGTTTAACATTTTTATTGTAGAGATCTTTGGTGTCTTTAGTTAGGTTTGTTCCCAGGCACTTTATTTATTTATGTATTTATTTATGTATTTATTTATTTATTTGTTTGTTTGTTTATTGAGGCTATTGTGAGTGGGAAGGTCTCCTTATATTCCTTCTCCAATTGCTTTTTGTTGGTATAAAGAAAGGCTACTGATTTTTCTAGGTTAATGTTGTATCCTGCTATTTACTGAAACTCTTAATCATTTCTAGGAGTTTTCTGGTGGAGTTTTTAGCATCCCTTATGTAAACTATCATATCATCTACATACAGGGATAGTTTTACTTCCTCTTTTCTGATTAGTACTCCTTCAATTTTCTTTTCTTGCCTTATTGCCCGAGCAAGCATTTCAAACACTATATTGAAGAGGAGTGGTGACAGGGGGCAGCATTTCTGGGTTCCCCCCTTTTAGGGGAATGCTTCTAATTTTCTCCATTTAGGACAATGTTGACAGTGGGTTTGTTGTACATGGCTTTGATTATGTTGAGGAATGTTCCCTTCAGTCCAGTTCCCTCCAGTACTTTAAACATGAAAGGATGCTGGATCTTGTCAAAGGCTTTTTCTGGGTCACTTGAGTGATGATTGTGTGATTTTTGTCTTCAGTCCATTTATGTGTTTTATGATATTTATTGATTTATTATGTTGAACCATCCCTGCATCTCTGGTATGAATCCAACTTGATCATGATGGATGATTTTTTTTTTTTTTTGGTGTGTTTCTGTATGTGATTTGCAAGCATTTTGTTGAGAATTTTTGCATTATGTTCATTAATGAGATGAGTCTATAGTTTCTTTTTGGTTGTATTTTTGCCTAGTTTTGGTATTAGAGTGATGCTGGCTTCATAGAAGGAATTTGGGAGATTTCCCTTTGTTTGTATCCTTCTGAACAGTTTGAGTACTAATGGTCATAAGACCTTATAGAACTGTGCTGTGAAACCATCCGGCCCTGGGCTTTTTTCAGTTGGGAGATTTTTTATTACATCTTCAATTTCCTCCAATATTATGGGTCTGTTTAATCTTTCAAACTCTTCTTGGTTAAGCTTTGTTTATTCCCAGGATTTCAGCTATTCATCTATTTCTCTTAGGTTTTCAAATTTAGTAGAGTATAAATTTTTGAAGTATTCTCTTATTATTGTCTTTACTATTGATTTGGAATTGCTCTTTCTTTCTTTTCATTAACTGGGCTAGAGGTCTATGTTTTTATCTTTTCAAAGAAACAGCTTTTGGATTCATTGATTTTTTTGTATTGTCTTTATTTTTATTTCATTGAATTTCTGCTCTGATTTTTGTTATTTCTTTCTGTCTGTGGGATTTAGGATCCTTTGTTGTCTCTCAGTTGGTTTTAGCTGCCGTTTTAGATCATGTATCTGTTCCCTTCCGTTTTTTTTTTTTTTTTTTTTTTTTTTTTTTTTTTTTTTTTTGTGGGCACTTAGGGCTATAAATTTCCCTCTGCTGGCCATGTGTCTAGCTCTGCCCATGCTGCTCTGCTTGCTGGAATCTGAGCTGGAAGGATTCTGGGGGCTCTGAAGCCTCCAGGGGCAGGGGGTGGGGGGTGGCGCAAGGCTGCAAAGCAGGTCTGCCTCACCTGACTGCTTCACTGGTGTTGTGCTGGGCACCTGTCTAGCTCTGCTCATGCCACTGGCAACCTCTAGATCTTTGTATCACAGAGTATATCTGGAATCAGCTACTCTTGATAACAAGTAAGAGTTGCAAGCCAATACTATGATCAGCTTTGTTGTGTCTTCAGCTATCAAGGCGTTTAGGAGTGTTAAGCTTAGCTCTTTTTCACCTGGTAGCAAAGTAACTTATAGAAAAGGAGGGGGGAAGCTGCTTGGTGACTGCTTGGTGAGAAAGGAGAGGTTTTGAGTTCTTGTGCAGGTATGGATCATGTGTGTCAGTTTTTCTTAACTCTACCTGAGAGAAACTACTTAGGTCAGTGTTACAGAGGTTTCAGGCCATGGGAGAATAGTTACATTGTTTCTGTCTTATGGTGAGGCAGAGTATCACAGTAGAGAGTCATGACAGACCAGTGCTGCTCAACTCAGGGAAAGCCACATGAAGACGAGCAGAGAGGGACCAGGGACAAGGTAGGCCCCTAAAAGGCACAATTCCATTGACCTATTTCCTTCACTGAAATCCTGTCTCCTAAGTCTCTACCCTTCCCAGTAATGTTATTAATGCCTCTGTGTATGTTGACTCTTGAAAAGCCTATTCTGGTCATGCTCTAGGAGATTCTGGAGTCTTGAAAGACAAATTTTTAGGCCCTTTTCATTTAGGCAATTTGGTTTGGGTGAGTCTTGATCTACCCCAATTTTTCTCTTGTCCCAAATCCCCATATATTCTCTAGCTTTCTTTCCTCTCCTGAAAAATATTAATTAGGACACTTTCTTTTTTTTAATTTTCATTTTTTATTGATTCTTTGTGTATTTCATACATCATTTTCCAATTCAGTTCAGACATATTTCCTTTCCCCCCCACCTCACCCCACCCCTTCCCAGATCATGCATGCTGCCATAAATTTCCTGCATCTTTCTCTGTTCTTTTTTTCATTTTTTAACAATAAGTGATAATTTATGAGTACAAGCATCCTTCATGTAAAACCAATTTGCAAGCAGTTGTGCCCAAACCCACACAGCCCATGGGTCCCACCATCCAACCGGAGGGGGGGCTTGTATGCTCAATCAAGTTGATCAAATGAGTGTCCAGACTATATTGCTGTAGTTTCACCATTCACTCCAATCGCAGCCCTTACATTCTACCACACCCCCTCTTCCACAGATTGTTCCCTAGGATTAGAAAAGGGGCACAGGTGGATGAGAAGCAAAACAGCCTACTTTATCTGGAGCTGTTCCCTTGGTCTGTGGTCAATTCTGGCTGTTTCATTTCATGGGCTGACAGTTTGTCCAGGAATAACCTTTCGATCCTACTAATGAAGCACAAGCAACTAGATATATAGGTATTTAAACAGTACTAATTGTTATGGTAGGTTACTTTGGTATAGACACAGATGTTTGGATGGTATGTTAATCCATGAATTACATTTTTTTTCTGTCAAATAGACCGGGGTCTTACTGTGGCTTATAACATTCCTAACCACTAGAGGATGTATGCTTGTGGCCTCAGCCATGGGTTATTCCCCAAAGGAGAGAGGTAATAGCAATTAGATTTGGGATTACAGACATATGGCTGCCACTGCTGCCACAGTATTTCCAGGCAGGGAGGTGTGTAGTGGGGTGCTGACGGAGGAGTCTTGCTTGATCAAGGAGACCTATATTTGTTTATTGGTTTTGTTGGTTTGGTAACACTCTTTGGTATTCCATAGGGCCCATCTGTACACTTGCATGTTGTGGTCTCAATACATCTTCCCTATGCTTACATCAGGTCTTCAAACAGCAGGGCCTTATTCGCCTCTCTTCTTGCAAGGTATCCCAGTTTTTGGAGGCAAGGAGCCTTTACCTCTGGGGGGCCTTGGATCCCTTGGCCAACATTTCCTTGGTAGAATAATCCATTGCTGATCTCAAAGCTTTCCTGTATCAAATATATTTTGCCTAAGTGCGCATAGCTTAAGGAGACTTCGTATTATATTTGTTTCTGAATAGAGAATAATTCCTTTTTCACAGTTCCTATGTCTATTAGTCAATTAAAGAAAGAAGGCAGTTTTACCAGTTTTATAAGAGATTTACCTCTATCAGGTTTGGCTCCAATTACAGTTGGAGACTATGACCTCATCATCATCAATATTTCTCCTTGTTCTATGGGGGCGATGGTCACTGTGTAGAAAGTTCTTGTTATTAAAACCTTCTGTGGCAAACCTAGAAGTAAGTTCATACGGGACTCTTATAATAGTTGTTAAAAAGTAGGCATCCCACAGTGGGTTTGATGTTTGTAGAATATTTGCGGCTTTTCTTCCTTTCAATGTTCGGTGTGCCAACCTTTCTGTTGGCACTTTCTGGTACATCCTACTCAATGCAAAGCTGTATTTTTTTTCTTTCTCAGGCCTTCCTTTTCATGTTGGTTCTTTTTTTTAAATTAAAAAAAAAAAAAATCTTTTCCCATAGTTAAATATTTGAATTGCAAGTTTTGCAGATTTTCATCAAAATTCACCCTGCTATTTTGGGTGGACTGTATGTCGATTCACTGGGAAGAAACTTATTTAAGTTAATCATCCTTATAGGTGATGAAGAGAATTGCTAACAACGGCGTACTGTTACAAACAGATAAATTATAGAGAACATTTGATGTGCCAATCCCAAAGTGTATGTATACAGATTTTTAAGTAAAAATCCAAATGTGGACAACAGCAATTATATCTCCCCAATTACACTGTATTACCGTTTTTTATCAGAGCCTTTAAACCTGTGTTTTGTTAATATACACCTATTTACTTTTACTACGTCCTAAAACCCCATGTATCCTGTAGACCCCAGAGTCTGGCAAAAACTGGATACTTGTTGAACTCACGTCAATTAAATATGCACTAATCAAATATACACCCCCCCCAACCATGTCCCTCTCCCGCCCCTCCCACCCTTCCCAATTCACACCATTTCAGTCAGTTTTCTGATGCAGCTCTTTCTGTTTTGTTCTTTTTAAACATGCCTTCCCTCTCCACAGAACTATTTATAACGTGTTTTGGCACTAGCCATCCAACATATGAGTGGATCCATTTGTCCCTTTTTTTTCCTGGGACTGTGCTACTTCATTAAATAATGTTTCTAGCTCCATCCACTTTACCTACAAAGTTCATGATGTTTGTATCTTCTTTACTGTGCATAGAATTCCATTGTGTAATTGTACAATTTGTTCTATCCACTCGTCAGTTGAGGGGGCTATTTGGGCGGTTCCACTTTTTCTGCTATTGTTGGAAACAGCGCTTTCCAACACAATATAGCTGTGCATGTATATATGCCTGTAAGATGAGTCTGTGGGTATATAACCCAGGTAGTGGCTATGACTGGGTCAATGGGGCTAGGCTCATCTTTAGGACTTCAAAGGTTCTTCCAAACTTCCCTGTTTTCCATAGTGGATGTGCAAGTTTACATTCCCACCAGCAGTGGATGAGTGTTCCCCTTTCTTCACCACCTCTCCATGCCACTTGGTATCATTGTTTTATTGATCCTAGCCAGTCTTATTGGAGTATGATGGTATCTTAAGGGTGGTTTTAATTTCTGCCATTTCATTAATTATTAGCAATTTTTTGTTGAACACTTCTTAAGAGTTTCTCAGCCATCTCTTAATTCCTCCTCTGTGCAAGTCTCATTTCAGATCTTTGCTCCATCTTTTGAGTGATTCATTTGTTTTCTTTTATTCTTGTGTTTGTGTACCTTGTATATTCTGGAATTACTTCTTTGTCAGATGTATCTGCTGTGCAGGTTTCCTCCCATTGTGTCGGTTTTCTCTTCACTTCCTTTATTGTTTCCTTGATGTACAGAAGCTGTTGACGCTTAATAAGGTCCCATTTTGTCAATTGTCATTTTTCTTATTTTCTTGCACCAGCTGCGTCTGATTTAGGACAAGTCTTTTCCACACCTCTTCTTGTAGTCTGCTGCCAAGTTTCTCTATCTATCACCTCCCGAGTTTTGGATTTCACATTGATGTCATTGATCCACTCTGGAATTGACTTTTTACAGGGTGAGAGGTAGAGGTTTAATTTCATTCTCTACAGGTGGTTTGATCCAATTTTGCCAACAACACTGTTGCCAAGATGCTTTGTTTTTCCCTCCAATGTGTCTCTTCCTTGGCCCCCTTGTCAAATATGCTGGGTGGTGAAAATTGTATGTGCTCAGGTTTGGATCTTCAGTTTTATTCCATTGGTTCCACTGTCTGTTTTTGTGCCAGTACCGAACTGTTTTTATGACTATAGCCCTGTAGAGAGTTTGATGGCTGGTACAGTGGACCCCCCCCATGCTCTTCTTTTGCCCAGGGTTGCTTTGGCAATTGGCGGTCTTTTTGCTTTTCCAAATGAAACTGAAGATTTTTTTTCCAAACCTTTGAAGAAGTTCTTGGGGATTTTTGATTGGGATTTGCATGAAATCTTGTATACAAACGTGTAGATAAAATGGACATTTTCTACTATATTTATTTTCCCAATCATGAGTATGGGTGGTTTGTCCATATTTGATGTCTTCCTCAAATTTCCTTTTTTCGGGGTTTAAACTTTTTTTTTTGAGATCCTTGGTGTTGTCTTTGGTTAGTTCTGTTCCTAGGTATTTTATTGTTTTGAGGCTATTGTGGTGGGAAGTTCTCCTTGTAGGTTTTCTTCAGTTCTTGTGTTGGTTGTTGTAAAGAAAGGCTCTGATTTTTTCGATTCATTTTGTTATCCTGCCACTTTACCGAAGCTCTTACTCGTTTTATAGGAGTTTTCTGGTGGATTCTTGGCATCCCTTGCGCTAGACAATCAATCATCAGCAAAAAGGGATAGCTTGACTTTCCTCCTTTTCCAATTAGACTCCTTTACTACTCCTTTTCTTGCCTTATTGTCTTAGCAAGGGTTTCAAGCAATATATTGAAAAGGGTTGGTGACAGGGGGCAGCCTCGTGGAATTCCCTACCTTAAGGGGAATGCTTCTTTTCTTTTCCCATTTAGGATGGTATTTGTTGTGGGTTTCCTGTATATGGCCTTTACTACATTAAGGAATGATCCTCCAATCCAATTCCTCTCGGACTTTAAAAAAGATAGCGATGCTGGATTTAGTCAAAGGCTTTTTTTTCTGCATCAATTGAGATGATGGTTGGTTTTTGTCTTTCAGTTCCTTTATATGCTTGATGATTATTTTATTGATTTTCATATGTTGAACCACCTGCATCTATGGTATGAATCCACTTGTCATGATGGACAATCTTCTGATGTGGGCTGTATGCGATTTGCCAGTATCCTGTTTAAAATTTTGGCATCTGTGTTCATTAGGGAGACTTGGTCTATAGTTCTCCTTTTGTTGCATCTTTGCCCGGTTTTGGTAATAATGTGATGCATTCTGGCTTTCATCGTTTAGGAAATTGGGAGAACTCCCTCTGTTTTTATCCTTCTAAACAACTTGAGATTATGGTTGTAAGTCTTTTTGAATTATTTCAAGAATTTCTGTGTGAAGCCATTTGGGCCTGGGGATTTATTGGTTGGGAGGCCGCTTATTACATCTTCAATTTTTCATATATTATTGGTCTATTTAAGCTGACGATCTCTTCTTGTGTTTTAGCTTTGGTGATTCCCCGGATTCAGATATTCATCCATTTCTTCTAGGTTTTCAATCTTAGAGAGTATAGGTTTTTTTTAAAAAGTAATCATGTATGATTGTCTGGATCTTTTCATTCGTCTGTTGTGATATTTCCCCTTTCATAACAGATTCTATTGATTTGGAGTTTTTCCTTCTTTCTTTGTTAACTGGGCTAGAGGTTGTCTATCTTGTTTATTCTCTAAAAGAACCAACTTTTTGGATTAATTGATTTTTTTTGTTCTGGTTTCTTTGTTTTATTTCATTGCATTCTCTGCTCGGATTTTTGTTTTTCTTCTTGTCTGCTGCGATAGTGTTCATTTGTTGTTGTCTCTAAACTGTTTTTAGTGCAGTGTTAGATCACTCAATTGTGCTCTTTCTGTCTTTTTCTTATTTTTTTTTTTTTTTTTTTATTTCCGCACTTAAAGCTATAAACTTCCCTCTTAGGGACTGCTTTTAAAGTATCAAACAAGTTTTGTTGTGTTGTAATATAATTGCATTCGTTCAGGAATGTATTTTATTTCTTTATTCTTCCTTGACACATTCATTATTCAGGGACGTGTTGTTTAGTCTCCATTGTGTTCTTGTAGGTTTTGTAGGGTTTATTCCTGGTGTGATATGAGTTTTATTGTACTGTGTTCTGATAGAATGAGTGAAATTAATTCAATCTTTTTGCATTTGTTGCAGTTTTTCCATGTGTCCCAGTATATGTGTATTTGGAGAATGTTCATGGGGCTGTTGAAGTAGAAAAAAGTGTATCTCTGGTGTTTGGGTGGAATATTCTATAGTGTCTGTGAGGTCCATTTGCTGGTAATTGTATCATCAGTTCAGATGTCTGTTTATCCTGTCTGTTGATTTGTCTAAAGGATCTCTTAGTTTGGGTATTGAAGTAACCTTAGTATTAGTGTGTTCTGGGTTCATCGGAGCCTTTGAGATCCTGAAACACAGGAAATTGTTTTACAAAAGGTTTGGTTTGTTCGTGCCAGCGTATAGGTGCGTCATATTCATGCATTGTGATTCATCTTCATCCTCATACTGTTTCCTTAACTCAAAACTTCATGGCCCTCTTGTCTCTTTTGATTTCTTTTGCTTGAAGTCTTATTTTTTCTGATATTTAAGAATAGCAACAACCTGCTTCTTTTCCTCTCCTTTTTTGGTACCACTTCTTTTTAGACTCTTTTTCCCCTCCCTTCACCTTAAGTTTGGTTGCCTCTGTGTCCTGAAATTTCGAAAGAGATGGGTTTCTTGTAGATCGCATATAGATGGCTATTTTTGTTTCCTAATCCATTCTCCTTAGTCTAGCCTTTTGATTGGGGAGCTCAGCCCATTAATATTTAAGTTTCTAATTGAAAGATGGATGTCTGTTTTTCCTTCACCTTATTATCCATTGGACTTTTAGTCTCTGATTTACTCCTATGTTTATATTTTAATCTACTTTTTCCTAAGGTTGCTTGTGAGGATAGTTTACTCTCATCTCTTTCTCGCCGTTTGAATTGTTCACTGTATTTTCTGGAGTAGTGGAGAGTTTGGTTTCCTCAGACCTGTATTTCTATCATCTTGTTTTTATATACCTTGGAATTGTTTTTTCTCTCTCCTTTAAGTATAGTCAACATTTTTGTTGGTCAAAGTATTCTGGGTTGGCAGTTCCGTAGTCCCGTTACCACTGGTGAATGCTTTGGCTCCATTATTCTTCTTGCTTTCATGTTTGAGGTGATTCTGTTGTGGACATAGTTCAGTTGTACTTCTGATGGTAGTTTTCCCTTGTATGTGTACTTGTTTTTCTTTTGTGCCTTCAGAATTTATCTTTGTTTTGGGCACTAGATTTGATATGATATGATGTGGGAGTTTCTTTTCTGATTTGTCTATTTGGAGTCCTAGTGCTTCTTGTATTTGTAATGGGCTTGTCCATTTTTACTGTTTGGGGACCAGTTTTATTCTATTATTCTGACTTGAAGATCTGATTCAATACCCCCCCTTTTCTATGTGAGACTTTCTTCTCCTTCCTCTATCCTTTTGTTGCAGAGGTTTGATCTTTCACGTTATTCCCATATTTCCTGGTGTTCCACTTTGTGTATTTTAAAATTTTAAACTTCTGTATTTTATTGTTTTAGTTGCTTCTTGTGTTATCCTTCCAGATCTGATGCTTTTCTGTTTTCTGCTTCATCCCATTTCCTATTTTTTGGGTTTTTCCTTTCTTTCTCTTGATTGGATTTGAGTGTTCTCTTACTTTTTCATTTCATTCATGTGCTTTATTTACATATATACATCTCTTTTTGAGTTCTCAATCTCTTCTTGGTTGCTCCTTACTTCGTTTGCAGTTGCCTTACTTTTTCAGTGTTTCTACCTTCTTAAGGTGTTTGTTTTTTTCTATCTCTAGTTCTTTCTGGTGTTTGTCAATCCCTTCCTTTATTTCTTTCTCCCTCTAGTTCCTTCATAACTTTGTCATTCTCTCCCTCAAATTACAAACTGAGTTTTTCATTGTTTCCCCTTAGTTCTATGATTTCTTCTTTATTTTCTTAATTTTCTCTGCAATGGTCTGCAATTATTCCTCTCAGGTCTGTTTCTGGGATCACCTCCAAGGGCGCGCACCAACCATGTTTGTAGCCTATCTCCCTCCTATAGGGTTGTCTTGTGTAGAACTTGGTGCGGAAACTTATTCCTATATGACACCTTTTCTCATGTTGTCCCTTCGTTGTGCCCCTGGGATGTGGGGTTCCCTTTTGTGATTCAAATTCAAATGCTTTCAGTGTGTTGAAGTCTTGAAAGCTTGTTTTATTTTGCTGCCTCCCCTTCTGATGATGCTTTTTTTTTTCCACCCTCCTTGTTTATGGAGTGTTGACTTTTCTAGGTTTCAGGCTTTCACTTTTGTTTATATATTGGATATTGGAAGTCTAAGTCACTCTTCCTTTCCTGTTCTGAAGGTCCTCCTAATCCACTGGATACTCTCTCCTCAATTCCAGTTGTTGGCAGAGGTGGGGGGGCGGAGCTCCTGTACCTGCCTGGAGCAGTGGCGACACAGGACCTCACTCTGGCACCGGAGCCAGACCCAAACCCAGGACTGCTTCCGGATACTAGGGAGAGGGGCCACCCGGCCGGGTAGCCACACTCTGCCGGGGCTTAGGCCTCCAATCTAGACCTGCCAGCCATCAGCCCCTCTGCCACAAACCAGCAAATCAATTGTCCAGCATCTCGTGAGTCAATGTCCTAAGTTTTTACCTGCCTGGAACAGTGGCAGGCTGCTCCTGAGCCCCGACACAGGACCTCACTATGGCACCCGAGCCAGACCCTAAGACACTTTCTATAAGGGGAAAAATATCTATTAATATGTCGAGTTTCTAAAAGATGCACCAGTATTTACCTTAATATATCTTGAGGTATTATACAGCAACAGTTGTTTTAAAACGGTTCTAAGCCAGATGTGGTGATGTAGACCTTTAATCCCACTGTACTGGTCGCAGAAGCAGGCAGGTCTCTGTGATATCTGAGTTTGAGTCTGTCCTGATCCACATATAAGTTTCAGGCTGGACAGTGAAACCCACTGTTAAAAAGCAAACTATTCTGGCCGTTATAACAAAGCCAAAAATAAAAAATAAAAAATAAAAAATAAAATAAATTACAGCCTTCACTCTTCTGGTTGAAACTTGCCTTTACCAAGTCCCAGCAGATTTATTTGACTTAATCCCTGTCTGGTTGGTATTTTTCTTTTCCCATTTCAAATAGCTTGCCATATCAATCTATGCCTCCTAGTAGCAGAAGCAGTTTGTAAAGCACTACACACTGTGACTAACATGTAATTTATGTTTAATTTTAAAATTCAATAAGTAGTTGCCAGATGAGACAGTCTATAAATTACCCAAATAAATAATGAATGCCTCTTCCAATAAAAGCTTCAGGTATGGAGAATTTCAGGCCAAGGAACAATGGAAAGGAAGAGAAAATAGAAAGAGGGGACAAAAACCAAGTAATTCAGCAAAATATGTATATATTTGTTTAAGAGCCCTATTTTACATAGTAATGTACAATGGTATTTACAAATCTATAGGCTCTTACATATTGATATATCCCTATATCATCAGGGAATAAGCCTCCATTATTTACTTTGTAGTAAAAGGATCTCCCTGGTGTTTTTTAGACAAGGTCTCCCTGGTCCCTTCTTCAATCTCAAAGGCAATTCTAAAATAATTTCTGTTCTTTGAAATATATGTGCATATGGATCAAATTTGAGTTGAAAGATTTCTGCTTACAGGAGAAACACATAAAAGGAAAGTCAGAGAATCCAGTACTAATTCTAGAAGAATAGGAAAACAGAAATACTGTAAAGAGATACAGAGCAGGCAGTAGTATCAAAAGGCAAAAAGAGGCAGGCATGGTGACCCACGTGCCTTTAATCTCAGCACTCTGGAGGCAGAGGCCGGCAGATCTCTGTGAGATGGAGGCCAACCTGTTCTACATCGTGAGTTCTAGGCCAGCTGGGGCTACAGGGAGACCTTGTTGAAAAAAGAAGATGAAAGAAACTAGAAATATCAGCCGATGGAATTAAAAACAAAACACAACATAAGACCGAGAGTTTCCATTTTGTAATGGCCATGGAAGTGAATTTGTTTTGAATCATTTAGGGAGCTTTTGACTTTTAAAACATTTAATTATCTGACTTTTGTGATAAAATGTGACATATCTGTTAACAAGAACAAAAATGTGTGTTTATACTTCAGTTTCTCAAATTTTTTTAATTTAATTTTTATTGATGGTTTGTGCATTTCGTACATCATTTTCCAATTCAGATCAGGCATAAGAAGGCAGTTTTACCAGTTTTATAAGAGATTTACCTCTATCAGGTTTGGCTCCAATTACAGTTGGAGACTATGACCTCATCATCATCAATATTTCTCCTTGTTCTATGGGGGCGATGGTCACTGTGTAGAAAGTTCTTGTTATTAAAACCTTCTGTGGCAAACCTAGAAGTAAGTTCATACGGGACTCTTATAATAGTTGTTAAAAAGTAGGCATCCCACAGTGGGTTTGATGTTTGTAGAATATTTGCGGCTTTTCTTCCTTTCAATGTTCGGTGTGCCAACCTTTCTGTTGGCACTTTCTGGTACATCCTACTCAATGCAAAGCTGTATTTTTTTTCTTTCTCAGGCCTTCCTTTTCATGTTGGTTCTTTTTTTTAAATTAAAAAAAAAAAAAATCTTTTCCCATAGTTAAATATTTGAATTGCAAGTTTTGCAGATTTTCATCAAAATTCACCCTGCTATTTTGGGTGGACTGTATGTCGATTCACTGGGAAGAAACTTATTTAAGTTAATCATCCTTATAGGTGATGAAGAGAATTGCTAACAACGGCGTACTGTTACAAACAGATAAATTATAGAGAACATTTGATGTGCCAATCCCAAAGTGTATGTATACAGATTTTTAAGTAAAAATCCAAATGTGGACAACAGCAATTATATCTCCCCAATTACACTGTATTACCGTTTTTTATCAGAGCCTTTAAACCTGTGTTTTGTTAATATACACCTATTTACTTTTACTACGTCCTAAAACCCCATGTATCCTGTAGACCCCAGAGTCTGGCAAAAACTGGATACTTGTTGAACTCACGTCAATTAAATATGCACTAATCAAATATACACCCCCCCCAACCATGTCCCTCTCCCGCCCCTCCCACCCTTCCCAATTCACACCATTTCAGTCAGTTTTCTGATGCAGCTCTTTCTGTTTTGTTCTTTTTAAACATGCCTTCCCTCTCCACAGAACTATTTATAACGTGTTTTGGCACTAGCCATCCAACATATGAGTGGATCCATTTGTCCCTTTTTTTTCCTGGGACTGTGCTACTTCATTAAATAATGTTTCTAGCTCCATCCACTTTACCTACAAAGTTCATGATGTTTGTATCTTCTTTACTGTGCATAGAATTCCATTGTGTAATTGTACAATTTGTTCTATCCACTCGTCAGTTGAGGGGGCTATTTGGGCGGTTCCACTTTTTCTGCTATTGTTGGAAACAGCGCTTTCCAACACAATATAGCTGTGCATGTATATATGCCTGTAAGATGAGTCTGTGGGTATATAACCCAGGTAGTGGCTATGACTGGGTCAATGGGGCTAGGCTCATCTTTAGGACTTCAAAGGTTCTTCCAAACTTCCCTGTTTTCCATAGTGGATGTGCAAGTTTACATTCCCACCAGCAGTGGATGAGTGTTCCCCTTTCTTCACCACCTCTCCATGCCACTTGGTATCATTGTTTTATTGATCCTAGCCAGTCTTATTGGAGTATGATGGTATCTTAAGGGTGGTTTTAATTTCTGCCATTTCATTAATTATTAGCAATTTTTTGTTGAACACTTCTTAAGAGTTTCTCAGCCATCTCTTAATTCCTCCTCTGTGCAAGTCTCATTTCAGATCTTTGCTCCATCTTTTGAGTGATTCATTTGTTTTCTTTTATTCTTGTGTTTGTGTACCTTGTATATTCTGGAATTACTTCTTTGTCAGATGTATCTGCTGTGCAGGTTTCCTCCCATTGTGTCGGTTTTCTCTTCACTTCCTTTATTGTTTCCTTGATGTACAGAAGCTGTTGACGCTTAATAAGGTCCCATTTTGTCAATTGTCATTTTTCTTATTTTCTTGCACCAGCTGCGTCTGATTTAGGACAAGTCTTTTCCACACCTCTTCTTGTAGTCTGCTGCCAAGTTTCTCTATCTATCACCTCCCGAGTTTTGGATTTCACATTGATGTCATTGATCCACTCTGGAATTGACTTTTTACAGGGTGAGAGGTAGAGGTTTAATTTCATTCTCTACAGGTGGTTTGATCCAATTTTGCCAACAACACTGTTGCCAAGATGCTTTGTTTTTCCCTCCAATGTGTCTCTTCCTTGGCCCCCTTGTCAAATATGCTGGGTGGTGAAAATTGTATGTGCTCAGGTTTGGATCTTCAGTTTTATTCCATTGGTTCCACTGTCTGTTTTTGTGCCAGTACCGAACTGTTTTTATGACTATAGCCCTGTAGAGAGTTTGATGGCTGGTACAGTGGACCCCCCCCATGCTCTTCTTTTGCCCAGGGTTGCTTTGGCAATTGGCGGTCTTTTTGCTTTTCCAAATGAAACTGAAGATTTTTTTTCCAAACCTTTGAAGAAGTTCTTGGGGATTTTTGATTGGGATTTGCATGAAATCTTGTATACAAACGTGTAGATAAAATGGACATTTTCTACTATATTTATTTTCCCAATCATGAGTATGGGTGGTTTGTCCATATTTGATGTCTTCCTCAAATTTCCTTTTTTCGGGGTTTAAACTTTTTTTTTTGAGATCCTTGGTGTTGTCTTTGGTTAGTTCTGTTCCTAGGTATTTTATTGTTTTGAGGCTATTGTGGTGGGAAGTTCTCCTTGTAGGTTTTCTTCAGTTCTTGTGTTGGTTGTTGTAAAGAAAGGCTCTGATTTTTTCGATTCATTTTGTTATCCTGCCACTTTACCGAAGCTCTTACTCGTTTTATAGGAGTTTTCTGGTGGATTCTTGGCATCCCTTGCGCTAGACAATCAATCATCAGCAAAAAGGGATAGCTTGACTTTCCTCCTTTTCCAATTAGACTCCTTTACTACTCCTTTTCTTGCCTTATTGTCTTAGCAAGGGTTTCAAGCAATATATTGAAAAGGGTTGGTGACAGGGGGCAGCCTCGTGGAATTCCCTACCTTAAGGGGAATGCTTCTTTTCTTTTCCCATTTAGGATGGTATTTGTTGTGGGTTTCCTGTATATGGCCTTTACTACATTAAGGAATGATCCTCCAATCCAATTCCTCTCGGACTTTAAAAAAGATAGCGATGCTGGATTTAGTCAAAGGCTTTTTTTTCTGCATCAATTGAGATGATGGTTGGTTTTTGTCTTTCAGTTCCTTTATATGCTTGATGATTATTTTATTGATTTTCATATGTTGAACCACCTGCATCTATGGTATGAATCCACTTGTCATGATGGACAATCTTCTGATGTGGGCTGTATGCGATTTGCCAGTATCCTGTTTAAAATTTTGGCATCTGTGTTCATTAGGGAGACTTGGTCTATAGTTCTCCTTTTGTTGCATCTTTGCCCGGTTTTGGTAATAATGTGATGCATTCTGGCTTTCATCGTTTAGGAAATTGGGAGAACTCCCTCTGTTTTTATCCTTCTAAACAACTTGAGATTATGGTTGTAAGTCTTTTTGAATTATTTCAAGAATTTCTGTGTGAAGCCATTTGGGCCTGGGGATTTATTGGTTGGGAGGCCGCTTATTACATCTTCAATTTTTCATATATTATTGGTCTATTTAAGCTGACGATCTCTTCTTGTGTTTTAGCTTTGGTGATTCCCCGGATTCAGATATTCATCCATTTCTTCTAGGTTTTCAATCTTAGAGAGTATAGGTTTTTTTTAAAAAGTAATCATGTATGATTGTCTGGATCTTTTCATTCGTCTGTTGTGATATTTCCCCTTTCATAACAGATTCTATTGATTTGGAGTTTTTCCTTCTTTCTTTGTTAACTGGGCTAGAGGTTGTCTATCTTGTTTATTCTCTAAAAGAACCAACTTTTTGGATTAATTGATTTTTTTTGTTCTGGTTTCTTTGTTTTATTTCATTGCATTCTCTGCTCGGATTTTTGTTTTTCTTCTTGTCTGCTGCGATAGTGTTCATTTGTTGTTGTCTCTAAACTGTTTTTAGTGCAGTGTTAGATCACTCAATTGTGCTCTTTCTGTCTTTTTCTTATTTTTTTTTTTTTTTTTTTATTTCCGCACTTAAAGCTATAAACTTCCCTCTTAGGGACTGCTTTTAAAGTATCAAACAAGTTTTGTTGTGTTGTAATATAATTGCATTCGTTCAGGAATGTATTTTATTTCTTTATTCTTCCTTGACACATTCATTATTCAGGGACGTGTTGTTTAGTCTCCATTGTGTTCTTGTAGGTTTTGTAGGGTTTATTCCTGGTGTGATATGAGTTTTATTGTACTGTGTTCTGATAGAATGAGTGAAATTAATTCAATCTTTTTGCATTTGTTGCAGTTTTTCCATGTGTCCCAGTATATGTGTATTTGGAGAATGTTCATGGGGCTGTTGAAGTAGAAAAAAGTGTATCTCTGGTGTTTGGGTGGAATATTCTATAGTGTCTGTGAGGTCCATTTGCTGGTAATTGTATCATCAGTTCAGATGTCTGTTTATCCTGTCTGTTGATTTGTCTAAAGGATCTCTTAGTTTGGGTATTGAAGTAACCTTAGTATTAGTGTGTTCTGGGTTCATCGGAGCCTTTGAGATCCTGAAACACAGGAAATTGTTTTACAAAAGGTTTGGTTTGTTCGTGCCAGCGTATAGGTGCGTCATATTCATGCATTGTGATTCATCTTCATCCTCATACTGTTTCCTTAACTCAAAACTTCATGGCCCTCTTGTCTCTTTTGATTTCTTTTGCTTGAAGTCTTATTTTTTCTGATATTTAAGAATAGCAACAACCTGCTTCTTTTCCTCTCCTTTTTTGGTACCACTTCTTTTTAGACTCTTTTTCCCCTCCCTTCACCTTAAGTTTGGTTGCCTCTGTGTCCTGAAATTTCGAAAGAGATGGGTTTCTTGTAGATCGCATATAGATGGCTATTTTTGTTTCCTAATCCATTCTCCTTAGTCTAGCCTTTTGATTGGGGAGCTCAGCCCATTAATATTTAAGTTTCTAATTGAAAGATGGATGTCTGTTTTTCCTTCACCTTATTATCCATTGGACTTTTAGTCTCTGATTTACTCCTATGTTTATATTTTAATCTACTTTTTCCTAAGGTTGCTTGTGAGGATAGTTTACTCTCATCTCTTTCTCGCCGTTTGAATTGTTCACTGTATTTTCTGGAGTAGTGGAGAGTTTGGTTTCCTCAGACCTGTATTTCTATCATCTTGTTTTTATATACCTTGGAATTGTTTTTTCTCTCTCCTTTAAGTATAGTCAACATTTTTGTTGGTCAAAGTATTCTGGGTTGGCAGTTCCGTAGTCCCGTTACCACTGGTGAATGCTTTGGCTCCATTATTCTTCTTGCTTTCATGTTTGAGGTGATTCTGTTGTGGACATAGTTCAGTTGTACTTCTGATGGTAGTTTTCCCTTGTATGTGTACTTGTTTTTCTTTTGTGCCTTCAGAATTTATCTTTGTTTTGGGCACTAGATTTGATATGATATGATGTGGGAGTTTCTTTTCTGATTTGTCTATTTGGAGTCCTAGTGCTTCTTGTATTTGTAATGGGCTTGTCCATTTTTACTGTTTGGGGACCAGTTTTATTCTATTATTCTGACTTGAAGATCTGATTCAATACCCCCCCTTTTCTATGTGAGACTTTCTTCTCCTTCCTCTATCCTTTTGTTGCAGAGGTTTGATCTTTCACGTTATTCCCATATTTCCTGGTGTTCCACTTTGTGTATTTTAAAATTTTAAACTTCTGTATTTTATTGTTTTAGTTGCTTCTTGTGTTATCCTTCCAGATCTGATGCTTTTCTGTTTTCTGCTTCATCCCATTTCCTATTTTTTGGGTTTTTCCTTTCTTTCTCTTGATTGGATTTGAGTGTTCTCTTACTTTTTCATTTCATTCATGTGCTTTATTTACATATATACATCTCTTTTTGAGTTCTCAATCTCTTCTTGGTTGCTCCTTACTTCGTTTGCAGTTGCCTTACTTTTTCAGTGTTTCTACCTTCTTAAGGTGTTTGTTTTTTTCTATCTCTAGTTCTTTCTGGTGTTTGTCAATCCCTTCCTTTATTTCTTTCTCCCTCTAGTTCCTTCATAACTTTGTCATTCTCTCCCTCAAATTACAAACTGAGTTTTTCATTGTTTCCCCTTAGTTCTATGATTTCTTCTTTATTTTCTTAATTTTCTCTGCAATGGTCTGCAATTATTCCTCTCAGGTCTGTTTCTGGGATCACCTCCAAGGGCGCGCACCAACCATGTTTGTAGCCTATCTCCCTCCTATAGGGTTGTCTTGTGTAGAACTTGGTGCGGAAACTTATTCCTATATGACACCTTTTCTCATGTTGTCCCTTCGTTGTGCCCCTGGGATGTGGGGTTCCCTTTTGTGATTCAAATTCAAATGCTTTCAGTGTGTTGAAGTCTTGAAAGCTTGTTTTATTTTGCTGCCTCCCCTTCTGATGATGCTTCTTGCATGTGCGGTCTCAATACATCCCTCCCATGTTAACGTCAGGTCTTCGGCAGCAGGGTCTTATCGCCTCTCCTCCTGCAGGTATCCCAACTTAGGGGCAAGGAGCCCTTACCTTTTGTGGGGCCTTGGATCCCCTGGCCAGAACAATCCATTGCTGATGTCAGAGCTCCTGCATTAATATACTTTGCCTAAGTGCATAGCCCAAGGACTTTAGTATTATATTTGGTTCTGAACAGAGTATAATCCTTTTCACAGTTCTTATGTCTATTAGTCAATTAAAGAGGGCTGTTGGGATAGCGCAGCCGTTAAAGGCTGAGGCTGAGAACCGCAAAAAAAGTTTCTCAAATTTTAATTTAGAATTTGGTTTCAGGCTGGGCTTTCTTGAGAAACATTTCACTAAATCAAATCAAGATTCTGTAAAGTTATTCCAATCCCCTTTCGGTCCAGACAGGAGAGCTTTGCCATCTTGCCCTTCCTGTTGAAGTCACACTAGTGGTGTGACTTGCTGGATTAACCCAGCTCACACTGGCTCTCCCCTCTTTGAACTCCCAGCATTCACATAGCCAAGGATGAGTAGATTAATTTTGAATTGTCTGCTCCTCTACAATCTTCTCCTATTTCATTATGGATTTTGAATTGCAAGTTCCTTGAAGAAGAGCTCTGCTTGGAGCTGTTTCCCTCCTGGGCACAAAAGGAAATCCTGGTTTGGCTTCCAAATCTCTCATGATTAAAATTTGGTAGCATCTTTACTTTGAAGAAATAGCTTCCCTGTTACCTTGGCACCTTCTTTGATACAGTAGTTGTTTTCTAGTCCTTCATTTATAGTGGGTGGGCACTGAGGATTCTAAAAGTACTTCAGTGCATATTCAAATACCTTCAAAGGAATTCCGGAATTGTACAAAATTGGAAAATTGAATTCACATAGTAGCTCTCTAAAGTAGATGTAGGTTATTAACTAAGATTTCCAGATGAAAATATGAGGCTTAAAGTGACTAAGAGACTCATGTTAGGTCACAGAGCTCGCTGCAGTGACAGCCAGGTATGACCCTGGCCATCTTGCAGCTCCTCCCTTGCAGCACCTAACCCTATGCTATGAACAGTTAGAAATGCAATGTGCAAACCTAGCAAGAAGACTGCAAGGACAAGGACTGAATGCCACAGAAAAAAAGAAGAGAACTCAAATTCAGTAAATAGTCTGGGCAAGAAAACATGAAGACAGAAGAATTGAGCTCCAAAAGAGGCCAGGTGAGGACCTGGAGGGACAAGGGTGGGAGATCCCCTCGCAGAAGGAAGGGGCTGCAAAAGGACTGACCTGTGAACAGTGGGGGCAGGGCACTCAAAGAAAGAGCAGAGGAGCTGAGAAATCCCTCATATATGGTGGAGAACACTAGAAGTACTTCAGAAATGTCTACAAGGAACTACTGACAGTAAGGAAACTGAAGCACAGACATGGAAACCATCCACTTAGGAATGTTGTTGAAGCCCCCAAGAAATAATAGCAAATAGCTTATAACTCCAGGAACTAGTGACATTTTCTTAAACATTAAGAATGGATGGTGTTAGTTATCTCTCCATTCAGAGTGACTGAGAACAGTGTTTGGGAAGTACAGTCATGTCCACCCTTGCTAAATGTCTCTGTACCACTGGTTTGCTCTTCCACATCCATGAAATGTCTCCTCCCTCACAGGCTTCAAAATATCCCTCACTCAAATTTTTGATGATAGTCATGTGACTTCTCTCTAGCTCTCCAAATTATTTAGGAAAAAAGAGTATACTGATACGGGGGGCCCTGTATGCTACCAGCAAGCAACTGACTGGATTAGTACTGGTGTGGATAACAAGTTCTTTGTTGTCTTCTTTATTTCTTCTTTATTCAGTTTATTTATTTTGTCCTTGTTTCTATAAATCTGCTTGAGTGCTGCATTATGGTCTCAATCTCGTAGGTCCAGATGGGTGGCAAATTTAACTAGGGTTTCAATCACCATATGCACCTTTGAAGAAAGGTAGTATATTGTAGTAATTCTGAAAAATATTTTCCATTTCTCCAGCTTTCTCTGGGCACTGCCAAGCACACACACACACACACACACACACACAAACACACACACACACACACAGATTATTTATTTATTATTTATCTGCCTTTCACTCCTTTATCTACACTCTCTGGTTGAGCTGATTGCAGACCTCTCCAACTGGAAGAAGGACAGAAAGGAAAAAACATTTCCAGTTTCTAGTTCTTTTATTGGATCCAATACTAAATCCTGTGGGTTTTGACTTTGATTGAAGCACATGTGTGTTGCTTGCTTGGGTCTGCACAACCAGTTTGGGCCTGGCAGCCATTAAGTTGGGAAATGGCTTTCATATCTGGGTAGATTTGTCATTTTTCTTTCAAACAAAACATGTCCTGGAGCTAGTAGAACTGTAATGAAAACCATGATTGGCCACATGACATGATGCCCTCCTTGCCTGGTATTCTTCAAAATGGTTTTCCATGTGCTGTGCATCCTAAGAACACACAGTGTGAGGATGAAGGGTCTAGCCTCCTGTTGGTGCAGTGTAGACTCTCTGATGTCTGGGCACTTTGATGACATGGAAAGAGATGCCAGAATTGTCAAAGCATCCAGACTGGGTATTTGTAAGGGATATAGTCCTGGAAATGATTCTCTGTCCAAATAGGCAGCACCAAAGACTGAAGAGGCAGCCAAGCTGTTTAGAAATGAACACACCTGTTTGGTGGAAAAGGGATTTTCCGCCCTTATTTCTCCCTGGTTCTCAGCCAGCCGTCCATGAACAGAATTGATCAGGTTCCCAGACTTTCTCTTTTGCCCCATATCCAAGCAATTTCTTCTTTGCCTTGAAAACACTATTTCTTGTCTGACGTTTACACAGGCTCTCTCCTGTTTCCTGACAGCTTAAGATTGTTTTTCTGATTCTTAACTGAATAACATACCTTTTTAATTAGCGACCAAAGTTTTAATCATTCTGCATGGTGGAGTCAGTTCCTCTATTTTAATACCATCCGCTTTCTGTAGGAGATCATGTTTTTCCCTGTCTTTTTGAGACAGTGTCTCCCTGTAGCCCCAGCTCTCCTGGAACTCACTCTGTAGACCAGACTGGCCTTGAACTCACAGAGATCCGCCTGCCTCTGCCTCCCAAGTGTTAGGATTAATGACAGTTCTTAGCTGCCATGTGGGTGCTGGGAATCAAACCCAGGTCCTCTGCTAGAGCAGCCAGTGCTCTTAACCGCTGAGCCATCTCTCCAGCCTGGAGTTGATTTTTAAACCCTGACTGTATCATGTGTTCTTTAACCTATGGGAGAATTTTGGAGTTGTTTATAAACTCTTCTTATTCCATGTCCTGTCTTATTAGGTGATGCCAGTTGTCACCTGTATTAGTCATTTTTCTGTTGTGATAAAACCAGCATGACAAGAGAACTTATAAGAGGAAGAGTTTATTTGAGCTATCATCGTTCCAGGGAATTAGAGTCCATTATGGTGGAAGGCCTGGTGGCAAGAGCTGGAGCAGAAAGCCAAGGTTCACATCTTCCAGTGAATATAGGAATTAGAGAGAGGGAGCCACTGAAGACTGGCAAGGCTTGTTGAACTCTCTAAGCCCTCCCCACAGTGCTGTACTTCCTCCAGCATGGATGCATCTTCTATGACCTCCAAAAACACCACCACCAACTGGGATAAAGTGTATGAATACTTGAAGTCTATGGGGGACATTCTCATTGGAACTGCCACATCACCTTATTTGATTAATTGGGTAGCCACAGGCCTGGCCATTATCAGACATCTTTTCATATTGACTTTATTTATTCAAAAAATATTTATTCCTATTCCTGCTAGATGTAGAAAGTAGAGCATCATCTCTTTTAAAAATTTTTTATTTTATGTGGATGTATTATGCCTGCATGTATGTAAGTGTACCTATGTTGTGCAGTGCCCATGGAGGTCAGAGGAGGGAGCTGGATCCCTGGAACTGGAGTTACAGATAGTTGTTATACATCATGTGGGTGCTGGGATTTAAACCTGGATCCTCTGCAAGAACAACTCCTCCTTTTAACTGATGAGCCATCTCCATAGCCCCTGCATCATCTCTTTTTTTAAAGGTCTAATGAAGAAGGCAAATGTGAATGGTTTATGGCAACAAAAGAGCATGTTTGAGTCAGAGGTCAATTTAGCGAAAGTAAGAGTTTAGAGGTGAACCATAATCTATAGACAACTGTGCAGGTGAAGTGCTAACGCAATCAAATAGAATATGTAAATAAGTCATGATGCTTACTGGATAGTCTTTGCTGGATAGCTATATGTACATTAATTTTTTTGAAGATGCTTAACTTGGTGAGCTTTGTGCTAGGCATTCTGCTTGAAGACCCTGGCCATACCAAGCTGATGCCCTCTCTTCTCTATCTTTGGAGCACCCAGAGAGCCAGTGAATCAAATATTATTTGAGAAATATTAAGAAAGAAGAGGGGTCACCGGGGGCTTTGGGTATGTGTGGAATGGGGAACCCAACCTTTCTGGGGCATTGTCAAAGTTTCCTAAGGAAGGCTATTTTCTTTATGCATTGGCTTTTATGCTAGTGGAGGAGCAAGACATGTAAAGAGTCAAAACCAGCCTATGACCCTTGGGATAGGACAGGAACATTCTGGATGCACATTCATTGGAGGCCAGAGGTTAGCCTATGATGTCCTTTCTCAGGAGTCCATCCCCTTTTCTTTCTCCCAGGTTCTTTCATTGGCCAGGAGCTCACCACTTAGGACAGGAAGGCTGGCCAGCAAGTACCAGGGATTCCCCTGTCCCCACTTCTCCAGTACTAGGACTGCAAGTATATGCACCACCATGCCTGGCTTTTCATGATCTACTTGGGGCCTCATGCTATCTCCTCAGCCCAAATATAATCTTTTTTGTTAACGATGGCAATATACCTAAATTTGTAATGTTACCCAATGGGCTTTTTTTAAAGTCTTTTTGAGACAGAGTCTCCCTTTAGTCCCAGCTGGCCTGAAGCTCACTATGTAGACCAGCCTGGCCTTGAACTCACAGGGATCCACCTGCCTCTGCCTCCTGAGTGCTAGGATTAAAGGCATGTGCCACCACGCCCAATGGGCTTTTTGTTTTTAAACAAGTTATACTTCCAAAACCTCTTGTCAGGTTTTATGAAATTTAATCTGCATTTTTACTGGAAAGCTAAAAGATAAAGCATTGCACCACTAGTTGGGGAGCTGGAGAGACTCACTGTCATCATGAATTGTCTTCCATGCATTCTGTTGACATGTCACCACTGTGATGGGGATGCTGGAGTCTGCGCTTTCTGAGATAAGCACTTTCCTCCTCCTATGTTTTCAGGGCTGGACTAACTTGTGATATAAGAGCATCTCCTTTATGCCTCCGAAATGGTCATTTAGTTTTGTCCTTCAGGAACATTTTTCTCAAAATGTTTTTAGCCAACTATTAGCTTCTCAGAATCCCACCTAGAAGCTGAGGATAGTAACCGAGAGACTTCAGTAGAACCAACCTTAGGTGAACCTATAAGATGTGAGTGCCCCAAGAGAGAATTAGAATTGAAATTGATTCTATCAAAGCTATCTCAGCAGCACTGACACAATCCCTCCAACCCAGAAAAGTAGGGATATATGAAAATGAAGATATATGTGACAATATTCTTGACATTGAGGAGGACCTAAGAAGTACTAACTAGCAAATAGCCTTGTTTGTCCCCTTTTCCTGATCTTTGAATGGTGTTAGAGTGTCATTTATTTACATTTAGGATAGGGAAATCTGGAGATCACAAAGGCAAAGTGCTTTTGGCCATTTGTTTTCGACCTCTAACACTGGAAGCATATTTTAGGCATCCTCACTCTGTTCCTTATTCCTGCTAAGAGGATGTGCTCCCTGCTGTACTTGGATTAATTGACTCACTACTGGAAATTCTCTTTGATTTTCCTTTGCTAATTGAAAAAGAGTTCCATTTTCCAAAGTTTCCCTGCAGGCTTCATGGGGACATTAGTTTGAAAGTCAAGATGGAGTCTGGAGAGATGACTCAACAGTTCAAGAGTACTGGCTGCTCTTGCAGAGGACCCTGGTTTGGTTCCCAGCACCCTCATGGTAGCTAACAACCATCTGCAATTCCAGTTCCAGGAGATCCAATGACCTCTTCTGACCTGTACAGGTACTGCATGACATAGGTGCACCTACCAACATGTAGGCAATATACTCATACACATAAAATAATAAAAAGAGAAAGTTAACATCAAAGAAAGAAAATTGATTTTGTTTCCAATGATTTTCCCCCTTAAAATTGACAAAAATAGTTGACCAATAAAACCCCAAGAGTACTTTTAGGATTTGATACTCCACCAAGTTGTATGTACATGGTATATAATTACTTTAGTGCTGTCTAAAGAAACCATGGAACAGCGTAGCCTTTCTTCTAACAGGGAAATCCAGTTATGGTATTTTGTCTTCAGATTTCAAGAATAAACATTGGCTTATATTTGCTTACTCAAAAAGTTCCTGAATTCATAATGGTTTGCTAGGTCAAGTTTATTTGCATTCTGGTCAGATTCTATTTGAAAATGTCTCCCATCTCTTGCACATGCTCCTAAATATCATGTTTATGAATAATCTTGTCCTTTTTGGGAAATAGTTACCTGTGTTTATGTTGGTCTAACCAATTGAATATGTTTCTTTGTAATTTAATTTTTCAAGACTTCCATTTGTGAGTATTGTAGTCACATCATTTCTACCCCTTTCTCTCCCTCTCTGACTCTTCCCGTGTCCTCCCACTCTCTCTCAAATTCATGATTTCTTCTTGAATTATTGTTAGACACACATAGGCAACCTACTGACTCAATTTAATGTCACTCATGTGTACATGTGTTTAGGGCTGGACACTTGATATTAAATTATCAATCAGGAAGCTTGTCCCTGAAGAAACTGATTTTCCCTCTTTCAGTAGCCATTGATTGCCTACAGCTCTTCATTTAGGCATGGGACTTTGTGACATTTCTGCCCATCCCTAGCATGTCAACTGGTGTTATTTATGAAGGTCTTTCTCAGGCAACCATAATTGTGAGATTTCATTGGCGCACCTTCCCTACCATGTCTAGAAGACACTCTCTGGCAGCAGGGGTCCTGGTTCTTTGGCTCTAGCAGTCTTTCTGCCCACTCTATCATGGATTTTTCCATGGTAGATTGCACTATACACTATCAGTTGGGGTTGGCCACCAGTTAGGGCTGGATAGCTTTAGTGTCAACTTGACACACCTGAGGTGAGAGAGCCTCAATTGTGGAATTGCCTCCATTGGACTGGATTTTGGCCATGTTTCTTGATTGTTGAGTGATGTGGGAGGGCCCATCCCACTGT
Organism: Rhizomys pruinosus; assembly: GCA_009823505.1. NCBI lineage: Eukaryota > Metazoa > Chordata > Mammalia > Rodentia > Spalacidae > Rhizomys > Rhizomys pruinosus. Next base: position 1,832,691 of record VZQC01003229.1, read on the forward strand.
GGGCAGTGCCACCCCTGGGAAGATTGTCTGTATTCTATAAGAAAGCAGGCTTATCAGAGATACCAAATCCTGAAGAGGTTGTGAGGAAAGGGGAACACTCATTCACTGCAGATGGAAATGCAACTCATGCAACCCCTATGGAAAACAGTGTGGAGAATTCTTAAAAGACTCAAAATGAGCCTACCACTTGACCCAGGCATACCTCCGCGGCATTGCACAACATGAGTGCACAAACTTACATGCAGACAGTACAGTCATACACATAAAAAATTATATTGGTTTAGGAAAATGGTAGTAGTAGAGTCTCTTTTCTTAAAAGGTAAAATATTCTTATATGTCCATATCAAAACTACTTACATTTTGTACTTTTTAATTTTTTTATAGATTTTTTTTTTGTGATTTTCATACAATATAGCTTGATGGTATTTAGATCCCCTTCCCCCCATGGTCTCCTGACCAACTGTATATCCTGTCAAGTCTAGTTTGTCTCCCCAAATATCCTTCAGTGTGGGTCCATCCACTGGGTCCACCAAGAAGCATAGACATCAATAGCAGAGGCAGAGACTGGATCTTACTGGCTAATCAGTCCAGATCAATCGGTTAGCCCCAGGGTCAGAGAGAGACTCTGTCTCTAAAAAAGGAAAAAGGGTAGAGAGTGATAGAATAATACACCTGATTTGTCAACCTCTGGCCCCTCCACACATAACCATATATGTATACATGCATGTACACACACACACACACACACACACACATACACTGATCTTATCTCATGTTGGTTAGACCTGATTATTGAGGGCTTTCTCATGAATACATGGACAAACTATCTTAGTTCAAGAAAGAATTGCTAATGTTGACCATGACAATGTCTGTTAAACTGCATTTCAGAAAACACAGGAAATATTGTTAGTCAAATTCCTTTTTGGTTTTCTTATCTTCTTTCTATGTCTCTTAAAATATTAAAGTAGGATAAGCAGCTTTCTGAAATGAAAGAGTAAATTAACCATTCATTTTTAGTAATCAAAAAACTCAATTTGGGTTGGCTGTAATAAAGACTGAATTGTTACCTTGAAATTAATTTTCCAACTGGCAAGGATAGTGGCCAGTTCTCTATTATGCTAGTAGGAAAAGGCTGACACAGGGAGAAGATTATAAAATGATGCAATGATGGAGGAAAAATTCTTTGACATCTATAGAAAAATGTAACACCTCTGACTTGGGCATGAGTTTTCCCTGGAGCAGACAGAGTAGCACCAACCTATCTCCAAGAATTTTCAAAGTGGAATTATAAAAGACTACAAGATGTAGAAAAGTGTGTCGTTTAACTTTCATAATGTTCTAGTTCCTAATACTGCAGACACCTTTGACTTCATTGTATAATAAGATAGAAGGCCCAGAAGGACTCCATGTGAGAATGTACTAGCACATGGAATGGTAATATGAAATAAGGGCATGTGTGACAGGCATACAAAGACATTGTTGGTCTGAAGATATAGGGCTGAGTAAACAAGAAAATGATTATTTCAATATTGTTAGGATGGAGAATTCAAGCCCAGTTATGTCATAGAGTTCAGGGTGGAGGTTAACAAGGTACCAGTATGGGAATTCTTCTCTAAAAGCTGGCCTTAGAGTGAGGAACAGATATTTAATAAAAGCATAAAATATGGGGCTGCTTAGTTGCTCTTTTTAGAGGACTTGGCTGAGATTATAGTTTTGTTAGTCGATATGATAAATATCAAATGTGTTTAAAGGCTTGGATTCATACTGTGTGGAGAATAACAAAAAGAAAGAAATGCTTTCAAAGTGGCTACATTCAAATAATTTCCATTCTTTGATGACATCTCATAAGATATAAGTCATGTATCTATACACACACACATACATGCATATACAACAAACACACACATTTTTTACCCAAAAATCATCATTAGAAGAGATTATTTATATCAACAGGTACAAAATCATCAATATGCTTTACTGAGCAGTTGATGTTTTGGCATATGGCCATCCACAACGCATTTTAGCTCAAATTGCATTTTCTAATTCATTTACATGACCACCTTAATTCAAGAGACTACTTCATTTGCAAAAGGCTAACCTACGTTGTTCCAAGGAGAGAACATTCCAAGATATCAGTTGAGTTTAAAGTGTGCAATTGAGTTAAGGGAAGTACATTGTAGAGTGTGTACAGACTTACAGAATTCACTATTCATTATGAAATCCATAGGCCATAACCCACCTGAAACACCTCAGCCTAAGGAACATTGAAGAAAGTTGAATGAACCAATAAATTTGATTCTGGTCCATGAAATTTTAACAAGGTTTCTCAATTCAGCCTTAAGTACTCTGCAGGGGGAGTTGAAACTCTCAGGTTGACTTATGGAGAGATAAACTCAAAAAAATAACACCAGTCTCCTTTGCCTGGTGCTTCTGATGCAAATAAAAATAATTAAGAGCCCTCCCAGACTCCTCCACGCCCTATGCTTAGGTCTCTATTCAAAACAAGGGCTTTCCATTATGTAGATAAGGACAATTTTAAGGGCTCACAAATGGAAAGATGATAAAGCTGATATAGCATTTTCAAAAATAAGTTGTTATTATTCTGAGTAATGATCCTTCATATTTTTCCCCAGTAGGAATTTTCCCCATTTTCCCAATTGGTTAATTAATATTGAACTTGATAAGACTCGATAAAAAAAAAAAAAAAACTCCCCTTCAATTTTCATCTATGGGGTTGGGTCACTTTTTATTTTTCATTTTCTTTGTTTTGTTTTGTTTTGTTTTTGAGACAGGGTCTCATTCTGAACCACAGGCTGGTCTGGAATTCACTAGTTAATTCAGGGTGTCTTAAACTCATTAGAGTTCTCCTGTCTCAGCCTCTGGGATTACAGAGGTAAGACACCACACTCAGCTTTTTAAAGATTATTGGTATTTTAATAATTATCCCCACTGAATTGCTCTATCTGACTTACCTGATGTATAATGTTACTTTAGAGTAATTGTAGGAATTCATTGACCACTCAACAAATATTTACAGGACATTTACGATGGATGTTCGAGACTCAGCAAGAAACCTGGGGCATCAAAAGAGATATGTTCCCATGTTGTATTAAACTGAGATTCCATAAATTTAGTGGATGCCACAGCAGAAATTTGCTGTCACGCAGTTCTAGGGAGTACAGGTGTAAACTCAGGAGCTTGGCAGGGTTGGTTCCTTTTGAGGGCTATAAGATAAAGAATATCCTTTGCCTTGTAGATGTTTGACTTCTTCCAGCATCTCTTCACTCTTTCTCCCCTCTGTTAATGTCTCCATTTCTCCTTTGTATTAAGAGACTAGCCATATCAGATTAGGACTCCAACCTACTACAGCATAGCCTCGTTTTAACTAATTGCCCCTGCAATGAACCTTGTCTTTAGTATCTGTTTCTGCAGACATGGGTCATTGTAGATGCAAGTGTAAGGCAATTAGAACTTAACCTATGAATTTTAGGGGACAAAAGTCAACCAATCACACATGATTTATGGACTTTTATTCTAATGGCTGACATTTTTACAAAATTAAAATAAGAGTATTACTTTGGAGCTTAGTCAGACAATGGGAGTAAATACAACCATGCTGGGAGGAGAGTTTATTGAAAGGCAACATAAATTAATTTAATGACATTTAAATATTTTTATGTATTTGTTGTAGATGAAGGCATTGCTTTGCACCTGTGCATGACACAGCACACATGTAGAAGTCGGAGGACAACTTTTGGGCCATTCTTTCCTTCCACCATGTGAGTCCCAGGGATGGAATACAAATACAGATTTTCAGGCTTGGCAGAAAGCCCACTTCCCCTCATGGAACCACTTCACTGCACCCTCTCGTTTAATGGCTTTTAAGTAGAATTTTCAGTTGCTGAAATTGATATTTAGAAAGCTTTTTTTTTTTTTGTGAACGTGGATTGATTGTTGCAGAACGTTTATAAAAGATGAAAGAGATCTGTCTAACATGGAAGCAGAGGCATGGAATACATTCAAAACAATACTGAAAGCTGAATCTTAATTCAACTGGATGTATTCGTCACTTTTCTGTTGCTGTGATAGAACCACCACCACCAAGGAAGCTTCTAAAGGGAAGAGTTTATTTGAGCTTACTGTTGATGGTTCCAAGGAATCAGAGTCCATCATGGTGGTGAGGCCTGGTGGCAAGAGCTGGCGCAGAAAGCCCAGGTTCACATCTTCAAGCAGACACAGGAAGTAGAGAGAGCAACCGGAGACTAGCAAGGCTTTTTGAACTCTCTAAGCCCGCCCCCAGTGACGTACTTCCTCTAGCATGGCCATACCTTCTAAGACCTCCCAAAGCAGCACCACCAACCAAGGACAAAATGTTTGAATACTTGAAGGCTATGGAGGGCATACTCATTCAAACCACCACACTGAGTGATGGAAATTGGGTAAGATCAGTTAAAGATGGGTCCAGGTTTCTGGCTTGAAGCTTTTTAAGGGGCTGGAAAATCAAATAAAAACAAGAGGGGAAGCTAATATTTTGATTGCTAGACATGTTCTTATTGAGGTCTGGGGGTTTAAAGATGTCTAAAGAGAGGGACTGAGAAGGGAGAATATAGTTAAAGTACATGATCTATTCAAAAGAAATCATCGTTGTGAAACCTGACAGTATGGCAATGAATATATGCTAATTTTTTAAAAGTTAAAACAAAGATTACATATACACGGCTTCTGAGAAACCCTGTGAGAAAGAAAAAAATACCTAAATAGTCAGATTATTTAGGATTTTTATGAAATGACTATTGACAACATAATGGTGGCTACATGTTATTTTATATTTCACCAAATCCAAAGGAAGTCCTAATTTAAGCTGTGGGATTTGGATTATAATGGTGTATCTGTGCAATCAAGATTAGCAAATATACCAGTCTTGAGGAGATGTTGCTAATGGGGGTGTCTGTGCTTGAGGGTGGGCAGATGGAAGAATCTCTGCACACTTTACTACATTTCATTATGGACATAAAATTTGTTCAAAGAGCAGTCTATTGAATAATAATAAACTGTGATCTCAACCCTTCCTACTCCTAAAATTGCATTTCCTGTTGGTACCTTTCATTAAGAAAACCAAACCCGGGGCTGAAGGGATGGCCTAGCAGTTAAGAGTGCCGACTGCTCTTGCAGAGGACCCGGGTTCGATCCCCAGCACCCACATGGCGGCTGAGAACCGTCTGTAACTCCAATTCCAGGAGAACTCCAGTTCCAGGGGAATCCGAGACCCTCTTCTGACCTCCGCGGCATTGCACGACATGGGTGCGCAGACCTGCATGCAGACAATACATTCATACACATAAAAAATAAATAATTAAAAATTTTAAAAAAGATTATATATAAAAAAAAGAAAACCAAATCCTTACCCACAGACTAAAGATCTGATGATGACACAGTGACAGTTCATAGTGACCAGTGTCCCCTAGGATGCAGAGCTAGAGAGAAGAATAGAAAACAGGGACAAACAGGGGTATCAGTACATTAGCACACAAGTGCTTTGCAATTATAACTTTGAGGAAAAGGGGATTATGGTTGTAGACCAGAAAAAGAAGGCCTATGACAACAGTTTTGTTCAAAATTCAAATTAAGGCCAGGCATGGTGGCACATGCCTTTAATCCCAGCACTCGGGAGGCAGAGGCAGGTGGATCTCTGTGAGTTCAAGGCCAGCCTGGTCTACATAGCAAGCTCTGGGCCAGCTGGGACTAAAGGGAGACCCTGTCTGAAAAATACATAAAAACATTCAAATTATACGGCCTAGACTAAACAAAGAAATAGCATACACAAAAATATTTATAAAGAGTAATTAGAAAAGCAAAGAAGTATACTATTCAGTAGAAAATATTGCAAGGAGGAGGGGGGTACACCATCTATGTCAAATGCTTTTTCTGAAATTGTATTTATTCTTTTTTTTTTGTTTAAGAGTGTTTTTCCCTCATGCGTGTAAGTGCATCTTTGTATGCAATGCCTGCAGAGGCCAGAAAAGGCTGTCAGATCCCTGGAAATGTAGTTAAAGATGGTTGTGAGTCACCGTGTGGGATCTGGGAACCAGACTCAGTCCTCTGTAAGAGCAGTCAGTGCTCTTAGCCAATGAGCCATCTCTCTAGCCTCATATCAAATGTTTTGGCACTGCAAAATAAACTTGGGGAAACGTTTAAGTTATAGAATGACCACTTGGGAACTGTATGGGTAGTTTTATGAAGTCATAGGGCCCTGCAGAGGAGTGGGAAATATGAAAGTATACCTTTTTCTTTTTCTCAGAGAAATTAGTGAATTCTGTAAATGTCACCAATTCAGCAAACACTGACTTGGTCTGTCTCCCAGTGTGGATGCCAAGACAACTCTAAAGGCAGATAGGATTGCCTGTTATCCTTTAAGAGTCAACACACCTGAAGGGTGGCCACCATTTTAAAGGCTGACTGACATCTGGTTCTCTTTGCTGCTCTGTGAATGGGCATCCCATCAGGTTGTTCCGGGAGGCTCCAGCAGAATACCCATTCTGTTCAAATCCATTGAGATTCTCACAGTATTCATCCATCCCAATTAGAGGCTAAGAAAAAGACTTTCCAGCACAAAGGCATTTGATTGTACCACCTATCCTGGGACTTAAACATGAATCTCTAAAGTGCTAGAGTTCCTCAGAAGAACAGATGTGAGAGGAGAAAACCACTGGGCTGTTCTGCATTATCACATTCTCATGTTATTGGGACATATGGTGTGAGGCAAATATTAGTGCGTGGAAATAGAAAGCATCAGGATGCCTCTGAGTTATTCCTCCCTGGTTACATTTGATCAATGAATGCCAGAAACATTGCATTCCATAGCCATATTTATCATTCAGAGTAAATCGTGCATTTGGGGGTCATAAAATGGGATGTCTCAGAAAGTACTTGATTATCAACCATTGCAGATTTCTCCAAAGAAAGATTTGAATCATGTAGTCAGCGGGAAGTGTTGGTGTCTTAGAAATCGAAGAGAAGCTGAGGCGATAGCTACCTGTTAATAGATTAATACTTCCCAAATGGTGCTTGACTTTTTCTTCCCAGTTTCCGACATCATCGGTGACTGTAGCAGAAGCTTTGTGTACCTTTTTGGTTATCCCTTCATTAATTTTATCCATTTATTTTATTTTCAATCTTCTTTGAAATTTAAAATTTGTAAATCAAATTTCTATCAGTCAAGTAGAAGTCCACTGCTTTTTAGGGGTATGTTCATGTAGACATGAATTTCTTTCTAACATGGTAAAATCTTTCTTTAAAATGACCACTGATATGAGAAGGTATCAAAATAAACACCAATATCAGTGTTAAAGAATCTGTGAACAAATATGCTCAGTCTGTGTTAGAAGTGAAAGAAAAGTTTAGGCAGAAATTTAAATTTCATTCTGGTGCCTGCAGTGAAACTCACAATAGTGAGTACCTGAAATGCCAAATTAGCATTCACTGCCCATAACCCATGATAAAGCATTCTGCTTTCTTTGTACACTTTTTATTATATAAATTTCACCTGGAAATCATGTTTTTCCTTATAATTCATTTCTTAATCAAACTATTCAAATAGATTTTTTAATTTAAAAAAATTTTTTTTAAATCTTATTTTATTTATTTATGTGTGTGAATGTACTGTCTGCATGTAGGCCTGTGTGCCCGTGTCTTGCAATGACGTGGACATCAGAAGAGGGTGTCGGATTCCCCTGGAACTGGAGTTCTCCTGGAATTGGAGTTACAGATGGTTCTCAGCTACCATGTGGGTGCTGGGGATCGAACCTGGATCCTCTGCAAGAGCAGTTGGTGCTCTTAACTGCTAGGCCATCTCTCCAGCCCCTCAAATATAACCTTTTGTAAACCAGTGATTCCACATTTGTAATCAAGTTTTGGGTGAGATGAGAAAAAAAGTAAAGGAATGCATTGGCTTTCTCAGGAACAATGAAGTCTTGTTTCCATAAGGTCCACATCACCAGTGCCCACATAGTAAGGAGGCCCTTAAGTGAGTTCTAGCTCATTTCTGTTCTTGTCTTCAGCAGGTGGCACAGTACACAGCATATAATAAAATGTTAAGAAGGTAGAAAAACGAAAAAATTGTGGTAAGGGTACACGGTAGAAGATAATATTTATTTCAGGTTTCTCATGAGCTGAGTTTTAGCCCCAATAAATTTACATATTCACATCATTAGGGGAATATATGGATGAAAGGAATAGGAACCTCCCAATAATGGTGAAACCATGATAGACGTTGCTGTGGTTTGGAAGACTATATATAATTCCCAAAGTTTTAGAGTTGGAAGCTTGTTATCAATGTGATGATGCTGGGAGATGATGGACTTTTAAAAGGTGAAACATTAAGCAAAGACTTGGGGATATTTGAGCACTACTCTTAAAAGGGATTCAAGGATCCCTGAATTGATTCTTTGTAAAAATATTTTAGTTATTATTTTTATTTTATGTGTGTGAGTATATTGCCTATATGTATGTAATGTATGTAAACACCCATGTAGTGCAATGCCCAAGGAAGTCAGAAGAAGGTATTGAATAACCTGGAAATGGAGTTACTGATGACTGTTAACCACTGCACCATATCTCCAGCCCCAACTAAATTAGTTGTTACAAAATAATTATTATAAAAGACCAAGCCTAGCTATCTGTAGTCTCTTTGACTCCTGGTCTTATAGTGGTCTCTCTTCTTTCACGACCTCATGCCATGGTGATACCATTTGTCAGGAGGTGATATAGCTGGAAGACCCTGGCTAGAGTTAGCACTCTATTGCTAAGGCTTTCAGCCTATAAAATGCTGAGCTAAATAGATTAATATTTATGAACATGTAGTTTCAGGTTTTCAGCTATAGTAATGGAACACTGAATAACATAAATAGGACTAAGGAGTCCAGTTATTACTATGCCTTTATTTGAAAATATAAAAACAGCTTTGGAATTCAGTTATGGGTAGATCTTGGCATAATTTGAAGGATTTGATAAGGCCTAGAATACTATGAATAGAGATGGCTCAGAAGAAGAGATTAGAGAACTAGGTTCAGCCAGAAATAAAGATTTGATTGAAAAAGCAGAGTAAAAGCCATCTTGCTGTACTATGAAAAATAACTGCACTACATTCCAGTTATGTCCCAAATCCTTTGGAAGGGTTGAACATTTATAGCGATAGGCTAGTTTATTTGTTGGAAGAAATTTCAAATCATCAAAACATTCCAGATATAACACGGGCATTATTTGCTGCTTTTAGCCAAATTTACAGAGAGACTTGGAAACAAAAGCAAATAAAGTGGAGTGATTGAAAACTTGCAGCCTTGCCAAGAAAATAGTGGGAAAAAGGACACAAGCATATGGCAGTTACTGCTTGCTAAAGACAAGCCTTGTGGGTAAAATGGGAGCCAGTTTCTGTGCTTTGGGACAATTATCAAAAGGTCTTGAAGGCATCTCAGGAACCTTTGAAGCTGCCTTTCCCATCAGCAGAGGCCTTTCTGAAGAGGACTATTTCAGGAAAGTGCTCTTGGTGACCTCCACAGGCTGGCCAGCTGGACTCTGCACAGAGCCTAGGCCTTATTTTCCAGTGAAGTGCTCTAACTTCATAACTGCAGGCCTGGTCCAAGCCCACAGTGATGTCAGAGGTACCCACATGATGCTGATTCTGTAGTCACACAGAATGCTGTGGTGATGGGGATGTGGTAACTTCCACTGGTTTTTCAAAGAAAGGCGTAGGACATCAGACATAGTTTGCTATGGATCAGTCCCTGCAGAGGGGCTCCTGTGGTGTGATATCTCCGGGAGCCATGAGAAGAAAGCTGTAGTGTGAATAGGAACCCCAGGAATGGAAAGTAGCCAGCAACATGCAACACTGATATGTGTGTGAGTATATTGCCTATATGTATGTAAGTACACCCATGTCGTTCAATGCCCAAGGAAGTCAGAAGAAGGTATTGAATAACCTGGAAATGGAGTTACGGATGGCTGTTAACCACTATGCATGGTGAGAGAGCAAGCCGGGGCCACTGATGGTGAAAAGCATAGACACCGGGACTATTTGAGATCTTGGGGGACTTCCTTTTCCCACACTGAGCCCAGGATGTTGGGCTTGGAGGTTTAGGATTCGATATCTATTTCAAGATAGATGCTAAAGGTCTGGAGTCCCAGCCATCATGCCAAAGTTACAGTGTTCAGAAAAGATGGTAAAGGGGATCCCCACCAGTGACTTTTGGAAATTTCCTGCAAGAACTGCATATAACTTTTTGACTTGAACCTTTCAGGCTAGAAGTTGGTCACACAAACATGTGTAACTAGAAAGCAGGTTCAGGAAACAGAGCCTTTATTCTGGAATATCATCTGTAAAATAAAACTATACACTATATTAACATGAGTGAAATAAATTAACAGAAGACAATTAGAAGTCTCTGCTACTCATGAATCATCACACTTAATCTTTCAACAAACCTATGAGTACCAACTCTAAAATAGTATTATTATTATTGTTATTATAAGTAACTTGATAAATATGATTCTGCATTATTGTATATTGAGTCCAGTTACTTGGAGTTTTGTAAGAAATAAGGTGCGTTAATCTGTGACTTCTTGGAGTTTTACTGTTTAGAAGGCAGGTATTAAACCCACCTATATTTTAATATGAAACAAGATAGTGATTGTTCTAGTTGCTTTCTATTGCTGTGATACAAACACTGACCAAAACCAACTCGGGGAGGAAAGGGTTTATTTGGCTTACAGCACAATTCATCATCAAGGGAAGCCAAGGCAGGAACTCAGGGCAGGACCCTGGAGCACACACTGGAGGAATGTTGCTTAATGCTGCTTACTGGCTTGTTCCTTTGTTCCTTGGCCTGTGCTCAACCTGCTTTTCTTTTTTTCTTTTTTATTTTTTATTTTTTATTTTTTTGGTCTTTTTGAGACAGGGTCTCCCTGCAGCCCCAGCTGTCCTGGAACTCACTATATAGACTAGGCTGGCTTTGAACTCACAGAGATCCACCTGCCTCTGCCTCACAAGTGCTGAATGCTAGGATTAAAGGTTTACACTACCAAGCCTGGCTTCAACCTGCTTTCTTATACAACACAGGACCACCTGCACGGGTGGCTCTGCCCACAGTGGGATGAGCCCTTCTACCTCACTCAAGAACCAAGAAAATGTCCCAGAGACATGGCCACAGCCAATCCGATGGTCACAGTTCCTCAATTGAGGGTCCCTGTAACCAGGTATGCCAAGTTGACAACTAAAGCTATCCAGCACAGTGATAAAGTCCACAAAGAAAAGTTAATTAGCCTGGCGAGATAATGCAAAACTCCATTAAAACAAGGTAATTCTGAAAGGCCTTTGAAGAGATAGTTTCTAAGTAACAATGTGGATGGAGCCATCGGAAGATGTAGGAAAGGAGGTTTCTAGACGAACGAGAGCATCTTCAGCTAGAGATCAGCATGTGTTTGAAACACTGGGGAGACTTAAGTCATAAGAAGAGGCAGAGCCGGAGTGAAGAGAGCTACAGGCAACAATACACTGTTCAGGGTTTGCTTTGGGCTTTATGGGAACCCCAGAATTTCTTGAGCTATTGGGTGGACTGATTAGATTTAGGCGTCACATTATCTCTTTTGTTTGCTGCGTAATCGAGGGGATGGGATTCAGTATGAAAGCAGTGAGGGCATGAAAAGATTATTCAGACAAGTGAGAGGTGGCTGGAATCAGGATGCTGAAAATGACAAATACGAGTGATCAAAGGTTAGGACACACCTTTCAAAGAGAAACCGGTGAGTGATATGCAGTGGTAAGAAGACAACAAAGATGACCCTTAAGGTTTTTTTTTTTTTGGGGGGGGGGGCAGGGTCTCCCTGTAGTCCCAGCTGGCCTGGAGCTCACTCTGTAGACCAGACTGGCCTTGAACTCTCAGAGATCCGCCTGCCTTTGCCTCCCAAGTGCTAGGATTAAAGGCGTGCGCCACCACGCCTGGCTTAAAGATGGTTCTTAGCCACCATGTGGGTGCTGGGAATCGAACTGGGGTCCTCTGAAAGAGCAGTCTGTGCTCTTAACAGCTGAGCCATCTCTCTAGCCCCAACCCTTAAGTTTTATGGTAGTTATTTTTTGCCTATCAACTTGACTAAGCCATAATATTCTGTTTGGGGTCATATTCCAGCCTTGATGCTCCCCCATAAAAGTGTCTTTCAGATATCAACATTGAAATGAGTAGAGTGTTAAAGAAGCAGGTTGTTCTGGGTGATATAATTGAGCTTCCTCCACAAAGAGGAGGGCCTTTAAGAGATAAAGCCAAGAACATCCAGAGAAGGAGGTCTGCTCCCAGGATGCTCTGGGGTTGCTGGACCCTTCTCTTTGTTTCCAGCCTGCCAACATGCTCTGCAGATTGAAGACTTCTTAAACTTTACAATATAGACAAGTTTCTTAAAATTATTCCTCCTACCTCTCTTCACATACATTCACAGAACACACACACACACACACACACACACACACACATTCCTACCTATTATCACTCACTGTCCATCAATATGTATTATTTTTCTTTATAGTATTGTTTGTACTTCACTTTGACATAATGGTAGGCTTATTTTATTGTTTTGTACCATTAAAATGGCGACTTCGTAGGTGCAGGACTTTTTAGTATTTTATACTCTCCTCTCTTCATAAACAGCTCAAAATAGCATCTGAAGAGGAGTGGGGAGATGGCTCGGTGAGTAAAGTGCTTGCTCTGCAAGAAGGGGAACCTGGAGGACCTGGATTCAATTCTGAGTGCTCGCACAAAAAGCCATTCCCAGTAGCAAGCATTGGTAATCCCAGGGCTAAGGGCCAAAGACAGGTAGATTCTTGGAGTTCACTGGACAGCCAACCTAGAAAAATCAGTGAACTCCAGTTTTAATAAGAGATATTGTCTCAAAAACTAAAGAAGAGAGTAATAGAGGACGATGCCTACCACTGAACTCTGGCTTCCATAAATACACAGCCAAGTGCACATGTACTCACACCAATATGAAAACACACACACACACACACACACACAAACACACAACACTACTCATCTTTACCCTTCCAAATCAACACCTCACATATTGCAGAAGTTTCCTAAATATTTATTTAATGGCTAGAGGAATGACTTCTTTCTGGCATAGTCTTGTTTCTAATTTGCCTCTTTCAAATGAGATTCGGAAGAGCAAGTGGGATGGAACATTGACTTCCACACTGGAAGGGCAGACAGACTCCAGGAAAGGAAAAGGCAGTCGAATGCGGCAATTACTTCCCAAGGGTAATGGCATATTTTGAAATTTTGAGGCTGCTTCATTAAAATTCATTTTGCACTACATAAAATAAGGAATATGGAGGCTGACGGAAATGAAACTCAATAGGCATTCATTTCCTTTATCTTTTTACAAGACAGATCAATTAGTAATTTTATGGTTGAAAAAACTCATTTTTAAATGTTATGTGAAACTTAGTGTAATATCAAATCTGGCCTCGTGTCACCTTTATTAAAGAACTGAAAGCACTTTTACATCTGTTCATCCCGCTAAAAAAAAATACTGAGTGGCACATTTTTCACCATTTATAGTTGGTAAAGGAATTGGAGAGTAGACCTAGAAATGATCTCCTATGTAATTAACTCCCTCAAAAGTACTGGTCAGTGATGAGCACTGGGCCGGAATGTTTGAGCCACGTTTACATTTGCAAACCAGGCCTCTGAATCCCTCCTGAACATGTGTGTGGAAGTGTCCAGATGGCTTCCACGAGGGGCCAGGAAGCACACACCTTCTGCAGAGCTCCTGGCTGCTCTGCGGGCTGGCAGGGTTTGGCAGCGTCTGTGCCTCTCTTGGGGTGCAGCCAAGGGCACAGGCAGGAGGTGCCGGATAAGAAGCAGCTTTTCAACAAGGGGACTGCTGGCTGGCCAGGGCTCTGCTTCTCTTTCCACCGCAGTGTTATAAAACTCACACCCAACTGGCTTACCACTGATAAAGATCCCAGATACCTTTTAGGTAAGAGACTCTGGGTATTTTTTATTCAACCTAACTGTTCTAAGTCAGGGGATGACATTCCAGCGCCTGGAGTTTCCCCCGAAGATTCCCTCAGATCTGGTATTTGTTTTCCTGTTCTCTTTAGAGTTGTCCTCTGCTGTTCAGCAGTTGGTGCATCCCACTCTAAAGCAACATGAAAATGTGGATTTTTATGAGCTGCATGTTGGGGTGAGGATTCAGGATGCCCATCACCCCTACTGTGCATTTAGCTGGAACAGGACCACTCCCTGGAATAAATGCAAACAGGAAACCTTTGGCCCCTTTGGCTGCAAACAATGTTAGGACAGTGATGCTGGCTGGTTCTTTCCAGGGGGAGGCAGCAAGAGATGTTCCCTAGCTACAACACAGATGATGGGAAGTTGCTAGGAGAAGGAGCACTTTGAATATGGCTCTTCACCCTCACCCTACTGGGTGAGGGTGAAGAGCCATATTCAAGGTGCTGGAAAGGAAGCCATAGCTTTCTCTTCCTTTAGCTTTCACACCCATGCATGTCTTAGATGAGACTTAGCCATGGAGGAATAAGAAGCTGAGAAGAATACACAAAAGTGCCAATTTCTCTAAACCTCATTCCTCACCCAGCTTCTGTTGGGTCAAAAGGGACTGTGACAGTTAAAGTGTGTTGATTCAGAGAACCACTTGCAGTTTGATTTTATTATTCTAACAGTTATTTATTTATTTATTTTTTTTTTTATGTGTATGAATGTACTGTCTGCATGCAGGTTTGTGCACTAATGTAGTGCAATGCCTCGGAGGTCAGAAGAGGGTGTCAGATTCCCCTGGAACTGGAATTCTCCTGGAATTGGAGTTACAGATTGTTCTCAGTCCCCATGTGGGTACTGGGGATCAAACCCAGGTCCTCTGCAAGAGCAGTCGGCTCTCTTAACTGCTAGGCCATCTCTCCAGCCCCTCTAGCAGTTTTAAAGTATTTCTTTGCATATATACACTATATGAAAATCTCATACAGTATAGCACAAACTCCCAGCATGTCTCCACAATGTTCTCAACTGCAGGCATGTCCCTGGGAGCTCTGTCCTTCTGTTACAGAAAGCTTCAATAGCACAGAAGGAGATATTATCATCAAAATATTTTTCAGGGACCTGAGAAATGGTTCAGTATAAAAGAATTTTTGTTATTCAAACATGAGAACCTGACTTTAGATCCCAGTAACCAAATAAAAATCCGGCTGTGGGGTTGAAGAGATGGCTCAGTGGTTAAGAGCACTGGCTGCTCTTGAACCAATTCTCAGCACCCACATGGCGGCTATCACCCATCCATAACCCTAGTTCGAGCAGATTCTGACACCTTCTTCTGATCTCCACTGACCTTGCAAGACATGGGTGTACTTACATACATACAAGCAATACACTCATACACATAAAATAAAAATAATAAAACTTTTTTTAAAGCCAGGTGTAACTGCATGAGCCTTTAACTCCAGTTCTGTTGGTGGCAGAGACAGGAGGGCTGAAGCTTGCTGGCTACCAACCAACATCCAGTTTCAGTGAGAAACCCTGCCTCAAAGGAATAAGGCAGAGGGGATATAACAGGACACCAGACTTCCTCTTTTTACCTCCACACACTGTGGCCAAGTACACATGTGCTCATATCACACTCATGTACAAATCATACATACACACACACATATACACAGAGAGAGAAAATTTATACAATACACTTTAAGAAAAATGATTTCCCAATGCTAACCCTTTGACAATTAAAGCAAGCACATTTCTAAGGCTCCTCTTTACAAGTCTTTTCCCTTTATACTTTTCCTTTTATAGGTGGTTAAAGGAAAGTTAATTTGCTCATACCGATTATGATCCTGCAGAGAAGTGTGAGCTGATTCTTCAAAGCTTTAAAGTCAGACCCTTTGAGATCTCCTGAGACCAGCTGAAGCACAGGTACTGGGGCTCGGGCTAAAGAGCTCCCCCCGCCCCAACTGGGATTACGAAGGCATCTGAAGGAGGCAAGCAAAGCAAGCCTTCAACACAGTGAAGAGGCATTTAGAACTCACATTGGAATACAGGCAAGGAGAAGCCCATATGCCAGGAACACGAAGAAGAGACAACACGGGAAAGGGGCAGGATAATCCTGCACCAAGCTCTAACAAATTTATGGAAGATTCCTACAGTGGGATCCCTATGGGGATGCCCCAGGACACAGATATCAGAAACACAATTGGGAACATGTTTAAAGAACTACAAGATTATAAAGAGCAAATTAAAGAACTAAGAAAAGAGAATGAAGAACTCAAGGAGGACCTAGAAAGAGAGAATGACAAACTCTGGAAGGAAGTAGAAACACTGAAAAGATCCCATGCTGAAAAAGATAAGGAAACCAACCAGCAAAGAAAAGAGCTACAGGAAGAGATTGACAAGCTCCAAAAAGAAGTAGAAATACTAAAGAAATCAGAAGAGGAAATGAAAAAGGAAATCAAACACTCATCCAATCAAGAGGAAAGGAATGGAAAAAGCCTCAGAAGCAGAATGGAGGAAGCAGAACAAAGAATATCAGACCTGGAAGATAACACAGAACAACTAAAAACTTCAAGGAAAGATTA
>VZQC01003229.1:1851257-1896505 GCA_009823505.1 Rhizomys pruinosus
CTTGCCACCTGACCCAGCCATACCACTCCTAGGCATGTACCCTCAAGACTCACCCCACCGCAGAGATACATGCACGGCCATGTTTATTTCAGCTCTCTTCACAATAGCAAGGAGCTGGAACCAACCCAAATGCCCCTCAACTGATGAGTGGATAGAGAAAATGTGGTACATCTACACAATGGAGTTCTGTGCAGCAGTAAAGAAATATGACATCATGAGCTTTGCAGGAAAATGGCTGGAGCTAGGGGACATCATGCCGAGTGAAGTAACACAGTCCCAGAAAAACAAACAATGAATGGTATACCTCATCTGTGGATGCTAGTGCCAATTACTTAGTTGTAAGTATTTCTTGTGCATGGCCCCTTGAGCTTTTGTCCAAAGCAGTTGGAAGCGATGCATATCGGAAACAACAACAACAACAACAACAACAGAAAGGACTGCATCAAAGAACTGACTGAAACAGTGAACTTCTGCTCAAAACAGTCAACTTCCACATGGAGAATATTGAGAAAAACTGAGAAAGGGATGAAAAGTATGTTTGGCAGAATGCATGAGCTCGGGTGGAGTGGGGGGATGTGGGGACAAGGGTCTAGATTTGATAAAAAAATATATAAATAAATTAATTAAAGAAAAACATAAAAAATAATAAAATCAGACCCTTTAAGAGATTTCCCCCCAAACTAGGGCTGTTTCATCATTATTAAAATCTGCAAAAGCCAGTCATGTCACACAGAATTGCAATGACATCATTCAACAAAAGCCCTGACTATGGCCAAAGTAAACAAGTTTTGGGTTTTTTTTTCCTTAACAATCAATGCAGAGACAAGTAACCCAGGATTGGTGTTGTTGCTCTAGAAAGTCATTAAACTCTATGCTCTTTCTTCTTATAGGGCTGCTGGCTTTATTTTTTCTGTTTGTGTGTGTGTGTGTGTGTGGTGTGTACTTCATGCAGGTGAGTATGTGGGTTGTGTACATCTCAGGGGCATGCTTGGGGAGGCCAGAGGAAAACATCCAGTGTCCTCTATCCCTCTGTACCTTCTAACCTTGAGTCCGGCAGGATCTCTTAGTGAACCAGCAGCAGGATGTTTCCACTAGGTGGCCAGGGAACTCTACCCGACTCCTCTCACACAATGCCGGGGTTACAGGCACCAGCGGCCATGCCTGGCTTTTCATGTGGAATCAGGGTATTCACACTCAGATCATCATGCTTGTTTATCAACTGAGCTGTCTCCCCAAAATGGTCCACCACCTTTAGCTTATGTTTAACTTCACATTTGTAAGAGGGATGCTCTGTTCTAGACATTTCATCTTCAGTCCAACAGAAAAAAGAGAGAATAAGCAGAAAAATCCAGCTAGCTAAGTCAATTTCTATTGGAATGAAAGGAATAGCATTCTTAAAAAAAATTTTTTATTGCCGGGCATGGTAGCACACGCCTTTAATCCTACCACTTGGGAGGCAGAGGCAGGAGGATCTTTGTTAGTTCAAGGCCAGCCTGGTCTACAGAGCAAGTTACAGGACAGCTGGGGCTACATGGAGACCCAGTCTTGAAAAGACCAAAAAAAAATTTTATTTATTATTTTTTATGTGTATGAGTGGACTGTCTGCATGTAGGTTGGTGCACCCATGTCATGCAATGAGCTGAAGTCCAGAAGAGGGTGTCAGATTCCCTTGGAACTGGAGTTAAAGATAGTTCTTAGCCACCACGTGGGTGCTGGGAATTGAACCCGGGTCCTCTGCAAGAGCAGTTGGTGCTCTTAACCACTGAACCATCTCTCCAGCCCCAGGAATAGCATTCTTAATTTCTCCTTGGACATCTCTGTTCGGTGACAACTATGTATCAGATAATGTATGAATCAAGGCCCATTCAACTCCTCACCTATCAAGTACACAGCTAATATTTTCTCTGTTTCTTTTTAAGATATGGTTTCATGTTGGCTAGGTAGGTCTCAGACTTGCCCTGGATCCGAGAGTAGCCTTGAACTCCAAATCCTTCTGCCTGAACCTTCTAAATCGCTAGGAATATAATAAGCGTGTGTCACTCGAATCAGTTTCACTTGCGTTTGTTTGTTTTATGCGTTGCTGGGTACTAAATCCAAGGCCTTGTTCATGCTCATAAGAAGTTTTCCAAACTGCTGTATTTCCCAGCCTGCCCCATCTCACCTCCCACCCCAGCCCTTTTCGTGGTTGTTGTTGTTTTTGTCTTGTGAGAATCAGTGAGTGAAATTATCGACTAAAATTGGGTCACTGTTATGAAATGGAAGACAAGATGATTATACTGAATTAAAGAGAGGAATTGGGTACAGTTTGGGAAAGTTCCATTCATTGTCACTTCTGTCTGGTCACTAATGGCTTTGAGGAAGAATCCTTCCTGTAAACACTATTTAGTGTTATGTAAACAAAACCCTAGTCATTAGCCCTCAGCTGCCCAGACTCAGGTGTGAAACATCTCTCTTCTCTACTAAGAGGTGATTCTTGAAAGGCCAATTCCTGTTTCCTCTGCCACTGAAGAGCACAGGACTTTCTGAGCAGAGTGTAGAAAGAAAATTTAACTATTTTAAGGCAAAGCACAAGATAACTGTTTCCAATAAAACTGCAGGAAGTATTCAAGGAAGCAGGGTAAATCCTGGAGTCAGACCAAAACAAAGGCTAATTCACATCCATTAGGACATTAATGGCCACAGCTTTAGGACCACTGCCTATCCTATTAAAATACTTCCTCTAAGATCTCCAATGGTCCCTCCTCCTCCCCGTGTGGCTCAATCTGAAGTTATTAAATCGGCCATTTGCTTTCCATGTTTCACAACAATCTTTTTGTAATACCTCAAAGCCTTCCTTGGAAATGTTTTTCCCCAGCTGACAAAGAAAACCCTCTCTCTATTTAGTAGCTTCGGCTTGTCATAATTTCTCTCCTTAGCCTAAAGTGCACTTTAATTGAACCAAACCCTCATTTTGTGTTCAAGCTGGATAAAGAGCTCAGAGCCTTACTTAGAGTGGGTTATCTAATTAAATGACCTGGTCAATGGATGGTTGGTCTGAAGGTTCACACCCAAGTTCAAAGACCTGTGAGTGTCTCTTGGATCCCAAGCATAAGGTCACAGGGCAGATCATAACAAGAAGTTGCTGAATTTAAAAATAATAATGAAAAGATGCTACCTCAATTAGGCTGCACTGAACCTGGAAAAGGAATGGAATGGAAAGCCAGATTGCTTTGTAATTGACAGTTTTGTCTCCCAGCAGATGGCTGTAATCTCCTGAATGTGCCAAACACAGGCTCTAGGATTTTTGAGTTTGTAGTGAAAACAGAAAGGACAAATATTTATCGTAATTACAACATTTGTGCGTTGGATATAGTTTCACAGCCTTTAATCCTTCTTGATTAGAAAATGAGAGTGTCTTTTTTTTTTCTTACATGTTGGAGAAGTTTATCAACACTTTGAGAATAACTTTCATAAATATAAAACTACGTCATAAGGAAATGGTTCTCTCTTTGAGCTTACTTCCTTAGTGTTACAGGAATTAACAGGCTTGGAGGCCATATTGAGTCAAGGATCCATTTTGCCCATATTACTAGTGAATCTATACATCAGCCCTTTCTGGGAGCTTGAAATATGTTATTATAGCCCTAGTCATTGTTTATAAATTCAGGTGAATCTGAGTTCATCTAAGGACAAATGACAGGTTTTAGGGTGTTTTGTTTTTGTTTTTCTTTTCTTTCTACTGACTATCTGTACTTTATAGGAATAAAGTTAGACTTTAGGGAGGGAGAAGAGATAGAAGAAAGAGATTAGATGATAGATAGATAGATAGATAGATAGATAGATAGATAGATAGATCTGAATTCAATCATCTTAAGGCAAGCAGGGGTTTATTAACACCAACAGTAATACTGGAATCTGAAGTAAAAGTTCCATCTTCCTGGGGGGGGGTGTCTTCTTTTAAAGTCTCTTAGGAGGAGGCAGGCCTTGCATCATAAAGAAGTAGGTAATTATCTCTTTAGAAAATTAAGTTGAAAGTTCTTATGAGCCCTATGATTTGAGCTGGGAGAGCAGGTGCCTGGAAAGTCCAGTACATTTTGGGTTAACTGGTTAGGTGGAAGGTTTTACAGAATGATGAACCAGGTTAATATGTGACCTGTGGAGCATGACACATGGACTTATGGGGCTGGCTAACAGGTGATCTATGAGACCTAAAAACTGTCAGGCAACTTTGTCCCCTGGATGGCAGGAGGGCTGGGCTGGGTGGGTTCCTCTAGCCCTCTTTGTTTAAGGCCTAGTTACCCAGAAATCCTGTTCCCCTATGTATGTGACCTGACCTCAGTCAGTCTCATCAGATCATGACTGTGTCCACTGTTAGCACATCTTCAGTGACCATTTGTGTTTTGAGCATGCTAAAAGAACTGAGCTTCTTCCTAACAAGCAGCACATTTTCATTCAAATGTTAAGTCCCTGAGACTGAAATCCAAGGGAAGAGCAAGCTCCACTCTACAGGCTGAGCTGACTTTGGCAAGTCAATTAGCATTTCTTGGACTGTTTTCTGACTTGTCAAATCCAATGCCTATAAGATAGTTAGGAGGATTGAATGAGACAATGTGTGTAAATGAGATCTAAACTGTAAATCAGTCTACACATGTAAAAGTGCTACTTCTACCAGTACCAGACAGCTGCCCCAAGGGTGCTATTAATTTATTGGATCTTGGCTGGTTAGCTTTAACATGATTTGTAGACACTCAGAGCTAAAGAATGGTAAGGAGGGATACTTGCATCCTTTTTGTCCGTGAGGTAAATCTTTTTTAAAATTATATTTTATTTATTTTTTACGTGTATGAGTGTATTGCTTGCATGTGTGTAAGTAAACCTTTGTCATGCAGTGCTTGTGGAAGTGAGAAGAGGGCGTCAGATCCCCTGAAACTGGAGCTATAGACTGTTAGCCACCATGTGGGTGCTGGGAATTGAACTTGGGTTCTTTGCATGATCGGCCAGTGATCTTAACTGCTGAGCCATCCCTCCAGCCCCTATCCATGAGGTGTTTAATTCAGAACATCAGATTTTAGTTCTTAACACAGATTTATCTTACCTTCAACTTTTTCAAATTTTTTTTAATTGCAAAGTCAATCTGATGCTTATAACTTCTTTGATTAATTTTTCTATTCAATGAACATGAATGAAAGGCAAAGTATCCAATACTTTACTCATAGTTTCAGGGGATCCCAAAATGGAATGCAGCTTGTGTCATTATTTCTCCAGTTACAATTTCCAAGTTTGTAGTTGGAAATGACTAAGAACTGCATCTGCTTTTCTGAATGTCAGTATGTCACACTCCTGGATGTTGCTGTCCTTTCTACTCCAAACTTGCCCAACTCCCTGTGAGAGTTTCAGCTCAAGTCTTGAGCTAAAAGTGCATTGATCACTTGACCTCCATCACTCTGCTCTGATTGGTGAGACATAGTACCATGGCATCTCCTGGAACTATGTCAGTTCATATGACAGAGGCTGCTTTTGCCAGAAGAACTAGCTCTGCACTTGGTCTGTGGGTGCCCAGTGTATAAGTGTCATAAAAGTTAGGGTCTCTGCCTTTGTTTTCTATCTGTGACCTTCACTACCCTAAACTTCTGGTCACATCCCTGCTCAAATTCACATGTAGCCTGTTATTCATTGTTCAGGGGCTTATCAAAAATGGATAGTTCTCCTACTTCGAGATACCAAGGTAAGAGTAAGTAGGTATTTTTTAAGTTTCTAGGGATATCATAACAGATCATCCCCTGTCCACTTTTATGTCACCCTGTTCCAGGACTACCCAGGGTGGCCACCGGAAGTCTTCCATCGGTTCCCTAAACCAGAGGAGAGCTTGATCTTGGGCCTAACTCCATCTTGTCTTTCCCACTTCTTTCTCTGAGTCATTCTCTCTTGCAGTCACTTTAGGTTAAAGGAGCAGCAGGTCTGATACACATATACCTTGTGATGAGTCAAGAAATCCCTTAAACAGCAGCCATCTCTGAAGCACTGCCTGACCATTCTGAGATAATGATCAACCAGATCTTGACCTGTCCAAGATCACAACTATGCAAGCCCCTACCCTTGTCTGAGTTCTTTCTGTGTATAATCCCAAGGCTCTTGTCAGTACCTCCAAGACAGAGCAGAGGACATGGGTCTCCCCTATTGTTTCCCCATATGGGTAAAAGAAATAAATTCCTGTCCTCTGTTCACCACCATTTGTTCCTCCGAGGATTACAGTACTCAAGCGAGTGTCCAGTAGTCTCTGAAAGTTAATGGTCTCCTTTCCCCTAGTGCACAGTTACCCTGGCAAAAGGCTATAAGTCACTTTGGCAAAGCCTTGGAGACAGATTAATCTTATAAGTTTTTGGCTGTACACCAGGGTCCTTCCTCAAGGAGACTCAGCCTCCCCCTTCTTTTGATGAGTTTGGGGTCCTGTAAATGGACTCAAGTCTGACAATGGATTGAAAGGTCTTGACTGTATAATTCACATTAGACTTTTGTTCACTTCAACAACAACTTTTCTGCTTATACAGATCAAATAACAATTTAGTAGGCTTCCTATTTCACTTCGAGAAGCCCTGTAATCATCCAGCTAGCACTTGAGTTCCACGCAAGCCACAGTGTTCTTGTTGCTCCTTTGACTCCTTTGCCCATTATGGTAACCATGTTTACCTTGCCTTTGGCATTGAGCAGTGACACTTGACCCTGCTGCTCCAAGGTCCAGTGACTCCCACTGCACTTAAGTTTTCCAGATCAGAAGTAGAAGTTTCCTCCGCTGTAAATTATGTTCCACAGAAAGAGGTCATTACAGACTTCTTCAGGATGGAAGGAAAAGACTGGAAACTCAATTTGCATTGCATCTCAGCAATTTGCAGGATGAAACTTCAGAGTTTAGATTTCAGTAATTCCAGCCTTGTGGCTATAGGAGATGATAGAGATCTCTTTCCTGACAGATGTATCTTTCAAGTCACACAGGCAGTGTAGAATTGGAAAGTCAATTGAATTTGAAAATAATTGAATTTGTTCTTTTCTTTCCCTCCTTTGACTAGTGGCATTAAGAATTCCCCACTGTTACTGGGGAAATCAGGGTTCTCTTTTGTGGGTTCTTAATCTCTTTGGTTAAAGAACTTAAAAGCAGAAACAGAAGGAAGATTGAGGCCCATTTTATTAGAATTTGGAAAATCATGGAACAGCTAGCTATAATCCTGCTGGAAGGAGGGAGACAGGAGAAAGGGCAGAAAGTCAGGCCTGTGAGCCAGGCATGGAGGTTGGCTAAATCCTAAATCCAAACAGGGGCGGAGCATGAAGAAGAGGAGAGAGAGTGTGCCATGTCTTTTAAGACACTCATGGAGCTCGTATCCAAACACTAAACCAAAAAAAGAAAAAGGAAAGTTGTACTTTTTGACTTAGCACTCCAAGTGGGTATGCAGGCTTATGGAATACCTATAAGGAATTGCACCAGGGGAGGGCTTCTAGGAGGCGTCAGTACGTTACCTTATTAAAGGGATAATTAATCCCCCATCTCCTTATGTTTTCAGGTGAATCATCTTTCCTGAGCAATAGTCTCCTGGCCAGGCGATTGACAGGAACTGCTAGTTTAACTTTTAAGGAAGGAGAAAATATTATATATTTTTCTAATTTTTGGAGCAACACCCAGGGCCAGAGGTAGAATTTTGAGTCAATTCTTTATTATTATTATTATTATTATTATTATTATTATTTAATTTATTTATATTTTTTAATCAAATCTAGACTCATGTCCCCCCCCATCCCCCCACCCCACCAGAGCTCATGCATTCTGCCAAACATGCTATTCATCTCTTTCTCAGTCTTTCTCAGTATTCTCCATGGGGAAGTTGACTGTTTTGAGTAGAAGTTCACTGTTTCAGTCAGTTCTTTGAGGCAGTCCTTTCTGTGGGGGTTGGTGTTGTTTCCAATATGCGTCACTCCCAACGCGTTGGACAAAGCTCAGTGGGCCATGCCAAGAAATATTTACACTACGTAATTGGGTGCCACTTAGCTCCACAGATAGGGTATACCATTCTGTGTTTAGTTTTTCTGCGGACTGTGCTGATCTTTCAACTCGCTTGTAGAGATGTCCCCTAGTTCCACCATTTTCGAAATGCGCTATGATTCGTATTCTTTACTGCTGCAAGAGAACTCATTGTGTAGATTACGACATTTCTCTCTATCCAGCTGCATTGTTGAGGGGATTTGGGTTGGTTCCAGCTCTTGTCTATTGTGAAGAAGAGCGTGAAATACAACATGGCCTGTGGGCATGTATCTCTGCGGTGGGGGTGAGCTGTGTAGGGGTAATTATACACCCAGGAGTGGTGTGGCTTGGGGCAGGTGGCAAGTCATTCCAAGTCTTCCAAGAAGATTCATCCACACTGGCCGTTTACATAGTGGTGCTTTACAAGTTTACATTACCACGCAGCAGTGGAAGTGATTTCCCCTTTCCCCATTCAACACTCCTCTCCGCACTTGTATCATTTGTTTGTTCTTGACTCTGCCAGTCTTTATTGGAGTAGAGATGAAATCTTAAAGTGGTTTTGATTTGCATTTCCTAATGAGTTCGATGATTAGTGAAACACTTCTATTAAGGTGTTTTTCTCAGCCATCTCCTAATTCCTCAATTGTGAAGTCCTCTGTTCAGCATCGTTTTGCTCCACTCTATTGAGTGGGTCATATTGTTTATTTCTTCTTTGTTTTTTGTTTTTTGTTGTTTTTTTTTGAGTATTTATATATTCTGGAATCAAATGCTTTGTCAGATGTTTTTCATGGGTGAAGTTGGTGAAGATTTCCTCCCCGTTGTGGGATTTCTCTTCACTCTTCCTTGATTGTTTCTTTTGATGTACAGAAGCTTTTGAAGTTAATGAGGTCCCAGTTTGTCATTTACAACCTTAGTCTAATTCTTGTGCAGTGTGCTGCTGATTTAGAAGTCTTTCTATGCCTATGTCTTGTAGTCTGCTGCCAACTTTTTCTTTCTATTCTATGCACCTTCAGAGTTTGGGGTTTCACATTGAGGTCTTCCATCCATCTGGAGTTGACTTTTGTAACGGGGTGAGAGGTAGGGGTTTTAATTTCATGTCTTCTACAATGGTGGTGGCCAGTTTTGCCAACGCCACGTTGCTGAAGATGCTGTCTTTTCTTCCCCATTGTGTCTTCTTGGCCCCCTTGCAAATATAGATGGCTGAAATTTGTATGTTGGCTCAGATTTGGATCTTTGGTTCTTTCTCATTGGTCAACAGGTCCTGTTTTTAGGGTCAGTATACCAGGCTTCTTTATATGACTATAGCCTAGTAGTATAGTTTGAAGTCTGGTATAAGAGATCCTGCCACTGTGTAGTTTCCTTTTCCCTGCAGGGATTAATGTTTTTGGGCTATTTGGGTCTTTTGGTTTTTTTTCCATTAAGTTAAGGACTTATTTTCCAAGCCTGGTGAAGAAACTCTTGGGAATTTTTGATTGGGATTTGCGGATTATAATCCTAATACAAGAATTTTGGTAGAAGGGACACATTGTTCAATGTTTATTTTCCAATCCGTGAGCATGGAGGTTTTTTTTCCATTTTCTGATGCTTCTTCAATTTTTCTTTAAAGGTTTAAAATTTTTGTTGATAGAGTCTTTAGGTGTCTTTGTTTAGGTTTGTTCTAGGTAATTTTTGGTTTTTGAGGCTATTGTGAGTGGGAATGGTCTCTTTTGAATTCTTTTTTCTCCAGTTGCTGTTCTTGGTGTATAAGAAAGCTCATTGGATTTTTTTTAGGTTATTTTTTTTTTAGGTATCCTTGATGAGCTTTGCTGAGCTGTTAATCGTCTTCTAGGAGTTTTCTGTGGAGTTGTTATAGCAATCCCTTAAATAAACAATCATATCATCAGCAAAATAGGATAGCTTGACTTCCTCTTTTCCAATTAGTACTCGTTTATTTTTTATTTTATTTTATTTTTTTGGTCTTTTTGAGACAGGGTCTCCTCGTAGCCCAAGCTGTCCTGGAATTCGCTCTGTAGACCAGGCTGGCCTTGAACTCATAAAGATCCGCCTGCCTCTACCTCCCAAGTGCTAGGATTAAAGGCATGTGCCACCACGCCCAGCTCCAATTAGTACTCCTTTAATTTCCTTTTCTTACCTTATTGCTCTAGCAAGTGTTTCAAGCACTATATTGAAGAGGAGTGATGACAGGGGGCAGCCTTGCTGAGTTCCTACCTTTAAAGGGAATGTTTCTGTCGTTTCCCCATTTAAGATGGTATTGGCTGTGGGTTTCCTGTACATGGCTTTGATTAAATTGAGGAATGATCCCTCCAATCCAATTCCTTCTAGGACTTTAAGCATGAAGGGATGCTGGATTTTGTCAAAGGCTTTTTCAGCATCAATTGACATGATGGTGTGGTTTTTGTCTTTCATTCCATTTATGTGTTTGATGATGTTTATTGATTTTGGTATGTTGAACCATCCCTGCATGTCTGGTATGAATCCAATTTGGTCATGATGGATGATCTTCTTGATGTGGGTCTGTATGTGATTTGCCAGTATCCTGTTTAGAATTTTGGCATCTGTGTTCATTATTGAGTCAATTCTTTTGGCCAGAACAAAGCAGCTTTCTTTTAATGGGCCTCAAAAAACCCATGGCATCTCCAGCTTTTCACATGGTCTTAAGGAGGGGAAGTTTTGATGTTTTCCATTCTAATGTTATCTGGGAATGAGGAAGTGGGGGCCAAAGCAGATCAGAAAGAAGGGGCTCATCCTCAATGGCTTCCAAGCCTGTCTAGACACCTAACACCACCACGTGCACTATTTGGCAAAAATGTCGAAAGTTGTGTGTGATGGTTAATCCTGGGTGTCAACTTGACTGGACTAAGGAACAAATAAGAGAAAAGGATCTTCGGATTGGACCACCTCAACCCGGATGACCCACCCCAAATGTGGGCGTTACCTTCTGCTGGCAGGCAGTATAAAGGGCCATGGCAGAGGGAGCTGGTCCCTTTTTTCCTGCAGCTTGCCTCTCTCTCACTGGTGAGTTTGTCTTGCTGCTGTGATCAACCCTTCGGATCCCAACATGTACTGAGACCGGCAGATCTCCTGGAATCCACCGGGCCTTCAGCACCAGATTGGGACTACTGAGACATCCAGCCTTGCGGACTGAGCAGTTCCCTGGATTCTCAGCCTCTTCAGTTTGGCATGGCTACTGTTGGACTACTTGAGCTCTGTCACGTGAGCAAATCAATAAATTGTATATTGTTATATATTCATCCTGTTGCTTCTGTTTCTTTAGAGAACCCTTACTAATACAGTGTGGCATACAAAGCCATGGTGATCCTCCATTCTTATAAATTCTTGATTGGGGATATATGTCAGTTGTATTCTGTGTAGTTGCTTTGCTGGAGCATCCCATAAGTAGTCAGCATTCTTTCTTTTCAAACAGCAGAAGTCTATTAACTCAGTTTTAGAGGCTAAAAATATGAAATCAATATATGGGCAAGGCTACACTCCCTCTAGAAGGACAGTGTTAGGTTCATATTGAGGGGAGACCCTGGCACTCAAAAGTGTTCAGGGCTATGATAAAGATAACTCGGGATTTATTTTAAGGCAGGATGGTCTGTCGTCTTGAGTTCTGAGCATGGCAGACAGCAATGATACGGCTCCTTGGCAGACTTTTAAGAAGGAATAAGACAATAGGGCATGGGCACTTTGTGGTTGGTATCAGGACAAAGAGCTTGAGAGAAAACAGGGCATTTTTCTCTCTTGCAGCTGGCTAAGGTTACAGTGACCTTTTCCTGGAGTGTAGGATGGTGGGCAAAGGTGACCACCTCCTGGGATTTCCAGGTCCAAGCTGACTGGCATCTTACAGACCACATCCTTTTTTTTCCTCTTACAGCTTCTGGTAGATGTTAGTATTCGATAGCTGCATCACTCTGATCTTCTTCTCTGTGGTCATCTGTTCCTCCCCTTGCTGTCTATGTCTATCTGCCTTGATGGAGATATTGCAAAGACAATTGTTACTAGGTTGGTGCTTACAGGATACTCTTACCTGGAGAACTTTAGCTTAATGACATCTCTTCATACTCTTTTTCCAAAGAACGTCACATTTACAGGTTCTGAAAATTAGACCAAGCCCTGTCTTTTAAGAGGCCACCATTCAACCCATTGCATTAACTCACAAAGCACTGAAAATAAGAGTTATTAGTGTCTGAATATAATCCAATCAGGAAGAAACTCCAGAACCAATTCAGAAGAGTCAGGTAAAAATCTGTTCTTCTAGAATGACTCTTTTTTTTTTTTTTTTTTAATATTTTCAAGACAGGGTCTCCCTGTAGCCCCAGCTGTCCTGGAACTCTCTCTGTAGACCAGGCTGGCCTTGAACTCACAAAGATCTGCCTGCCTCTGCCTCCCAAGTGCTAGGATTAAAGGTGTGCACCACCATGCCCGACTCTTAATACCAGAGTCTCTGTTAGTATCCTCCAGAGAAACAAAACTAATAGAATGTGAAGAAATTTAATGTAAGGAATGTGACTCCTGTAGTTATGGAAGCACCCTAGTCAAGCTTTACAGAGTGGGTTAGAGAGTCAGTGACACAGGAAACAGGACGTTTGGGTTTGATTGTGAAGTTCAAAGATGATCAGTATGCTGAAATGTTATGTTTTTCCAAGGAAACAATATTTTCCCATTTAGATCTCCAACTGATTGGATGACCTCTACCCAAACTAAAAAGAACAATATTCTTTACTTAAAGTCTTCAAGTTCCCAGTTTAAATATTAATCTCTTACAAAATATGTTCACAAAATACCTTAAGTAACATTTGACTAAATATCAGGGACTCTATGGTATAGCTAGGCTGACACATAAAATTGACCGTCAAATACACTGGTCTCCCATTGATTTCCCTGACCTTCCCATGCTGCCCACGCATTAGCAGTAAATGTCCTTTCCTTTCCAAATGGTCATTTTCTGCTTAAACCCGTTCAATACTAACCAAGTTCCTAAAGGAGAAAGAGCCAGATTTTTTAATATTAATATTTAAGCTTCCTTTATATCTCACTGGGTCTCCATTTCTCTTGAAAGATGTATCTCCTACATTTTCAAGTGATACTTAGTCCCTTATTGTGTCCTTTTATTAAAGCTCTCAGAACCATTAGTATTTGGTACAACATAAATTGTAATGGTGCAATTTTTTTTATCTATGCTATTTCCTCTGCAAATATGAACTGCAACTTATCCCCCACTCCATTCCTTGCTGATTTTGGTTAGAAAACCAAATGAAAATCTAAAACCATCTTAAATGTTTCCTGGTCAGAGATACCTCACTAATTTCCCATCAAAGTCACTTCCTCTTCAGTGTCACCATTGAACTACAACATGATAAGCACTAAGCTCATCTCACTCAGCTGCCATAGTTTCTCTCTGTGGCTGGCTCACCTTCTAGACTGTAAGTTTTATATTGTCCAGGAACCACAGCATTTTTTCTCAGGTGGAGTCTGGCCAAACTTATGACATGAATGAAAGACAAGGAGTTTGATGGAGGATTAAACTGAGATCTAATTTGATAATCAATTGGAGAATAACTGAAAGGTTTTTTTTAAATAAGAAATTTAAATGAAAATATCTTCTTGAGAGAAATCAAATAAGATGTATTGTAGATATTGTCTATCAGTGATGGAGAGAAAAGTTGAGGGCAAAATTAAAGAAAGCAAAGTGCAAGAATAAGACAAGCAGTTAAAGTATGTCAGACTAAGAAAAGACAAACATCAGACAATCAGAGCCCATTCCTTTCAGTAGAGATGTTTATAAATGTTTTCCTTTTCTTTATAATACATAGTAGACATGAATTTTCTTTGACCTGTGACAGCAAGTATGGCCATATAATTTTTTTTCAGCTAAAAAGATAGAATTGGGGATGGAGGAGATGGCTCAGTGGTTAGGAGTACTGACTGCTCTTCTAGAGGACCCAGGTTTGATTCTTAGCACCTACATGATGGGTAACAACCATCCATAACTTCAGTTCCAAGGGATCCAGTGCCCTCTTCTGGCCTCCATGGGCTTTGCAGGACATGGGCATACATGCAAGCAGGTAAAACACTCATACACATAAGATAAAAATAAATTTTTAAAAAAGATGGAATTGGAAATGCTGTGTGCTGTATCCAAGCAAAATCTCTAAGATATTGAATATTGTCTGCAACATTCTGATTTTAATATGCAAACAAACGTTACTGGAGAGAACCACACCTTACACTGAATCTTCTTCAAGGTTGAATAACTGTTTAGTTTGAGTAATTGTGGTGCAGTTGGAATATTTCTCATCAAAGCCTAATCACAGTTTATCTTGCTCTATTTTTAACGCCCTTGATGGTCATTAACCACCTTTGTATGTCACTTAACAATGTCTTCTTTTAAGATGTACTTATTTTCATTTCATGTGTCTGAGCATTTTTTGTACATATACGTACATGAATTCCTGGTTCAGGCTGGGCTAGAAGGAGGCACTGGATCCCCTGTAACTGTAATTACAAGTGATTTTGAGTTACAGGTAGGTGCTGGGACCCAAATCCAGGTAGTCAGCAAGAGTAGCAAGTGCTCTTAACCACAGAGCCTGGCTCTTATAATCCATTTTAACCAACAGTGGAACCCAAACTGTTATGAAAATCTGTTCCTTCAGACATCTCTCAGTACTGTACTCTCAAAACAAGACCTTGTTCTTTATTTATTGAAAATCTATGTCCAGATTGAAATGGGAAACTAAAAACAGACCTTTATCTTATCAGAGAAGGATTTTGACATTTCTGACCCTACTGATCTAGAACAGTCCACACAAACACAGACTTTATAAGTCTAATCCCATTTGTTGTTTGCAGAGCTTAAGATGCACAACACACACATACACACATAAACACACAAACATACACATACATATGCTGGCACACATATTCCCATATTATTCTGGGTCAAGGGCAAGGATGGGTCCTGAGGGATTAAAGATATATATTTAGGTTACAAGAGGAGTCCAAAGCCTAGTAAGCTTGTTTTAGAGTTTAAGCAAGCAGAGGTCATGTTAAATGATCTAAAAACAAGATTAATTTTTTTACAAGGTTATAGTAAAAAGTTCTTTGTTCAAAAATGTCATTTCCACAAGTATAAGTCATTCAAACTGAAGGAAAAGGTAAAAAAAATCCATGGCATATTAAAGAAATGCCAACAGATTATGTGGCTATGGTTTAGGTACAGATTTTGAAAGTTAGACAAAATACTGTAAGAAAGGTTTTAAAAGCTAAGTCAGGGTAATTTAGAAATATTTAATATTCCATTGAGAATGTAGGCTTCATTAATAAGAGAGTAATAGAGGCTTTTATATCACTTGAATGTCAAATTTTATGTTAAAATGTTAATAGGAGGTTCCTATTACATGATTGATAGAAATAAGACTATTCAAGAAAAATATTTCAAAGAAAGATATATTTAATATATAAAATATATCTGTTAGATATATGCATACTTAGGCTGTGATCCTTCCACTCTTTTTCTTATTTTGAAAAATTATTACTTGAAGAACTGTAAGCTTAAGAGTTAAGTTTTGCTAATCCTGACTCCAAATTTGAGTCCAACTTCATCATTAGTGCTATTTTAAAATGTTCCAGTTTGTATACAGTTTGAGATGGCCCTTTTGTTAGATCCTGAATACTTTCTTGCCATGCAAAGGTCGTGTCAGTTGTAAAGGAAGTTGATAGGTATTCACCCAGGTCTATAAACACCATCCTTAGGGACATAGAGCTTTGTGGATTTGTGAAGACCATAAGTCACCCAATTCCAGTGTGTATTTATGTTCCTCTGTTGAACTCCAGATCCTATTGTCTTGACTTGGGGTTTTTAACATCTTCCTGGGAATGACATTTACCATGATAGATGCCCACCTGTATCATGGGCACTGATTTCTAACTAACACTTGGCAGTTTGGACATTACTCGACATTGATCGAGATTTACTGCATCATCAGGATTTGATTAAGACCTTCAGGCATTCTCTCATGTTGAAAGAACTCCTCTTAGCCTTATGCAGCTCAGTAGATAATCTATTTATATTCTTTTTTTTAATTTTATTTATTTCTGTATGTGTATGAATGTACTGTCTGCATACAGGTCTGTGCATCCGTGTCGTGCAATGCTGTGGAGGTCAGAAGAGGGCGTCGGATTCCCCTGGAACTGGAGCTCTCCTGGAATTGGAGTTTCGGGTGGTTCTCGGCCGCCATGTGGGTGCTGGGGATCGAACCCGGGTCCTCTGCAAGAGCGGTCGGCGCTCTTAACCGCTAGGCCATCTCTCCAGCCCCTCTATTTATATTCTTTTAGGCTATATATTTCGGTGTTAACAGTTTGAACAGTTTAATATTTCCTCTCCTTTGTCATTGCATAGATAAACCTGGACAATGAGGAATGTCCCAGCCACAGTGCCAATGACAACTCCAGTATCACAGCTGGTCCTGGAACATTCTCATCTGACTATGAAAATCCACCAAACTTTAAAGCTTTTTCACATTAGGGAAGAACTCATGAAAAGGCGGCCTTGAAAGCCAAAAGAAAAGCAGGGGTTATGAACGAATGGCATGATGAGATGTAGATGTCCAATGAGCTACCACGTTTCCAAGATCAGAGAACTCCCCAGGATAGCCGATTCATTTGAAGAAGAAGCTTGATAACTCCTACCTAGCCAAGGATTCTAGTCCCAAGGATTC
Organism: Rhizomys pruinosus; assembly: GCA_009823505.1. NCBI lineage: Eukaryota > Metazoa > Chordata > Mammalia > Rodentia > Spalacidae > Rhizomys > Rhizomys pruinosus. Next base: position 1,867,965 of record VZQC01003229.1, read on the forward strand.
TAGTCGCAAGGAACAGTATCTCTGGATCTGTAAATCCAAACATTTTTATTGTGAGTCTAACAATTTTCAGGCATTACAAACAAATATGGTTTTGTCTTAAAAGCCTTCAACATGTTCCTCACTAGGTTTATTGGTTTGGGCCAGATGATTTTGTTTAAGACAAGGTCTCATGTAGCCCAGGCTGTACTAGAGCTTAATGTGTAGCTGAGGATGACCTTCAAGTTTTTGTCTTCTTGTTTCCATCTCCAGAACGCTTGGATTCCAGGTGTGTGAACCAATACCTAGTTTTTTAATACAGTCTTGGGGATTGAGTCCAGGGGTTCATGCAGGCTAGCAGGCATCCTGCCAAAGGAACTATATCCCCAGCCCTTCACTCCGTTTTATAGTTACAAATTATCTCAATTGATTTTTTTCAGTGATTCTATAATTATTTTTACTTCTTTCTTTCTCTCTTTTTATTCCTTCTTTCCTTTCTTTTTAAATTTTTTAGACAGGGTTTCCTTGTAGCCCCACTTGAAACTAGCTATGTAGAGCAGGCTGACCACCTGTACTTCACAAAGATCTGCTTGCCTCTGCCAGGGGAGTACTGGTATTAAAGGTATGTGCTGCCACCACATCCAATTCTTCTTCTTTCCTAATATGAAGAAATAGGTTCAGAAACTGTCCCCCAGTACTCAGCCAGGATTCAGTGGGTTATGATTTGAACCCAGACTGGCTGATCCAAAGCCTGTGCTTTTAACCTTTGCAATTTATGGCTTTCTCACTAGTGCAAGCTCAATGTGAATTTTATTATTCCCCTCTTTGCATTATTCCATGCATCAAAAGACTTCACAAATGTGATGCTTTAGACTGTCTGAATGATTGAGTGAACCTCAGTGCAAGGATTGTTAGGTTTCTCTGAAACAGCCTTTCATTGATAAATCTCTCAAAGGGAATGGTCCAGTAATAATAGATTGAGGCATCTGGGGGACTCATGGGAATTTACTTCTGTGATTGATGGAATGAGCTGGCTGTCACCTGCATACATAGTGAATAAAGCCAGGGGACGGCATGAGATTGCCACCTGAAAATTGACATTGGTTTGTTCATTTTATTTTTAGGGGAAGAATACAATTGAAATGAAGGAAGCTGAGAGGACCCATAAGAATGATTGATAGAAGGATATAGAGTTTAGATTAGAGCACTAGAAAAGAGAATGGAAGGTTTTATTATTATTATATTACTATTTCTTCAAAGGATGCCAGCACCTTCTCCTCAGCGTAATTAAGGTGTATACTTAGCAATCTACAAAGTACAATGGAAAGGGGGGAGAGAGAGAGAGAGAGAGAGAGAGAGAGAGAGAGAGAGAGAAATAGAGAATGAGAGAGCACAAACAAATGTGTTTCTTGTCCTTAAGGAGCTAATGATTTAATTAATGGATTAAAAATTAATTTACCCTGAGCTCATGAACATCATTCCCCTTATACAAGGCCATCTTTGATGACATTTTATGTAATTTGTAAATGGACCAGGAGAAAAAGTTTGTGTCAAATTTAGGCAAGCAAAAACTTCTTTAATATACAAATAAAAGGAAATCAAGCAAAGATCTTTTTTTTAATTTTTATTCATTTTTTATGTGCATGAACATACTATCTGCATGTAGCTCTGTGCACCCGTGTCATGCAATGCTGCGGAGATCAGAAGAGGATATTGGATTCCCCTGGAACTGGAGTTACAGACGGTTCTCAGCTGCCATGTGGGTGCTGGGGATCGAACCCGGATCCTCTGCAAGAGCAATCAGTGCTCTTAACAGCTGAGCCATCTCTCCAGCCCCAGATCTATCTTTTTGCTATGAAAAAGGCAAGCAGATAAAGATCAAAGTGACACAGAAACTGGTGCCAGATTTTCATGAGGAATTAATTTAGAGAATTGGTAACTAAAGAAGAAGACTCAACCTGGTCATTGAAATTTGGTGTCTGCAGACTGTTTATTTATTTATTTATCTATTTATTTATTTATTTATTTATTTAGTTAGTTAGTTAGTTAGTTAGTTAGTTAGTTAGTTAGTTAGTTATAGCCCCAGCTGGCCTGGAACTCACTATGTAGACCAGGCTGGTCTTGAACTCACAGAGGTCCGCATGCCTCTGCCTCCCGAGTGGTGGGATTAAAAGTGTGCAACACCATGCTTGACGTCTGCCTTATTCTTTATTCCAAAAATGTTCTTATTCTTACTTCATATGTCATAGAAATTGGGGGTAACCATCAAGTCACCTTCCAAGGGAGAGAGGACTCCACTAGCTCTTAAAAAGTGTTTAGGTCCTGTCATGGTTAATCCTGGGTGTCAACTTGACTGGACTAAGGAACAAATAAGAGAAAAGGGTCTTCTGATTGGACCACCTCAACCCGGATGGCCAACCCCAAATGTAGGTGTTACCTTCTGCCGGCAGGCAGTATTTAAGGTCACCGCAGCGGGAGCTGGCCCCTTTTCCTTCTTCCTGCGGCTTGCCTCTCTCTCATCTGGTGAGTTTGTCTTGCTGCTGTGATCAACCTTTCGGATCCCAGCGTGTACTGAGACTGGCAGATCTCCTGGAATCCATTCGGGCCTTCAGCACTAGACTGGGACTCCTGAGACATCCAGCCTTGCGGACTGAGCAGTTCCCTGGATTCCCGGCCTCTCCAGTTCGGTGCTACTGTTGAGCTCCGTCACGTGAGCAAATCAATAAATTGTATATAGTTATATATATTCATCCTGTTGCTTCTGTTTCTTTAGAGAACCCTGACTAATACAGATTTTGGTACCAGAAGTGGTTCTAGAGAAACAGAATTGAAAGGATGAATTTCTTTAGTGGGCTTGGTAGCCTCTGGAGCCAGCTCTCCAACCCAATGAAGCCTAGAGTTACTGAAGGCTCTCCTGGTGGCATGAAGAGGAATGATAATCCTTGGTGCAGACTATTTGATCTAATTATGAAGATAGATCCATTTGACTCACCTAACTCACCTCTTGTGAGAAGCAAGGAATTTAGCGACTCTATATATAAAACGTTCGAGAAATTGCAGAAAAATCAGGAAAATAATGATGTTGCCTTGTTGCTCCTAGCATGTCTGGATAAACTGTTAGACGAAAATATGGAGCTCGGTGATAAAAATGACCAGCTCCGGATTCGAAACAACAGTTTAAAGGTTTCCAAGTGTGCTCTGGAAGAGAATCTTCTCTCCAGCAGCCAAAGAGCTAAAGCAGCAGAAAATCAAGCTGGAGCCCTTATTATACGGTTGGCTGATTTACAACGCAAATTTAATTCCCAGCCACGAAAAGTGTCAGCAGTTAAAGTGAGAGCACTGGTGGGGAAAGGGTGGAACCCTGAAACTTGGGATGGAGATGTGTGGGAGAACTATGATGATGAGGATTTTGAACCCTCGGATTCTGAGGGATTTTCTTTATCTGAGGAATTAACCTCCCCACCCTCAGCAGAGAATCCACACCCTGCAGATCCCTCCTCCCCACCCTTGCCTGAGGAAATTAATCCCCCCCTCCCAGTGGGAGCTGATGTCCCTCAGGGCCCAACAATTGTTGCCTCTAGACCTATAACCAGATTGAAGTCTAAGCAAGCCCCTCAAGGTGAGATAGAAAGTGTGGTCCACGAGGAGGTGCGATATACTACTAAAGAAATTAATGAGTTTGCTGATTCATTCCGGCAGAAGCCTAAGGAATATGTGTGGGAATGGATTTTAAGGGTGTGGGATAATGGTGGAAGGAATATAAAATTGGATCATACTGAGTTTATCGATATGAGCCCACTGAGTAGAGATTCTAGGTTTAACATGGAAGCTCGAGCAGTTAAAAAAGGTGTTAAAAGTTTATTTGAATGGTTGGCTGATGTATTTATTAAAACATGGCCTACTAACAGCGAGTTAGAGATGCCTGATATTCCTTGGCTTAGTATTGATGAAGGGATTGTGAGGGTCAGGCAGATGGGCATGCTCGAGTGGATTCGAAGTGTAAAACCACATTCTCCACAATATGAGGACCCAGAGGACATGCCACTCACTGAATTTATAAGATGGAAAGTACTGAGAGAGACACCAGAACATTTGAAGAGCTTTGTTTTTGCTCTATTTCTTATGCCAGATCTTACAGTTAGAGAAGTTGTGGCTCGTTTGCATAAATTAAATGTACACGTAGTAGGTCTAACAGGACCTCAGGGTAGGCGTCAGGTGGCAGCACTGAATCGCAGAAGGCCAGATGAGCGTAGTTACAGTAATTATCATAATGGGTGGCAAAGGCAAAACAATACCTATAATGGCATGACCCGAAATGATCTTTGGAACTGGCTAATTAATCATGGTGTTCCCAGGAACCAAATACATAAGAAGCCTACTAAGTTTTTATTTGATCTGTATAAGCAGAAAAGCTCTAGAACGAATGACAGGAAGTCAACATTTGATTTTAGGAGTAGCGAATCCCGCCCAGTTGACCGGTTTCCAGACTTGAGACAGTTCACAGACCCAGAACCCCTTGAATGAAGGGGTGGCCGGGTTCCAGTGAGGAAGGACCTTGTCACAATACCAAAGAGTTATGCTGTTTGCCTTCCTCCTGTCCTTCCCCAGAGGGACCTGAGGCCTTTTACTAGGGTAACTGTACACTGGGGAAAAGGAAATAATCAGACTTTTCGAGGCCTATTGGATACTGGTTCTGAGTTGACACTGATCCCAGGAGACCCTAAAAAGCATTGTGGCCCTCCGGTTAAAGTAGGGGCCTATGGAGGTCAGGTGATAAATGGAGTTTTGGCTGAAGTCCGACTCACGGTGGGCCCAGTGGGTCCCAGAACGCATCCCGTAGTTATTTCCCCAGTCCCAGAATGTATAATTGGGATAGATATAATTAGAAATTGGCAGAATCCCCACATTGGTTCCCTGATCTGTGGAGTGAGGGCTATTATGGTTGGAAAGGCCAAATGGAAACCATTGGTGTTGCCTCTACCAGGGAAAATAGTGAACCAAAAACAGTATCGTATCCCTGGAGGGATTGCGGAGATTAATGCCACTATCAAGGATTTGAAAGATGCAGGGGTGGTGATTCCTACCACATCTCCATTTAACTCTCCAATTTGGCCTGTGCAAAAGACAGATGGATCATGGAGAATGACAGTTGACTATCGAAAACTCAACCAAGTAGTGACACCAATTGCAGCCGCTGTACCAGATGTGGTGTCCTTACTCGAGCAGATTAATATGTCTCCTGGTACCTGGTATGCAGCTATTGATCTGGCCAATGCTTTTTTCTCAATACCGGTTCATAAGGACCACCAGAAGCAATTTGCTTTCAGCTGGCAAGGCCAACAGTATACCTTTACTGTCTTACCTCAGGGGTATGTTAACTCTCCAGCGTTGTGCCATAACTTAGTTAGAAGGGATCTTGATCGCCTGACTCTTCCACAAAATATCACACTGGTCCACTATATTGATGATGTTATGTTGATTGGACCCAGTGAACAGGAGGTAGCAGCTAGCCTAGACTTGTTGGTAAAGCATATGCGCATGAGAGGATGGGAAATAAATCCAACTAAAATTCAAGGGCCATCTACCTCGGTGAAGTTTCTAGGAGTTCAGTGGTGTGGAGCATGCAGAGACATTCCTTCTAAGGTAAAGAATAAGTTGTTGCACCTGGCCCCTCCCTCCACCAAGAAAGAAGCACAACGTCTGGTGGGTCTTTTTGGATTCTGGAGGCAGCACATTCCTCATCTGGGTGTGTTACTACGACCCATATATCAGGTGACTCGTAAGGCAGCAAACTTTGAGTGGGGCTTGGAACAGGAAAAGGCTCTTCAACAGGTCCAGGCTGCGGTGCAGGCTGCTCTGCCCCTAGGGCCATATGATCCAGCAGACCCAATGGTGCTTGAGGTATCAGTGGCAGATAGAGATGCTGTCTGGAGTCTGTGGCAGGCTCCCATAGGGGAATCACAGCGGAGGCCCTTGGGATTTTGGAGCAAGGCTCTACCTTCATCTGCAAACAACTATTCTCCTTTTGAGAGACAGCTCTTAGCCTGCTATTGGGCCTTAGTGGAAACTGAACGTTTGACAATGGGCCACCAAGTCACCATGCGACCTGAGCTGCCCATCATGAGCTGGGTGTTATCTGACCCACCAGACCATAAAGTAGGACGTGCACAGCAACAGTCCATTGTCAAATGGAAGTGGTACATACGGGACAGGGCCCGGGCAGGCCCTGAGGGCACAAGCAAGCTACATGAAGAAGTTGCCCAAATGCCTATGGTTCCCACTCCTGTTACAATGTCTCCTGGGCTTAAGCATGCACCTATGGCTTCATGGGGTTTGCCCTATGATCAGTTGACTGAGGAAGAGAAGACTAGGGCCTGGTTTACTGATGGTTCTGCACGCTATGCAGGCACCACCCAGAGGTGGACAGCTGCAGCATTACAGCCAATTTCTGAAACAACCCTAAAGGACACTGGTGAAGGAAAGTCTTCACAGTGGGCAGAACTTCGGGCAGTGCACATGGTTGTGCATTTTGCCTGGAAGGAGAAATGGCCAGAGGTTCGATTATATACTGATTCATGGGCTGTAGCCAATGGTTTGGCTGGATGGTCAGGGACTTGGAAGGAGCATGACTGGAAAATTGGTGAGAAAGACATTTGGGGAAGAAGTATGTGGATAGAGCTCTCTGAATGGTCAAAGGATGTGAAGATACTTGTGTCTCATGTAAATGCTCATCAAAAGGTGATCTCAGCAGAGGATGAGTTTAATAATCAAGTAGATCGGATGACTCGTTCTGTGGATAGTCAGCCTCTTTCTCCAGCTATCCCTGTTGTTGCTCAATGGGCCCATGAACAAAGTGGTCATGGTGGCAGAGATGGAGGTTATGCATGGGCTCAACAGCATGGACTCCCACTCACTAAGGCTGATCTGGCTACAGCTGCTGCCGAGTGCCAGATTTGCCAACAGCAGAGACCAACATTGAGCCCCCGATATGGTGCTATTCCCCGGGGTGACCAGCCAGCAACCTGGTGGCAGGTTGACTACATTGGACCACTTCCATCATGGAGGGGACAGCGTTTTGTTCTTACAGGAATAGATACTTATTCTGGTTATGGATTTGCCTTTCCTGCACGTAATGCTTCTGCCAAAACTACCATCCAGGGACTTACGGAATGCCTTATCCACCGTCATGGTATTCCTCACAGCATTGCTTCTGATCAAGGAACTCACTTCACAGCCAAAGAAGTGCGACTGTGGGCCCATGGTCATGGTATCCACTGGTCTTACCATGTTCCCCACCACCCAGAAGCAGCTGGCTTGATAGAACGATGGAATGGCCTCTTGAAGACACAGTTACAGCGCCAATTAGGTAGCAATACCCTGGAGGGCTGGGGCAAGGTTCTCCAGCAAGCAGTATATGCTTTGAATCAGCGTCCACTATATGGTACTGTTTCTCCTATAGCCAGAATTCATGGGTCCAGGAACCAAGGGGTGGAAGTGGGAATGATTCCACTCACTATCACCCCTAGTGACCCAGTAGGAAAATTTTTGCTTCCTGTACCCACGACCTTGCGTTCTGCTGGTCTAGACGTTTTGGCTCCAATGGGGGGAGTGCTTTTGCCAGGAGATACAGCAAACGTTCTATTGAACTGGAAGCTAAGACTTCCCCCTGGCCACTTCGGGCTTCTACTGCCTTTAAGCCAACAGGCTAAGGAAGGAATAACAGTAGTAGGAGGAGTGATTGATCCAGACTACCATGGGGAAATTGGACTTTTTCTCCACAATGGGGGCAAGGAAGATTATGTCTGGAAGGCAGGAGATGCTGTAGGGCGCCTTCTGGTGCTACCATGTCCTATGATTAAGGTCAATGGGAAACTCCAACAACCCAAACCAGACAGGACAATAAATGGCCCAGACCCTTCAGGGATGAAGGTATGGGTCACTCCTCCAGGGAAAGAGCCAAGACCTGCAGAGGTGCTTGCTGATGGCGGAGGAAATACAGAATGGGTAGTAGAAGAAGGTAGTCATAAATATCAGCTGAAGCCACGGGACCAGTTGCAGAAACGTGGATTATAATAGATATTAACCTTCGTCCTATTTGGTTAAGAATGTGCTTGTTTATATATGTATATATATATATGTATATATGTATGTATATTAAGTGGATACTTGTGTTCCCCTTTGAATGTGCAACTGAGATATGTGTTAAGTGTTGTCATATTTAGGTTATTAGATACTGAAGGACTAAGTTCTTCTCAAGGACATTACCACCTACTCTAAGATATAATGCTTTGCTATTGCACATGAGATACTTATAACATGTTAGGTGGAATTATGACCCTGCCATCGTTTGCAATTGACATTTAAGCAGAGGCTATTTATTGGGTGTCAAGTTGACAAGGGGTGGACTTGTCATGGTTAATCCTGGGTGTCAACTTGACTGGACTAAGGAACAAATAAGAGAAAAGGGTCTTCTGATTGGACCACCTCAACCCGGATGGCCCACCCCAAATGTGGGTGTTACCTTCTGCCGGCAGGCAGTATTTAAGGCCACGGCAGCGGGAGCTGGTCCCTTTTCCTTCTTCCTGCGGCTTGCCTCTCTCTCATCTGGTGAGTTTGCCTTGCTGCTGTGATCAACCTTTCGGATCCCAGCGTGTACCGAGACTGGCAGATCTCCTGGAATCCATTCGGGCCTTCAGCACTAGACTGGGACTCCTGAGACATCCAGCCTTGCGGACTGAGCAGTTCCCTGGATTCCCGGCCTCTCCAGTTCGGTGCTACTGTTGAGCTCCGTCACGTGAGCAAATCAATAAATTGTATATAGTTATATATATTCATCCTGTTGCTTCTGTTTCTTTAGAGAACCCTGACTAATACAGGTCCCAACTGATCAATCACAGGGACATCGATGTGATGAGATGATGCAAGCCAAACATAAAGAAGCCTCAACAGGAGGCAACAGGCTCAAAAGAAAAACATTCCCATTAAAATTCCAAGAAACCAGAGGATGTGAACTTCTATACAACCTTAGGTTTGGACTTCTGTAGGAAACTGTGAACCCCTAGGGCACTTCAGCCTGGGGCGGATCATGTTTCCAGCAAATTCTTTTCTAACTACATCTTCCAGACTTGCCAGTCTAGTGTGGAATTAACTACATCCTTCACTCCTCAGCTGTTTCCGGCATTTACTTTCAGTTGGAAACTTTTGTAGGATACCACACTTCTTGAAAGTCTCATCTGTTAAGAAATTGTTAATCACTGTGGGTTTATCATCTCCCATGAAAATATTTTCTTTTCCAGAACAGTTACAAGAGAATGACTTGGCTCAGGATCTACCTTTCACAGGATAGGACTCAGAAATTTGTGTTGAGTATGTTTGGAGATTAGGACAGACCCTAATCACCATACCTAGAGAATATCCCCAACTGATGAAATATCCAAGTGCAAAACCATTCCCACAGCCTGCAGTTTCAGAACCCAGGTTTAATTCTGTTCTTGGCCAGCACAGTCACAACCCATATTCTCACTTCAGTTTTGGGCAAATGATGACTGACACTCACATTTAATGATAGCTCTACTTTGAAGTGTTCAGAGGAAAAAGATACCCTAAGCACAGAATAATGCTCTCCCTGGATCACCTGAGAACTGAAGATGAAAAAGGAAGGCTGTTTGATCTTCATGCTGATGTGGATATTCCATTTTGATCACAGGATGTCACCAAGATCTGGGTAAATTAGAAGGTGAGGAAGTCTTAAGCACAAAAAGGTGCCTACGTGGACAAATAGGAGATATTTTATTGTGTGCACTTGTTGCTTAGAAAAACTTCAAAGAGTCTTCATATTGGGGGCAGATAAATTTCACCCTCTTTCCAAGGAGGGTTTCATAACTCCACTGATGTTTGAAGTCCTTGAAGCCTGAGCATGCGTGTTGCCTTTCCTAGCTGAGATTTAAAAATTCCCTTGCATACCTCGTAGTCCTCCTTTCTAAAGTATGTCAATAAAATCCTATTGGAATTTTGGCATTTGCTATCAAAAATAGTGAAATAAAACTCTTGATTAATTATAGACTCAACCACAATTTCAAGAAAGTTTTAAAATGAGGAAAAATAATGTTTTAACAGCTTAAAATTTCAATACATATATAAAATATATGTATGAAATTCACTCTTAGGTTAGTTAAAATCCTTAGCATACCATTAAGAATGACTATATTATTAAAAATCGGGGGCTGGAGAGATGGCCTAGAGGTTAAGAGCGCCAACTGCTCTTGCAGAGGACCCGGGTTCGATCCCCAGCACCCACATGGTGGCTGAGAACCGTCTGTAACTCCAATTCCAGAACTCCAGTTCCAGGGGAATCCGACACCTTCTTCTGACCTCCGCGGCCTTGCACAACACGGGTGCACAGACCTGCATGCAGACAGTACATTCATACACATAGAGAAAAATAAATAAAATTAAAAAAAAAATCAAGGAGGAAGAGTCAGAGTTCATCTAAATAAATTAATTAAGAAATGTTAGGTGCCTAAAAGATAAAAAGGAGGGCTGGAGAGATGGACCAGTGGTTAAATAATTGGCTGCTCTTGCAGAGGACAAGGTTCAATTCCCAGCCGCCATATGGCATCGAACAATTGTCTATAGCTCCAGTTCCAGGAGATCTGACACCCTCTTCTGATCTCCACAGGCATTGTATGACACAGGTACACTTACATACATGCAGGCATTGTACTCATATGCATTTATTTTATGTGTATAATAAATAATAAATAAATATACTTTTCAAATGCTGAACCATGTTATCCAACAAACTGCAAAGTGTTATTTGATCCTGTCAGCTTTCTACCACATTTAGCTTCCAAATGAACACCCATGCCTTTCCCCCCAGGACTTACTTAGAAAAATAAAGGCCGATGATCAGTAGAAAAATGTCCACCTCATGATCAGTAAAGAAATGTCCACCTGAGAGGCTGAGAGCTGAGGATTGCTGTGACTTCAAGACAAGCACAGACTACATAGTAAGCTTCAGGCCAGCTTATGAAATGATACCTTATCTTCAGCAAACAAAGAAAAAAAAGTAAAATGTTTTCCATCTTAGAAACCTGGAAGAGGAATTGCTCTTCGGTGCTTTAGATCTGACCCAAGCAGAGAGACAGAACCTAACTTCTCAGTAGTTTTTCAGTCCTTCCCAGAGCCATCTTGGGGAATCGAGGAATAGATACAGAACATTCTTCTGAAAACATTAAATTAATCCTCTGTGAAATTTCATTATTTTATCCATAAATGTCATGGCAGTGGCTATAAAAGTAGGGAGATGGCAAATGGATTAGAATGAGCTGCAGTGTAAATTTTTAGTGTATTAAATCTCATCACAGGAACAGATTTAGACATCCCATGAACATGGGATGACCTTTGACTGTAGAGAAACCTAGTACACAACTCCGTGTCTGCTTTGCACGCTAACACACAAAGAAAGTTTCCAAGTATCTACTGCATTAAGCTTTCAGGTCAGGAATAGTTTTTCACAGTAAAACTTAAATCCAAACCAGGTCTTAACCAGTTTGATTTCTCTTCAAAGGGTTGACCTAGTCAGTTACTTGGGGAAGATCCTGACTGCATTTTTATTCAGAGCAGAAGGAAAGGCGAGTGTTGATAGATGAGCCTAAGGCATTCTCAAATACATCTGCTAAATAATAAAGTTATCAATTTCTTCCAAATGAATAAATTATTAATTCTCATCAAATCTGCCAAGCTGAATAGCAAGGAAATTCAGACCCAAAGGAAAAGAAATGACTCTCAGCAAAAAAATATTTAGTATGTGACGGAAGGGTCAAGGTTGACAAGTCATTAGATAGGAGTCTTAGAGAAAATGCCTTAAAAACATAGGAAGGGCAGTGCTCAATTACACATGAGGAAGATCCATTGCAATTTTAAACATTTCTAGCTGTGAGACAGACAAAAAGCCAGAGAATGGAGAAAGGTCCCTACCTGAGTCTTTTATGCTGAAATGATACTGGGTTTCATCTCTGGTAAGAGAATATATTCTATGTTCAAACTCGCATCAGCGGTGTATGCAACCAGTTCTGTACAGCTAATATTTTAAACAGGTAATTTCCAATAGTAGGTATTTCAATATCACAAGGCAAACATTCCAGTTTATTCAGTGACATGGTAGACTTTAAACTTACTATCACTACATTAAACTTGTTGGTAAAATTTAGTAGCCTGATAAAATTGTGAATTCCATAAAACTGGAAGAACAGGAAGTCTTTCTACCACCAGGATGGTGGATTTTGATTGTCCTCTGATGGGATTTAGAATCGCCATGATAATGAATCTCTGGGTATGTCCATAAGGGATACTCCGTATTAGGTTAACCTAAGGGGAGAAACCCACCCTAAATGTGAGCAGTAACATTCCATCACTAGGGTCTCTGACTTCAGACGCATTGTGACCAGCTGCCTCAGGCTCTTGCCTTACCCGCTCCACCAACATGGGCTTTGCCCTTAGGTATGTGAGCCAAATGAACTCTTCCTTATTTAAGATTCTTTGTCAGGGTGTTTTATCAGATAAACAAGAAAAACAACTGCACTGACAGAATCTGTCTCATGGTATGACTTCGGATCTCTGAATCTATTGAAATTTTGCAACTTCTAGAGAAAAATGTGGATTAACTGTGTTTCATTTTGGTCAGTTTCAGAGAAAAATGTGGATTAACTGTGTTTCATTTTGGTCAGTTTCTGTTCTTGGCAAAGTAGTCCACTAACTCATGCCCCATTCCTCAGCCTCAACAGGAAGCTGATCATGTGTTTCCTGCAACAAGTTGTGAACAGCTTATTGGAGTCAAAGAACAAATAAGGTGTCTCTCTATCCATCATCCATACTGTGATTGTTGACTGCTGCTTCTGTCAGAGGTTCGCACAGTGAGGTCGCTCCTCCTGGGGTGCGCACAGTGAGCTCGCTCCTCCTGGGGTGCCCACAGTAAGCTCGCTCCTCTAGGGGTGCCCACAGTGAGGTCGCTTTTCCTGGGGTGCCCACAGTGAGCTCGCTCTTCCTGGGGTGCACACAGTGTGCTCACTCCTCCTGGGGTGCGCACAGTGAGCTCGCTCCTCCTGGGGTGCGCACAGTGTGCTCGCTCCTCCTGGGGTGCACACAGTGAGCTCTCTCCTCCTGGGGTGCACATAGTGAGCTCGCTCGTCCTGGAATTTCTTCTCAGTGCTGCAAGCCCCTTCCCTCTGGCCAAAGTGTCTGCTAGTGGAATTTTAAAAGCTAGTACCTTCCCTCCCAAGACATTAAGCATTTATTGCACAGATGGGAAAAATAAGAATGTGACTGCACATGCCTAAGGAAAATGCAAGCTTAAAAAATGTCAGAAGTTTAAGTTTACCTCTCGGCCTGAGGACTGGCACAGACACTGTCCCCAAAAGTATCAATGAAACCACAGAAGAGTCGACATAAAGATGAAGCTAATAGGTTTGTAGCATTGGATCCAAGTCTTGCTTCAAACCTCCAGTCTTCTACAGTAATGCATAAAAAGGAAATAGCAGTCACCGACCTACATGCAGACAGTACACTCATACACATAAAAAATAGTAAATAAAAAAAATTTAAGAGAAGGAAATAGCAGTGTAAGGTACCGTTAAAGGGGAAAAAATAACTTCCTCTGAAAAGGGCCTAATAGTATATATATCAGACAAAGACTGTAAAGAACTATCTTTGTGCCCAAAGAACTAAAAGATGTACAACCATTTAAGAAATGATGTATGAACACAAAGAGCACAGCAATAAAGCAAAAAAAAAAAAAGCAAAACCCTCCCACCAAATATAGACCCAGAAGCCGAAGTCCAGCAGCTGAAATGTAAAGATCCACTGCAGTACAAGGCGGAGAGCAGGCGGAGAAGGAATCAGTGAAAACTGTTGAGTATGAAAAACAGAAAGAAAGACATGACTGAAAAATGAGAGAGCATAAAGAAGAGGGGTGGGCAGAGGGAACATTTGCAGAACTCATGGCTGAAATCCTCCCAAATCTGATGAAAAGTGATGAAATTCAGTGAACTGTATTATTCAGCTTTGCATTACTGTAAGAAAATGCCCAATTCAACAGATGTATTAAGTAAGAAAGGTCTATTCGGGGCACATAATCCTGAAGATACTTGTCCACATTTGGTGGCCCAACTGCCTTGGGCCTCCAATGCCAACAGTGCATCATGGCCAGAGCACTTGGCGGAGCAAAATCACTTATACCATGAGCCTGGAAGCAAAGGGGGCGGGGCGAGACCAGAGTCCTGTAATCCTTCAGGGACCTGAGGATTTTGAATAAAACTCCACCTCCTAACAGCATCAGCACCACCAGGGGGAAGGCCTTTCAAAACAGGGTCATTAGACCAACATTTGACGCCAAATTATAGCCAATTCCAAGTTAGGATGAATTCAGGACAACCCACACAGAGGTACCTTTTTTTTTTTTTTATTTGATTTTTCTAATAATAAGTAATAAGTAATGAATACAAGCATCCTTCATGGAAAACCAATTTGCAAGCAGCTATGCCCAAACTTACACAGCCCAAGGCCCTCATTGTCCAGCTAGAGGGGCTTGTATGTACAATTGTGTACCTTTTAATCAACTTGCAGTTACTAAAAGACGAGTGAAACTAGTAAGAAAGAAGTGTGATATCCACTTCTTTCTCCAGAAGACTGCCTTTCCAAAACTGAAAGAGAAGTAAAGGAAAAATTAACCAAAATTAACTCAATGTTAATTATGGCTCCAGAAAGTTCAAATTACCATATTATAACTTTAAAATCTCAAATGTACCCCCACAGTTACCAAAAGAAAATAGAATGTGCAAAAAAGGAATATATGATATGTTTTGCAGGAAGCATGGTGCATTTCTCAACCATCATCAGAGAAACTTCTGTTTACAGTAGAAGGCAGTTATCACAGAGTCCCACAGCTGGTCAACACAAAAAGAATAAGAGAGTCAAGCCACAAAGGGACATCAATGTCAAACCCTTCTCTCCCCAGGGCTCAGGGATCATCACAGAAGAGGGCCAGAAGCAGTGGACCAGGACAAGGAACAATGTTTTCCAGACGGCAGTGCAGTTGCACATCTAAACTCACAGCAATTGTGATAACATGCACAACTACCCAAGGACAGACCAGAAAATATCCAATCATGGAGTCAGGGAGGGGGGCCGGAGGTCCTGTCCTGATTGAGGAGTGCTTGGCATTTGAGAGTTATTGAACTAGATAGTGTCAGTTTTCATTAGGGGTGAGACCCTTGCACAAGGTGAGTTACATACCTATTTGGGAAACACATACTGAATTCAACAGAGAGGAAAAAATAAAAATACAAAGTTAGGGGGTGGGATGCATCTGGGAAATGTGATAAAAAAAAAAACAACCTTGCATGAAGGTCTCAAATAATCAATAAAAGTATTTTTAAGGGGGTTGGTTAAGAGCACTGACTTGGTTCGAATCCCACCACCCACATGGTGGCTAAAAACCATCCACAACTCCAGTTCCAGGGGATATGATACCCTCTGCTGTCCTCCAGGAACACTGCACAATATGGGTGCAATTACACACATGCAGGCATGGCACTTGAATGATTAAAGTACAAACAAAAATAAATATTAAAAAATTTTAAAAGGTATAACTCTGTGTCCTCTATAAGAGAATGATCTCAGATTCAAAGACACAGAGAGGTTGGAATTGAAAGGATAGAAAAAGATAATTCAAATAAGGATTTTAAAGTGGTTCAGGGTGGGTATGGTCATGTACACCTTTAATCCTAGCACTCTGGAGGCACAGGCAGGTGGATCTCTCTGAGTTCAAGGCCAGCCTGGTCTATAAAGTGAGTTCCAGGTCAGCTGGGGGTACAGGGAGACCCTGTCTCAAAAAGACAAAAAAAAAGTGATTCAGAATGGTTATGTTATATTATACAAAACAAAGTTTAAGTGAAAATGTCACAAGATGACAAATAAGGATTATATTTGACTATAAATTTCATTATATATGCATATATATGTTGTGAAATTATCATTATGTATACACCTCAATACATACATGTGATCAGAGTACATGTACAAGAGTCTGGAAAGGCAGCTCAGCTCTTAGGAGCACATACTGCTCTTGCAGAGGAGCAGAGTTCAATTCTTAGCTTCCATGTTGAGCAACTCACAACCATCTGTATGTAATTCCAGCTGTAGGAAGATCTGATGGCTCCAAGAGTACATGTACTCATCTGCACACCGTGCCCCCAAAGAACCCCCCACACATACACATAATTAAAAGCAACAAAATAAATCTGAGGGGCTGGAGAGATGGCCTAGCAGTTAAGAGCACTGACTACTCTTGCAGAGGACCCGGGTTCAATCCCCAGCACCGACATGGCGGCTGAGAACCGTCTGTAACTCCAATTCCAGGAGAACTCCAGTTCCAGGGGAATCCGAGACCCTCTTCTGACCTCCGCAGCATTGCACGACATGGGTGCACAAACCTACATGCAGACAGTACATTCATACACATAAATAATGAATAAATAAATAAATAAATAAATTAATTAAAAAAATAAATCTTGGTGATGGAGAGATGGCCTAGCAGTTAAGAGCACCGACCGCTCTTGCAGAGGACCCGGGTTCGATCCCCAGCACCCACATGGCGGCCGAGAACCGTCTGAAACTCTAATTCCAGGAGAACTCCAGTTCCAGGGGAATCCGACACCTTCTTCTGACCTCCGCGGCCTTGCACAACACGGGTGCACAGACCTGCATGCAGACAGTACATTCATACACATACAGAAAGAAATANTTCCTCTTGCTCAGACTCTCATGATGATGTCATCAATCCAAAGTGACATAATTAGGGGCCCCTGACAGAGTTGATGTCATGCTCTTTGGACCTTATATGTGCAAAATTGTGAGCTAAATAACCTTACTTTCTTTATAAAGTATCCAGCTTTAGATATTTTACTAACATCATGGAACTTTGACTAATATACAGTATTCAAACTCTGCCTCTTAAATAGACCATCTTTACTCTGTGAATAGCTATCACTCTAGAGAAAACCATAACTACTTTGCCCTCTTAATTTATTTCTTTTTTTAATTTTTAAAATTTATTTTCATATGTGTATGAATGTACTGTCTGCATGCAGGTTTGTGCACCCATGTTGTGCAATGCCATGGAGGTCAGAAGAGGGCGTCAGATTCCCTTGGAACTGGAGTCAAAGACAGTTCTCAGCTGCCATGTGGGTGCGGGGATCGAACCTGGGTCCTCTGCAAGAGCAGTTGGTGCCCCCAACAGCTAGGCCATCTCTACAGCCCCTTAATTTATTTCTTTACATCCAATGTTTACCGCTTAAAAATTTGTATACTTCAGTTCTCAAGAAATTAAGTCTTCCTTTAGTCTAACCAGCTGTTTCTTTAGCTTATCTTCAAACAGCAGCCTCATTGTCAGTCTTCATTTCTGAAGTAGTTATAATTAATCTTTAGAAAATTTCATGCTTTCTCCTATCTTCTCAGATGAACTCCAAAGTTACTTTAAGCCCATGAATACTTTTTTTCATATCCTTCTACAGTATATTAATTTCTTATAAAATGTGACTACTCAACAAGCTCACTTTGGATACATATGTCATGAAACTATGGCAGTTTTGAGACATAAGGGAGAAAGGGAAATAGAATACAAGAGCAACAACTAAAAATATAAAGGGGTAGAAGGAAGCCTGTACATATTAACTTTAATTTAAAAATTCTCTAATAAGGTAAGGAAAAGCAAAGGGAAACTGGACTTAAAGTTTACGTCGAGGGAGTGGGGGTTTGTTTTACTGGGTAAAGTGCTTACACCCAAACACATGGCCTGTGCTTGCATCTCCATCACCCACATAAGAAGCTGGGTGTGATGATGTGCCTATAATATTAGCTCTGGGCATGTAGATAAGAGAGGCTACTAGGAATTTCCTGACCAGGTGGTCTTATTGAATCTCTTCTTGGTTCAATGAGACTCTTTGTTAGGTGGAACACAGAAATAGAAAAATATGCCCAATATCAATTTCTGGTCTCCACTCTCACACTTGTAGATGTACTTGCACATGAACTCACACAAGCATACATCAGAAAGAAACATACATAAAACTAACATTCAGTGAAAATTGTTCTGAAAAATCAATTGCTGCTTGTGAGAAACTTGTGTTGAATTGATTGCTTTTACAATTTGTGTAAGACAAGATAACTGGACCAGTGCATTTTCACTTTCTTAACAAGTAACATGTAAATATATATGGTAATAACATTTGCTAAAAGGAGAATTGTGGGTGAGATAGGTATAAAATATTTGGCCAGTTACTGCATTGGGTATAGTTATTATTATTATTATTATTACTAATTTTGTAATACATCATGGAACTATTCACAGAAGTTTTCAAGAATAAATGATGAGGGGCTGGAGACAGGGCTCAGCAGTTAGGAGGACTGGCTGTTGTTATATAAGACTGGAGTTTAGTTCCCAGCACCCACATGGTAACTAACAACCATCCATCCATAACACCAGTCCAGGAGATCTGACAGTCTCTTCTGATCTCCACACCCATTGCAGCACATGGGTGCACTTACATACATATAAGCAATACACTCATACACATAAAATAAAAATAAATAAATAAATAAATAAATAAATAAATAAATAACATTAGCAACCTCCCAAACTTATCAAAAATAGAACTGATATAAAGATTGGGAGAACAAGAGACTTTAGAGCGTGTGTCCCTGGATAGGATCTACAGTAAACCTCACCCACCCAGGGCTCCATGACCATTGAGGAAGAGGGGGCAGAAAGATTGCAAGAACCAGAGTTGGTACATGAACATAAAGAAACAGAGTATTCCAGGCTTCTGGGAACTTGCTGATCTGAACTTAGAGAAATGAGGTCTGCATGCACAAAACCTACGCAAACTCAATCAGACAAAAACTCTGTATAGAATTGGGGAAATGGACAGCAGGCCCCAAGCATAGCTTAAGAACTATTGTCAGGTGGTTACTGCTGGGTAAAGGAGAGTTGATCTTCTTTAAGGGAGAGTCTCGAGGTAGGCCAATTATACTCCAGTGGATAAACTTACACTGAGAGACATCATGTAGACATACTTGATTCAATAGGCCTTAACACATATGACAGAATGCATGAAATCTATTATCAGGAGGGTTACTGTGGGGGAAGAGAGTATATAAGGATGATTAAGATGTCTTACAAGTTATTGTTATTCAATAAAAATATACATTGAAACTAAAATTAGATAAAAAATTGTGGATACCATGTGTGCTGGATAGCTTTAGTGTCAACTTGACACACCTGGTTTGAGGGAGCCTCAATTGGGGAATTGGCTCCATTGGATTGGCCTGTGGCCACATCTGTGGAGTATTGTCTTGATGGTCGAATAGTGTTGGAGGGCCCAGCCCACAATGAGTGGTGCCACCCTGGGCAGGTTGTTTTGTACTGTATAAGAAGGCAGGCTGGGCATGAGCCAGGAGAGCAAGCCAGTGAAGAGCATTCCTCCATGGCCTGTACTTCAGCTCCTGCCTCCAGGTTCCTGTCCTGAGTTCCTGCCTTGGTCTCCCTAAGTGATGAACTGTGACCCAGGAGATGTAAGCTGAATAAAATCCTTTCCTCCCCAAGTTGGTGTCAGTCAGAGTGTTTTTTCACAGCAATGGAAGACAAACTAGAATACCCAGATAGCCTGGAACTTGCTTTGTAGACCAGGTTGACCTTGAACTCACAGTGACTGGCCTGCCTCTGCCTCCCCAGTGCTGGGAGTAGAGGGGTGTGCCACCATGCCCAGCAAAAATAATAGCCAGGTATGGCAGTGCATGCTTTGATCCGAGCACTCAGAAGGCAGAGGCAGGTGGTTCTCTGAGTTCAATGCCAGCCTGCTTTACATAGAGAGTTCCAGGCTAAAAAAAAAAAAAAAAGGAGGGGAAGTAAAGTTGGAATAGTCATTTAACTAGTGTGGTGGTTGGAGGATTCTTGGAGAGACATGAGTCCTCAGTCCACATTGAAAGGTCGAAAATCTGTGTCTCATTTCTTTGAAGGATGGCAAAAGCAGTGGCAGCCACAGGGTAGCTGCATTTACCAGTAAGACAAGTAAAACAACTGTGCCTTTTTTTTTTTTAACTTTTTGTCTTTACTTTTAATGTTTTTATTGATGTTTTGTGTATTTCAAACATCATTTCTACGGGCGTTTGAATGAGAGTGTTCCCCTGGGCTTTAAGTATTCAGACATTTTGTCCCCAGTTGGTGGCACTGTTCTGGTAGGTCTTAGAAGGTGTGGCCATGCTGGAGGAAGTACGTCATTGGGGGCGGGCTTAATGAGTTTAACAAGCTTTACTAGTCTCTAGAGGATCTCTCTTAACTTCCTGTGCTCATTGCAAGATGTGAACCTCTGCTTTCTGTTCCAGCCCCAGCCACCATGCCTCCTGCCACAATGGACTCTAATTCCCTGGAACTGTCAATTGTAAGCTCAATAAAACTCTTCCTTTTATAAGTTCCCTTGGTCATGGTGGTTTTATCACAGCAACAGAAAAGTGACTAATACAATTATTTGGTACCAGAGAGTGGGATGCTGGCTGTGAAGAACCTGTCCATGTGGGTGTTTGGAGAAATGTGTAAGACTTTGGAACTTTGGGCTAGAAAAGCTGTTAACTACTATAAGCAGAGCTTAATGGGCAATTCTAGTAGAAGCCTGGAAGAAAGCATTGCTGCAAAAAATGTAGTTCTAGGGGAAAATAAAGACATAGGCAGCAATTGGGATATTTTGGCAAAGATTCTGGCCACAGTTTGCCCACAGCCCATATGCTTGCCTGATGCTAAGTTGAAAAGCAATGGACTAATGTCTTTGGTGGCAGATATTTCAAGACAGGTGGTGTGGTTATTAATAGTGAACATTGGGCAGATCTACAGTGAAAAAGAGCAGATGGGGCAGAAAGAAATGCCGAATGTACAGTTTGGATCTGAAAAGTACACTAGGAAGATTAATGGTGGGGCCAAGACATGTGAAGGAGAGGATCCCTTTGATAAGGAGATTAAAGTGATTAAGGAGATGCCTAGCTATTTACAAGTAAAGAGTGGAAAAAGTGATATTAACGTGATTAAGGAGAGGCCTGGAGATTTACAAGTAAGCAACAGAAACAGTACCTTCAGGGCAAGACCACACCCAGTTAAGCCTCCAACTTTTGGAAGGAAAATACTGAAAGGGCAGAAAAAATTTGTGACTGTGGTTGAAGTAGGACAAGGTCCATCCCAAACTTGCAGCCAAACTTGGCAGTTTCATTCACTCACGTGGTGCTGGCTTTAGATGCTTGAAGGATGCAAGAGTGAAAGGGTCATCAGTTCTTCCTCCACGGTTTCAGAGAGCCACTGAGGCCAGCCAGAGTGCAACAGGGGCATCCCTGCATAAAGAAGGCCCTGATAGGCCATTGCGTGTAGCTGTGAATGTGAAGTCTGGTTGGCAGCGGAGACCCCAAGAAGACATTTGAGATGCCAGAGCTTTGAGATATTTGCCAAGGAGAGTTGCATACAGGGAGTAGTACCAGCCTAAGGAAAAGATGTATGTTGCAAGCAAAGCTGGAAGAGCTGAGACATCTAAGCCCTTTGGAAGTCAAGTTCCAGAAGCCACACATGGAGCTACTGGACTTGGTGTTTGCCCTTCTGGTTTTTGGTCTTGTTTTGGACCAGTATTTCTTCACTATCCTGCTATTCCTCCCTTTTGGAATAAGAATGTGTATTGGTTCCACTATATGTTGGGAGTATGTAATTTGTCTTTTGAATTTACAGGAGCTTACAATTAAGAGATTAGCCTGAATCTCAGAAGAGACTTTGCACTGTAGCCCTTTGAATGGAATTGAGATTGGTAAAGACTATGGGGACTTTTAAGGTGGGACTAAATGCATTTTGCATTTTATATGGTCATAAGCCTATGGGGGCCAGGGAGTAGAGTGTGGTGGTTTTAATGAGACTGTCCCCCATAGGCTTTAAGTATTTAGACATTTTGTCCCCAGTTGGTGTCACTGTTCTGGGAGATCTTAGAAGGTGTGGCCATGCTGGAGGAAGTATGTCATTGGGGGCGGGCTTAATAAGTTTAACAAGACTTGCTAGTCTCTAGAAGCTCTCTCTTAACTTCCTGTGCTCATTGCAAGATGTGAACCTCAGCTTTCTGCTACAGCCCCAGCCACCATGCCTCCTGCCTCAATGGACTCTAATCCCCTGGAGCTGTCATTTGTAAGTTCAAATAAACTCTTCCTTTTATAAGTTCCCTTGGTCATGGTGGTTTTATCACAGCAACAGAAAAGTGACTAATACAACTAGTAAATGGCTTTATTAATTAATGAACAATGAAGAAATGGATTAGACCTCATTAATTAATTCTATCAAATATTATAGAACCAACTGTTTATCAAAGTTCCTCCTCCAACTTTACTAATGGGAAGGAACACTTCTTAACTTATTCTATGAGGTAAACATTGCTCAATAAAGCAAAGGCAATTTAAGAAAATAAAGCTATGGGTCAATATTTCTTTTGAATATCAATTTTAAAATCCTTAAAGTTAGACAACATATTAAATAGATTATATATTGTGACCAAGTGAAATAAACTTCTTAGATTCAAGAATAGTTCCATAAATGTAGATTAACCAGTGTAACAAAATGAATAATTAGTATTAACTACATCTTGAGAAATATATGCGTAGTTGTCTCATACAGAAGACTGACACATTCATGATCAAACGCCCAAGAAACTAGACATTGTAGGAAACTATCTTTACATAGTAAAAGCCATATATAAAGAATCCATTACAAATATCACAACACTAAAAACCTAATTTTTCCTTTAAGATAAGGAGCAAGGCCAGAATGCTGCTTTGTTCACTCCTGTTCAACACAGGACTTGAGGTTTTAGCCGGAACAATTAGGCAGTAAAAAGGAATAGGACACCCACGCCGTAAATAAAAAGAACCATTGTTAAATGTTTTACAGATGAATTCACAGAATACACTGAAAATTTCATATATAATAAAAGCTGAACTAAACCTAATAAATGAATTCTACAAAGTAACATGATGCAACGTCAACACAAATAAGTTAGCTGCTTTTCCATACACTTCCAATGAATAAGCTTGAAAGTAAATTACAAGATCAATGTAATTTATAATTACATCAAGAAGATTAAATCTTCAAGGCTGAACTGAACCAGAATTGCAAAATGCATTTACAATGATAACTACAAGACACTGATAAAAATAAATAAAGAATAAATAAGTGCAATCCCTTTTTACTTTTATGGATTAGAGGAGTTAATCTTGTTAAATTTCAGGTACAGCTCAATGAGGTCTACAAATTCAAAGCAATCTCTCACAAAACGTCAATTACTTCTTGTGTAAGTATATAAGTAATTGTCCTAACATTCACATAGAATCACAAGGGACCTTGAAATGATCAAGTTTTGAAAAGGAAGAACCAAACCAGAGGGCTTTATTTCCTCATATCAAAATTTGAAGCCATTTACAGTAATCACAATAATATGGAACCAGTGTACAGGCAAGCATATGCACTTACTGTGTGTGATGGATTCCCCAGAAATGAACATGATCAAAAAAAATTTTGACAAGGCTGCCAAGACCATCCAAAAGGGAAAGGACAATCTTTCAAACAAACAGCACTTTGAAAAAACTAGAGAGCCATACTCAAAAGAACAATGCCTTGGCCTGGAGAAATGTCTCAGTACAAAGAGCACTTGCTGCTCTTGCAGAGGACCTACATTTGATTACAGGCATCCTCAAGGGGCCACTTAAAACCTACTGTAACTCTAGTTCTAGGAGATCCAGGGCTCTCTGTTGGCCTCTATGGAGACCTGAATTCATGTGTACATACCCACATACAGATACACACATACACATAATAGAAAAGAAATCTTAAAAAATTATGATGCAGGCTGGGAGTGGTGATGCATGCCTTTAATCCCAGCACTCAGGAGGCAGAGGCAGGTGGATCTCTGTGAGTTCAAGGTCAACCTGGTCTACAGAGCGAGCTCCAGGCCAGCTAGGACTAAAGGGAGACCCTATCTCAAAAAGACAATAAAAATATGATTAACTCGAAATGGACTAAACATCTATATTCATGTACTAAAATAATAAGTCTTAGAAAAAATGTAAGACAAAACTACATGTCATTTGGTTTGTCAATCTCTTAGCTATAACACTGAAGGGATGGGTAATGAAAGAGTAGTCAATTGGACTTCATGTTAAAAAAAGAAAGTGCACACCAAAAGAAAACAAAATCAGAGTAAAAAGACAACCTACAGAATAGAAAAAAAATTGAAACCTATATATTTAAAAAGGGCTTAATAGCCGAAAATTACAGAGATCTCCTCAAACTTAAAAATAACAATTAAGTGTTGGAGAAATGTCTCAGTAGTTAAGAGCATTGGCTGCTCTTACAGAGGACCTGGATTCAGTCCCCAGAACCCATATGGTGGCTAAAATATACCTGCACCTCCAGTTCCAGGGGATCTGATGCCATCTTCTGGCCTTGACAGGGACTGTGTGCATGTGTGCACATACATATATGGAGACAAAACACTCATATACCCACAAAACCCCCAAAATAAGCCCCAAATAATCTGATTCAAAACAAGCAAAGTATTTGAAAAGATATAAAGATGTACCTTTAATATAAAAATAGACAATAAGTACAAAAGCATGCAACATCATTAATCACTACCGAAATGTAAACCATACAATAACGTAATACCTCTTCATACTCTCATGATAGTTACTGTCAAAAAATGGCCACCACAGGTATGATGAGAACCTTCCCTGTGCACTGTCTGTATGAGTGTAAAAATCTTATCTTGTGGAAAACAATATAAATGTTCCACCAAAATAATTAAAAGAATAGAATTTCTGCATATTCAAGCAATTTTACTGCTTAATATATGCCCAAAATAATTGACAGGAGAATGTCAAGGAAATAGCTTCACTCCCATGTTTCCTGCAGCTGAACTGTGAAAGCAATCCAAGGATCCCTTGGCAGACGTTTGGAGTAATCAAACATGCTTTATCCATACAATGGAAAATTACTAAAGTTTAAAAATGAGTGTCGTCTTGACAAATGCTATGCCAACAGCATTTACAAAAAATTCAAATAATTTATGACTGTACTACTTTGAGATACTTAGAGTAGTCAGAATTATAGTGACTAAAACACAAATAGGATGAAAGGGAAGGCAGTTATAGAGTTCTTTTTGTATAAGGTGAAAGTAATTAATATATGTGGATGGTAGGATGGTGTACAACCTTCTGAATGTATTTAAAATCAGTGAAATGCACACTTTAAGACTGTTATAGTGGAAAATGTGCCATGTGTATTTCATCAGTATTTTTTTAATTGTAGAAAATTATTAGTACAAATAGCCATTTATTAGAGTTTCTGCCTATCAGGAATGTGAGGAGAGTTGGTGTATTTCTCTAATTTAGTCTTGACTGATTATAGATTGGTATGTCTATAAACATCAGTTCAGCCCTCGCATGCTCCTGGAATTCATCCATGCCTACTACTTTGTGCTTTTCACTGAACTCTTCCTTATCCTGGCCAGGTAGTGTAAGGTGCAAATGTCTCTTTTCATACCTGTGTCCTATTTATTCTTACAATGATAGTCACAACAGGACTTCCCTGACCCAAAAAAGAGTTAGGCTTGGGTGTGTCCGGTACATTAAATGCAAAAAAGGCAACTCAGCAAAACATGTAGAGTAACAATGTGCTGTGATATATCCCAGAGAGAGGTGTGGCAACACAGTTCAATTTGGGATAAGTGTGCTCAATCAGAGTATGGGGAGTGAGAGAATGGGCATGGGACTTGCAGGCTGGAGCTCTTATCGGAGTCCAGGGTATTCCAAGAGGTTTATCGTTGAGCATTTGAATTGTGGATTGGAGTAAAGAGACAAAAATTCTGAGAGGTCACCCTATATAGCTGGGACCTGGTTACTGTGCCATCTCCTCCTAATGCAACTCTGCAGGGTAGGGGGCAAGGCAAGGTAAGTTGCATCCAGCTGCCAGAGAGACAGAGAGAGAGAGAGAGAGAGAGAGAGAGAGAGAGAGAGAGAGAGAGAGAGACACTCCTATACAAGATAAAACACATTGAAGGGCAGCAAGAGGAGGTAGATCACTAGAAACTGTGCACAGAGACCAAGCCCTGGTTCTAAGCAAACCTATATTCAAAACGAGTACCAAGGAAACATAAAATGATTAGAATTTGCTGAATGGATACAAGAGGCTGTCACGAACACCCCTCCTTTTCTGAGGCTTCCATTGGAAGTTACCAAGGCTGGAGGCTGAAGAATCATCTGAAGGCTGTTCACCCTAGCCTGGTGGCTAAATTCCAGCTGACAGTGCCAATGGGCTAGACTTCAGTCTGGGCTTTCTGCCTCAACACCTTCAGGTGTCATTCCCATATGGATGGGATTCTGTTAATAGAGTTGTTAGGATCAGAGCCTAGGCTCTGGGAGCCCTAGCAAGCCGGACTTGGCCACCCATCCTCAATAGAACAATAGAATATATATATTTTTCCTTTCTCCTACTTAACCAGGCTTCTGACAGCTGTTCCACCCTCCCTCTGGCCAGAGACCAATTTAAAAATCCCTGGATTCATTCATACTCTTGCACTTGGACAGTGGCACATGGCTTCCCCTAGATATATAATTCTGTTTTCCATCGCTTGTTAAAATATTTCAATAAGTTCATAGTTTTAGAATCAAAGGTGCAAGACATCAATGCCAGCATGATAAGGAAACTATATCAGCCATCTCAGCCCTGGTAGTGCAATTAATTAGAGCTGCATGCTTTAAATGATACTTCTAAATTTTTTTTCCAATGTATGTGACTGTTTAATACAAACACTAGGATAAAAATCTCTTGTATGAATGTGTGGATAAATGTGTGTATGTATGTTAACAACTCTTTAATATAGTTACAGTATATTAAGATCTGACTGTGTACCTCTGCTCAGTACAACCTTTAGAAACTGCCATTGCCAAATTTATTTATCAGAACCTTATTTATGAAGTACTGTTCACTTTTAAGAATTCTAGGTGACCAGAGGGTCGGGTTTGGGTCTGGTCTGGTCCCTCTGCAGCTTTGTGTAGGCTGGCTCCTGAGGTGCAGGCAGGAGGCCTTAAGTCAGTCAGGCAGGTACCAGGGCACAGGCTAGGTCAGGCATACCCACCCCCCCACACACCAATGGGAATTGGTGAGAATCCAAGTGGACTTTCTTTTGGAGAACCTTCAGAACAGGAAGAGAAGAGTGACTTAGACTTCCAATATCCAATATATAAACAAAATTGAAAGCCTGAAACCTAGACAAGTCAATACTCCATAAACAAGGAGGAGGAAAAAAAAAAAAAAAAGCATTGGAAGGAGGCAAGCAAAACCATCCGCTAACATAGTGAAAAGACATTTGTGATTTGAACCACAAAAGGGAAACCCACATGCCAGGGACACAACGAAGGGACAACATGGGAAAGGCACAGGATAATCCCGCATCAGGCTCTACCAAACCTGGAGGAGATAGCTACAATAGGATGCCCTTGGAGGAGACCCAAGGAACAGAGCTTAGAGGAACAATTGCAGACCTACACAGAGAAATTAAAGAAAATAAAGAAGAATTCAGAGAACTAAAGAGAGAGAATGAAAAACTCAAAAAGGACCTAGACGGATACAATGGCAAACTTCAGAAAGAACTAAAGGAACAGATTGACAAACTCCAGAAAGAACTAGAGGGAGAAAAAAAAAACAACTCCGAAAGGAAGTAGAAACACTGAAAAAGGAAGCCAACCAATGAAGTAAGTAGCACCAAGAAGAGATTGAGAAGTTCAAAAAGGAAATGGAAATAATAAAAAAAACAGACTGAAACGAAAAAGGAATTAGAACACTCATCCAATCAAGAAGAAAGGAAAGGAAAAAGCCTCAGAAGTAGAATGGAGGAAGCAGAACAAAGAATATAAGATCTGGAAGATAACACAGAACAACTAAAAAGTTCAAATAACGATTATGAAAAATTTAAAAATACACAAAAGTGGAACAACCAGGAAATATGGGACACTAAGAAAAGATCAAACCTCCACATCATAGGAATTGAGGAAGGAGAAGAATCTCAAGAGAATAATATTGATTAGATATTCAACAGAATAATAGATGAAAATTTCCCCAAACTAAAAATAGACAAACCTATACAAATACAAGAAGCACATAGGACCCCAAATAGACAAGATCAGAAAAGAAACTCCCCACACCATATCATAGTTAAGATGCTAGATGCCCAAAACAAAGACAAAATTCTGAAGGCTACAAAAGAAAAACAAGTCACATACAAAGGGAAACCCATCAGAATTACAACTGACTTCTCGGCTCAAACCATGAAAGCAAGAAGAACATGGAGCAAAGCATTCCCAGTGTTAAGGGACTATGGATGCCAACCCAGAATACTTTACCCAGCAAAAATGTCGACTATAGTTGAAGGAGAGAGAAAAATCTT
>VZQC01003229.1:1906651-1930263 GCA_009823505.1 Rhizomys pruinosus
CAACTGTTATAGAGGTAATCTCTTATAAAACTGGTAAAACTGCCTTCTTTAATTGACTAATAGACATAGGAACTGTGAAAAGGATTATTCTCTATTCAGAACCAAATATAATACTAAAGTCTCCTTAAGCTATGCACTTAAGCAAAATATATTAATACAGGAGCTCTGACATCAACAATGGATTATTCTACCAAGGAGATGTTGGCCAGGGGATCCAAGCCCCCCCAAAAGGTAAAGGCTCCTTGCCTCTAAACTGGGATACCTGCAAAAAGAGAGGCAATAAAGGCCCTGCTGTTGAAGACCTGACGTTAACATGGGAAAGATGTATTGAGACCGGACTTGCAAGTGTACAAATGGTCTCTGGAATACCAGACAGTGTTACCAAAGGCCCCTAAACCAATAAAGCAAATGTGGGTCTCCTTGAGTCAAGCAAGACTCCTCCGTCAGCACCAGCTGCACCTCACCTGCCTGGAAATACTGTACAGCAGAGGTAACCATATGCCTGTATATCCCAAATCTAATTGGCTATTAGCTCTCTCCTTGGAGGAATAACCCATGGCTGATGCCATAAGCTTACATCCTCTAATGGTTAGGAGATGTTATAAGCCACAGTAAGACCCTGTCATATTTAACAGAAAAAAATGTAATTCATGGATTGAAATACCATCCAAACATCTGTGTCTATACCAAAGAAACCTACCATAACAATTAGTACTGTTTAAATACCTATATATCTAATTCCTTGTGCTTCATTAGTAGGATCGAAAGGTTATTCCTGGACAAACTGTCAGCCCATGAAAGGAAACAGCCAGAATTGACCAGAGACCAAGACAACAGCTCCAGAGAAAGTAGACTGTTTTGCTTCTCATCCACCTGTGCCCCTTTTTCTAAGCCTAGGGAACAATCTGCGGAAGAGGGGGCATGGTAGAATGTAAGGGCTGCAATTGGGGTGAATGGTGAAACTACAGCAATATAGTCTGGACACTCATTTGATCAACTTGTTTGAGCATACAAGCCCCCCTCCCCCCCCCGTTGGATGGTGGGACCCATGGGCTGTGTGGGTTTGGGCACAACTGCTTGCAAATTGGTTTTACATGAAGGATGCTTGTACTCATAAATTATCACTTACTGTTAAAAAATGAAAAAAAACTGAGAGAAAGATGCAGGACAGTTATGGTAGAATGCATGATCTGGGATGGGGTGGGGTGGGGGGAAGGGAAAGGGAAATATGCCTAAACTGAATTGGAAAATGATGTATGAAATACACAAAGCATCAATAAAAAAATGAAAATTAAAAAAAGAATTCTATAATGTAGTTATGACATATACAAGAAATTGTGCTCCACGGCTGGAGAGTCTCAGTACTGTGCATCCCGTGGACAGTCCCCTAACAGGTACTATATACCTTGTTACAGCCTCAGATGAAGCAGACATATATAAATATTGAGTTACCCATACATACTAAAACTGTTTTATATATTTGTTATACTTTGCACATGTTACTTTTAATATTTTTTAAATTATTTTTATTTATTTTTGTATGCGTATGAGTGTACTGTCTGCATGTAGGTTGGTGCACCCGTGTCGTGCAATGCCTTGGAGGTCAGAAGAGGGTGTCAGATTCCGCTGGAACTGGAGTTAAAGACGGTTCTCAGCCGCCATGTGGGTGCTGGGGATCGAGCCCGGGTCCTCTGCAAGAGCAGTCAGTACCCTTAACCCCTAGGCCATCTCTCCAACCCATTACTTTTAATATTTTTTTTTTTAAATTAATTTTATTTCTGTATGTGTACGAATGTACTGTCTGCATGCAAGTCTGTGCACCCGTGTCGTGCAATGCCGCGGAGGTCAGAAGTGGGCGTCGGATTCCCCTGGAGCTGGAGTTCTCCTGGAATTGGAGTTTCAGACTGTTCTCGGCCGCCATGTGAGTGCTGGGGATCGAACCCGGGTCCTCTGCAAGAGCGGTCGGCGCTCTTAACCGCTAGGCCATCTCTCCAGCCCCATACTTTTAATATTTTTAAGAAAAATTAGGTTTTACTCCCAGGGACCACATGGGACAGTCCGAATGTTACCATTTTGGGTGAGCCTTAAGTATTTCCTGTCTGCTGTAGGTATGTGACAATGCCCCCCCTCCTTTTCCTTCTCAAAGCTATAATTCAAAATCTGGGGACAAGTGACACAGCCTTCATTTGAGATATTCCTAGAAGGTATTGGTTTTAGCCTCTTTATTATCTTGGGTTTGCTTCATGGGCTATGTTAGAACTTTTTTGCCTTTCATGGTTTAAATCCATTCTACTTTGAGTACCTAAATGGCTTTTCCTTAATGGATAGGTTTAATATCAACTTGATACACCTGGGCTAGGAAACTTCAATAACTGCCTTTATTGGACTGGCCTGTGCCCATTGTGGACAATGCCATCCTTGGCTACATATTTCTATATTGTATACAATGGGCTGAACATGAGGCAGGAACACAAACCAGTAAGTAGCATCCTTTCCTAGCCTGTGCTGCAGCACTACCATCAGGGTCCTACCATGATCTTTTATTATTAGTCAGAATGTTTTGCCACAGCAATTAAGAATTTATTATGAGCGCTTAAGTCGATGTTCAAGCTTTACTTAGGTGTTATATAGTAATTAAAATGCCAAAGTCATTAAAATTATCCTCTTGGAGGTTTAGCAACCATACTTAAAGTTCCAATCTGATTTGGCAAAAGGGATTTGAAGGGACAATCTTTTAGCCCCTACCCTCCAAGGTTGACTTAAGTCCTAGGGTCCTGAATGGGCACCTTTGTACATGTCCTATGGCAATGAGTCACCAGTCACCCCAGGGCAGAGAGGTCTTGGAGGTTCACTTAAAAGGACTTCATCCTGCCAGTGTCCAGTCAAGGCAGGAAAGTCCATATAGAGGAGAAATTCCTCACGCTTCAAAGGGAAGCTCTGGTCAAGCAAGACCTGACTTTATCCTCACATAGATGGAACTGATGAAGAGAGACAGATGCAAGGTCCAAGTGACTCCCTAAGGACCAGAACCTCAACTGACCTTAGCACCAAAACAAATTTAATTTATCTGAGCTAACTATGTGGTTTTAAACACCCCAGCAGGAAACTATAATCAAAAGAGGAGAAAATGAAATAACTTATTACCAGAGAGATAGGTGAGAGACCTACTGTGCCAAGTCAGAAACCTGTTGTGTCATGTTAGAAAAGATCTCAGAGATAGATGACAGATTTGCTGTGGCATTCCAGAAAATACCACCTTTTATATTCTCGTGGTTAAGCTGGCCCTCATTCTGGAGCCCTGTGTACTAAAGCCCTCATTTTAGAGCTCTGTGTACTAAAACTTTTTTTCCGATTCCTCAGAAATAGAGTACAGGTCCTCTCTCCCTCTGGAGACCCTAGACAGGGACCCTCCAATTGCTAATGCACCCAGTAGCTCCCCTGTCGGTACTGTGAAGTCCCTGCATTGGTATACTCATATAAGACTCCACCAGCTTGTCTTTTCAGTTACAGAGAAAATGTCCACTAAGTACTGGCCACTATCGATCTGGACCCAAACCACCTGGCAAAGCACCCAGAGCAGCCAAGATGGGAAACCAGATTCCAACCCTCCAGCCTGACACGTGTTCCTGGATACTTTATCCCCCCTCAACTCTGAAGCAGATACAGAAGAAAGAATAGCATCCCATTTCCTTATCATAGTCAAAAGGCTGGAATGTTAGATCTGGGCTTCCCAGAATTCCAAGGGACATACAGATGTCCACTTCCTCCAGAGGCTGTCAATCTTCTGACCTCTTCCCCTGTACCTGAGGCCCCGTCCCATGGCTATAAATGGGTGGACCCCAGTCGCCATCTTGCTACTGCAGCTGCTATTCCACCACGTGCCAGCAGGTGGCCCGCTCTGGCAGTTCCAATGGAAGTAAACCATATTCCCTTGATGACTTAAGTCTCATGTGCCTTTTTATCTGGGGGTTCACACGTTTATAATGTAACAGAACCCCCCACTTGCATATGGATTGACTATACATTTCCTTACTTACTTGCACTGGGTACTGACCTCATTACACAGTGATCTGGTGTCAGCCCACATGCTGGCCTCAGAGTCACAGAGATCCTCCTTCTGCCCGCTGAGATTAAAGGAGTGGGCAACCATCTCTGTTTTTTTTTTAATTAATTTATTGTTATTGTGATTATTGTGAAGCATACCACAGTGCACGTATGGAAGTCAGAAGACAACATGTGGAGTTGGTTCTCTCCATCCATCTTTATGTTGGTCCTGGTGATTGAACTCAAATCACCAGGCTTGTGTAGCAAGCACCTTTCCCCGCTTAGTTATCTTGCAGGCTGGAAATTCCAGTTCCTTGGGATCCAATCTCCATAGCCTGACAGAGAGTGAAAGAAAGGGGCATGAGTGTCTTTTTAGGATGTGTTCAGTCCTGCCAGGAAAGTTGCAGCTCCAAAAGCAGGTGGTCCGAGAAGAAGGAGTCACATCGAAATGACTTCACCTTCTGTTTCCTAGCATTAGCAGTCAGGTGTGTTTCCCTTGTGTTTTGGGGCCATTATGATAACCTCCATTCAAGGGATGGACTTGAGCTCTACGTTTTCATGGGAGGAATATCTGAGTTCTAAGATCATGGGGCTGTGAATATTCTCAGAAAATAAATTTACGATTAATCCTTCCTCCTCTTCCCCCTGCTTCCTTCTCTTGTTTTCCCTCTTCTTTTAATGTCCTGCCATTTCTAGACTCATAGTTCTTGAGGAAAACAAGTCATACATAGTTAATTTCTAGTTAGTTTTATCTATATTTTGATTATCTTCTCTGGATTAACTCATTGCAGATCAATAGCTTTTGATTTCATGGTTCATTCCAATAGCTCTACCAGATACTAGTTTCTGCTTCCTCCTCTTCCTCCTCCTCGCCCTCCCCCCTCCTCCTCCTCCTCCTCCTCCTCCTCCTCCTCCTCCACTTTCTCCTCTTTTGCTTTCTTCTTCGTTTTGAAACAAGTTCTCACTATGCTGTCCAGGCTGGCCTCAAATTTGTATTCAAGTAAATCTCCCACCCCAGTCCTCTAAGTAGTTATGATCATAGGCACGAGTAACCTCGACTGGTATGGGATAAATATACCTTCTTTGAAGTGGATTTATCAATATACAAACTTCGAACTACAAAGATGGAGTCAGGTTTACTTAGAGGGAGGGACTAAGAGCAAAGCCCAAGCCACAGTGAGATCCCGAGGGGCTTGGGTTCTTATAAAGCCTGCTTTCCGGCATGCTTGCATCCTGTGAAGCTTACGGGAATGCGCCCAGAACCCTGGGACCCCACTGTTGCCAAAAACCCAAGGCACCCTGTAAGGGTATGGTGGGCAATGCTGATTAAACTTTCTAGTCTTGAAATTAAGATTAGAGAGTCTACTCCTTGCTTTGCCTGGTAACTGGTGAACCAGAGGCAGAGGCGAGGTAGAGGCTACTTGCATGGGTGCCTCTCTCCACCCCAGAAATTGTTTGTGACACCTAGCAACATATTTGTTTTGATACAAGTATTTTGCAATCTGTGCTTGAAGACAAAAAACAAAAACAAAAACAAAAAACAAAGAGAGGGTTGGAGAGATGGCTCAGTGGTTAAGAACACTTGTTGGTCTTCCAGAGGACCCAGGTTTGATTTCCAACATCCACATGGCAGCTAACAACTAACTGTAACTCTGGTCCAGGAGATCCAAAACCTTGTTCTGGTTTCTGTGGGTATTGTACTACATGGGCACACTTACATACATGCAGGTAAAGCACTCATACACATAAAATTAAAATAATAAATATAATATTTTTTACCAAAAAAAAAAACATATATAGAACTTGGAACCATTAGTCATTATACTAAGGTCCAGAAAGTCAGTAGTAAATAATGAGAAATAGAATGAAGTCAGATGTTGGAATTTGATTGATAAGAAATAAGGATACACTGTGAAGGGAAGATCTCTTAAGGGTTTGGACGCTGTGAGATTTCTGAAGATTTTGTGATCTGTGGCTATGTTGTATAGGTGCCCAAGTTCACATTTTTACCATCGTTCATTATCATTTTGATCATATGTAATCTAATCGTATTCGTCCCAGTCAGCCTCTCCTGCACACTTTCGCCCCTCCTACTGGTGTCTTTGTTCTTCACCATTAGCTGCTTTTCCACTTTTGTGAATTTAAATACATCTAGATTCCACAAATGAGAGAAAGCATGTGCTATCTGTCTTTCCGAGTCTGGCTCATTTCATTTAACAGGATGTCTGTGTTTACTGTTGTACTGTCACAAAGCTAAGAGTTAACGCTCTTGCTAGGGCCTATTAGTGAAAGAAAGGACAAGGAAAATGATACATAATCCCAGTGGGAGATTATTCAGCCAAAAAGAAGAAAATCTTGTCATTTGGAGGAAAATGGATGGAACTGCAGATCATCATGTCATGTGCATCAGGTCCTATTTTTAAACATTCTAGAACTGCAGGAATAACGGTTCGGTTGGGATCTCCTGGTCTGCCATGTATTTTGATACCCACTTTTGTTCAGCGCCATTTCCCTCATGGATGACTGGCTTCAGCTCCAGGACCACATCCTTCCCTGAAATAGCCAGATAGTAGAACACACCAGACACTGTAGCTTGAGCTCATGCAGGTGTAATGAGGAAAAATAATTGCTTATTTGAAAATCATATTGCATGAACATTCCTTATGACATCATAAATCTATAATAAAAATCTGCTCTATAGAAATCATTTAAAAATACATGAGGCTATTCATTGTCCTACTGTTTAAAATAGTAGAAACTGAAAACAAACCACAGGAGCTAGCAATAGAAGAATATCCATCTGTCACATTATATCTAGAATATTTTAGCAGCCATGGAAACAATGTGTGTCTATTTTCATGGGAGCATGCTTATGCTTTCTTTATACATTAAAAATAAAGCAAGGGGCTGGAGAGATGGCTTAAGAGCACTGGTTCCAGGTCCAGGGGATCCAAGATCCTCTTCTCACTTCTGCAGTCATTGTTCCACATGGGTGCACTTACATACATGCAGGCAATAAATGCACTAATACACAAAAAATTAAGATAATAAAAAATAATAATAAAGCATGGTGACACATGCCTGTAGTTTCAGAACTTTGGACACTGAGACAGAAGAGCACGAATTCAAGGCAGCATGAGCTATAAAGTTAGAGGTCCACTTTAGGTGTCTTCTGCTATCATTTTCCACTACACTTTTTGATACCGAGTTATTAATTGAACCTGGGGCTTCATGCTCTGGCTAGACTGGCTTGCTGGTAATCCCCTGGGATCGGTCTGTCTCTGTACCCCAGTCCTGCCATCATGGGCGTGTGCTGCCAGGTCTGCTTTTGCATGGGTTTTGGAGGTGTTGAACTCAGGTCTTTACGTTTGTTTATTGAGAGCTTTTCCCACTGAGCCATCTCCCTAAGCCAAATCTGGTGGTCTGCTAAATTGACACATTTCAAAGGTTTTGTTTGTTTGTTTGTTTCTTAGTTGCAGAGGTGGGGAAAGGGTGGCTATTGGGGGGGGGGGGGACAGGGCCCAAAATAAGCTCTGATTCTGCAACATCACAAACTCTCCACAGTCACTGAAGTGTTAATCACTATCAGCCTTGCAGAAAGCTCAGTCCAAGAGGCAGGGTTTGGGGGGGCGGGGCTTTCAGTCACAGAATATTATGCACGAGAGCGGTTGTTGTGCAGTGAGAATTTAGGGTCAAAGGAGTCTGATGCTCACTCTGATGGTATGCACCTGTGAACACATTTCTTGAGCTTCCCCATAGAGAGGGAAAAGTCCTCAGAATATAAACCACACTGGCTTACCTCAGCCTTCCGGACAACCGGACAGGAAAACTCAGGAAGAGATCTCAGCTGCGACGGGGGGGGGGGAGGGGGCAGGAGAAAAGCAGCCCAGTGCTTTTGCAACTGCTCCACTGAAGGTGAAAGGCTGAGAAGAGCAAGCAGGACTGTGAAGACAATTTATATCCTCAGAAATGTAGGGGATTTTTCATCCATAATAAAATCAACTTAACAGATGCTAGACATTAAAACTGTCATCACTGAAATAAATTTTGCAGTTGGGCTTAACAAAAGAAAAACCAGGAGAGCTAGAATACTGGGATAAGAGGTTCAAATGTCCATATACTTCCGAGACTCAAAAAAAAGATATCTTTAATGGTTGAGAGCAAGGTTTCTAGAAAGAAGCCCCCTAGGTTTTAACATGAACTATGTACCACTAGCTGCAACTGGAAAAAATTATGCAAACTTTTTGTGCTCATTATTAAGGTGTTTTCTGTAAGATCCAAATATACCAGCTAACACCCTAGGTGATGCTTGGGCACTTGGTGAAATTTTTCCTTAGTCAATTGGTTTCCTGCAGAGCTGTGTTAATAGGGGTCACAAAAGCAAGCCACAGGTAGGAGGCGGTGACAGGAATGTCTGTCTGCTTGCTCTTCCTGCTACTGTTCTAGCAGCAGGAAGTGACCGCAGCGTTCTCTTTGTTCTGTGTTCCAGAACAGGCTTCTCCCTCACTTGCCAGCCTACAGTGCACTGCCTCACTTCCTATGACCATCTTTCTCGACCCTTTCCTGCTGAGAGTGGAACCCCTCTCAGTTACGTGCCCTAGCTCTCTTGAGTTCCTAGGCTCTTTCCTCAGTTCCACTAGTCCAAGGGATAGCAGAAACGACCACCACCTTCACTTCTACGTAACTCGCTGAAACCTCAGTGTGCTCATTTTGCTTTTCTAGCCTTCCAAAGCCTGCTTGAACAATTTGCTCTGCATGTGTTTTCTGTTGAAACGCCTAGAGTGGGTTTGCTTTCCTGAACAAGTCTTATCTCATTCAAACAGAAGTGGGTGGTTATGAATATCAAATTCAGTTCATAGGATATTGGGAACCATCCCTATCTATAAAGAACTCTGCAAGTATTAGCTCTTATTGTTAGTTATTATCTCAAAAAGCCAAGAAAAATGTAAGATGCTTTAGAAGGAAGAATAGAAATTACTCTGGAGAGCCAGAAGACGAGAGAGAGAGAGAGAGAGAGAGAGAGAGAGAGAGAGAGAGAAACTTACATGGATTTGAAATTGATGTAAGCCATTGACAGAATAAAACACATCCATACACATACACACAAACATACAAACAGTACTTTTGTACTTTAAGATGTCACTCTCAGATCTCAGACCATCAGGGATGAGGAAGTACAGGCTCTCCTCGACTTACGATGCAGCACATCCACTAAACCCATTGTAAATTGAAAGTGTCATAAGTAAAAAAAAAAAATGCACTCAATGTATCTAACCTCCTTAACATCACAGATTGGAAACATGCCACATTGCATGGTCTCTGAGGCTTTGCTCCTTGCTGCATGGTTGAGCTGCAGCTTGCTGTCACTACCCTTCATCATGACGGGGAATCATACTATGTACAGCCAGGCTGGAAAAACATCAAATTTCCAAATTTGGAGAAGAGTTTCTAGTGAATGCTGCACCACAGGAAAGTCTGAAAGTCAGTTAAAGCATCAGGAATAGGAAAGTACATAAATTAGTCTTTACCAAAGCTAGATAAGGGGTTGGTCAGCAAGGTAGTTAGTGGGTAAAATCACTTGCCATGCAAGCCTAATCACCTGACCTGAGTTCAATTCCCTAGGACCCATGTAAAGGAAGAAAGAAAGGACTGACTCCTGAAGGTTTTTCTCTGATCTCTATACAGGTGCTATGGCAAGTGCCTGGCCACACTCCATACACACACACACACACACACACACACATACACACTTAAAATAATTTTAACACGCATGATGAGGTGAGAATAAGAAGAAAAGCTGCTTAACAATTTCATTTCAAAATAGGGGTATAGATCTAAAATAAAATATTGGTAATAGAACATAGAAATAAATGCATTAGAACACAATGCAATGGAGTTAAGATTTAGCTCATGAATGCAAGAGTAATGTTAGTATGTAGTAACATAATTCAGTACAAAGATGGGAGGAAAATTATTATAAGATCACAGCACCTTTGATGATCTTTTGTGCTCATTGTTTATCAAATAACTAGTGAAAACCAAAAAGTGACTAACTGGATATGAGTTTTGCACAGGTAGCTGAAAGCAAGCTTTACTATTAATAGTAAAAGATTAGAAACATTCCTAAGGGGAAAAAGGAACTGGACAGCAGTGCCTGCGGATGCCTTCACACTCAACGGTGCACTGAAATTCTGATTACAATAGGGAAAAGTCAAGTATATGGATGGAAGGGAAGTAGACAAGACTGCTATTTACAAGTGATATGATTGTGTATCTAGCTTGTCAGTTATCTTAATCTTATTGGATAAGATTAAGATAAGTTAGATAACCGTTAAAGACGGTTCTCAGCCACTATGTGGGTGCTGGGGATCGAACCCAGGTCCTCTGTAAGAGCAGTTGGTGCTCTGTTCTTAACCGCTAGGCCATCTCTCCAGCCCTCTTATAATAAAATTTTAAGGCAATAAAACTCTAAAGCAACAAAGAAGAAACTTGGAAATAAAGTACAATAATATACAGAAAATTGTATTTTAAAACTTTGAAGGTGATAAAAAGACATAAGGAATAGAGAAGTGCACCATGGTCATGAATGGGGGGTGGTAATACAACAAAGTCACTGATTCTTCCAAATGTGGTGCATTCAATGGAATCCCACAAAATTCTAAAATCTTTTAATCTGTCTTCACCAGCTGAGCCTGACACTCACATGAAAGAATAAATATTTAAAAAGCAATAAAGAAGGTCTGGAGAGATGGCCTAGCAGTTAAGAGCGCCGACCACTCTCGCAGAGGACCCGGGTTCGATCCCCAGCACCCACATGGCGGCCGAGAACCGTCTGAAACTCCAATTCCAGGAGAACTCCAGTTCCAGGGGAATCCGACACCCTCTTCTGACCTCCGCGGCATTGCACGACACGGGTGCACAGACCTGCATGCAGACAGTACATTCATACCATAACAGAATAAATAAAAATTAAAAATTAAAAAAAAATTTCTAAAATATAAATAAATAAAAAGCAATAAAGAAGCCAGGCATGGTGTGCAGCATACCTTGTTATCCAGGGCACTTGGGATGCAGGGCAGGCGGATCTTTGTGAGTTCAGAGCCAGTCTGGTCTACAGTCTGGAGAGTGAGTTCCAAGGACAGCTGGGACTACAGGTTAGAACCTGTCTCGAAAAGACAAAAAAAAAAAAAAAAAAAAAAAAAAAAAGCAATAAAGAACAGGGCATCGTTGCTTGTGCCTTTAATGGCTGGACATTTCATTCTAGTACTTGGAAGGCAGAAGCAGGTGGATCTCTATGAAATTAAGGGGAGCCTGTTATACAAAGTGAGGTCCAGACCAGCTGGGGCTAAAGAGAGACTCTGTCTCAAAAAACCAAGAACGAAACAAAACAAAATGGATACCCACTTGTCTCAGAAAGAATGCAGGGTAAGTTAGAAACTCTTTTTTTTTTTGGTCTTTTCAAGACAGGGTCTCCCTGGAGCCCCAGTTGTCCTGGAACTTGCTCTGTAGACCAGGCTGGCCTTGAACTCACAAAGATCTGCCTGCCTCTGTCTCCCAAGTGCTAGGATTAAAGGCGTGTGCCACCAGGCCTAGCAGCTCTTAACAGGTGGAGACTTATCTTCCAGGAGGTCAGGCAAAGAACACCCAGGTGGTGATGGAGAGGTATCCAGCAGCCAGAGATAGCAAACCTCAGTGATTTTCAGTCTCCTACTGTGGGACCGATGTTTCATTTGGCTGGAGCATCAAATGGGGGAGATGGCTTTTTTACCCTCATCACCTGTGAAGGCCGGGGATGTAGGCCACCCCCCACCACCACTTGCCAAATTGATATATCAAGCACTACAGCCCTGCTTTGAAATTTTGGGCAAAGAAGCGTTCGTTACATTCCTTCACTGTCTAGCAGCTCATCTTGGTTCCCAGGAACTGCTGGAGCCATGACAGCTCATGTAAACACTGAACACTGAAATTCCCCTGCACCTTCCCACCCCCATTCTCCCCTCAAAAGACAGATAAATGTTGGTATATAAGACCTCAAACTCCCGGGCTGGAGAGATGGCTCAGCAGTTAAGAGCACCGGCTCCTCTTGCAGAGGACCGGGGTTTGATCCCCAGCACCCACATGGCAGCTAAGAACCATCTTTAACTCCAGTTCCAGGGGAACCTGACACCCTCTTCTGACCTCTGTGGCATTGCACGACACGGTGCACCAGCCTACATGCAGACAGTACATTCAATATACATAAAAAAAAAAAAAAAGATTAAAAAAAAAAAGACCTTAAACTCCTGCAAATAAACGTGTTTGGTCCCTAGCGGCCAGCTCCCAGGTCACATGACCTGCCAGATTTACTTGCCTTTGAGTTCTTTCTTCCCTCCCTTCCCCTCTGCTCAGAGCAAGAAATGGTTTGGTTGGGGAGCTGGCACTGTCCTTTCTTGCTGACCCCTGGTGTGCTGGATAGCTTTAGTGTCAATTTGACACACCTGGGATCAGGAAGCCTCAATTGGGGAATTGGCTCCATTGGACTGGCCTGTGGCCACATCTGTGGGGTATTGTCTTGATTGTTGAACAATGTAGGAAGGCCCAGTGCACTATGGATGGTGCCACCCTGGGCAGGTTGTTGTGTAAGGTATAAGAAAGCAGGCTGGGCATGGGCCA
The DNA here is from genome assembly GCA_009823505.1 of Rhizomys pruinosus. NCBI lineage: Eukaryota > Metazoa > Chordata > Mammalia > Rodentia > Spalacidae > Rhizomys > Rhizomys pruinosus. The sequence continues at coordinate 1,919,348 of VZQC01003229.1, forward strand.
GGGGAATAAGCCAGTAAGCAGCATTCCTCCATGGCCTGTGCTTCAGCTCCTGCCTCCAGGTTCCTGCCCTGAGTTCCTATCTTGGGCTCCCCGAGTGATAAACTGTGACCCAGGAGATGTGAGCTGAATACCACCCCCTCCCCCCCCACCCCCCTACCTCCCACCCCCTCCCAGGAATCCCACTGCCCCACATCCTACATGTGTCAGGTTTCCTATGATTCCATTCACTAAACCAAGTCACATGGCCAATCCTAAAATCTGTATTGGAGGGGACAATCCAAAGAATAAAGCTTAAGATTGCAGGCATCAGACATAAAGACAGGTTAGATGTGAGAGACAGAAATAATTGAGGGTCAGGCAGGATTTTAATTCTTGACATATGAACACACTAGGGGATTTTTTTTAAACAACAGAAATGGATTACTTTTGTAAATTGTGTTGCTTTTAAGAAAATACACTTCTGCAGCTATGAACCTGAATTCGTTTCCTACATTTGCGTTCTCCCCAGCCACAGAGTCTTTATGCCCCTGCCCTCGTTAAACATGCATTTTCCCACAGTGAGGCTGCAAAGTGCCCGCCTCCTCCTAGAAACCCCACCTTTGCAGGTCATCCTAGCATCTGCCGGCACAGATGCACAGATATCAGGGAGGCAGGCATGACAAAGTAAACAGGGACAAACGCCATTTAGAAATCCCAGTTGGCTACAGCTGCCTGTCTCCCAAAGGATGGGTGTGATTTCATTTTAGAGGTCCAGACTTTTGTACAAGTTGTATGGCTGATTTAGGATACAAATATGTAGCCTCTCTGGGCATAGATTAGATGAATAAATATAATAAAGAGATAGTCAAGCTTCTTGAGTGAGACTAGAGAAAATAAAAGATCAATGAAAGGGTAATGAAAGAAGGGAATAAACTGGAAAATAAAGACTTGGAGTGGCTAAAATTCTTTTAAGGAGAGCAGTATGTTACTTGGGGAGCTGCTCTCTTTTTTCTGTTGTCCTTTAATTCTCTGCTCTGCCATAGTGGACTTAAGGGGCTGCACTCTGCATTTTCCTTTGTTAGTAGCCTCTGCTGTTTTGACAGAGTGAGTCTGGGGACTTGCTGCTTATTTCTGCTCTTCTTGTTGTCACTGGAACCCATGTGATATTACTGCACCCAGTTTCTATCTTTTTACAAATGATATTAGTATTATTTTTATTTTATTTTGCATGTATGAGAGTACTGCCAGCGGGTATGTAAGGGCACCTGCGTCAGGCAATGCCTACAGAGGTCAGAAGATGAACTGGAGTTACAGACGGTTGTTAGCTGCTTTGTGGGTCCCCGGCAGGAGCAGTCAGTGCTCTTATAACTCTGAGCCATCTTGCCAGTGTCCCACTTTCTATCTTCAGGTCCATTGTGCCTGTTCAGATATTCTGGCGTCTAAGGAACAATAAAAACCCTTTCCTCAGAAGACTCAGATGTTGGACTCAAACTGCCACACTCACAAAAGAAACTAACGAGGGGCCACAGATGAATATGAAATTTATTTAATTTGCTGGTGCACCAGAACCCAATTAAGAAAACTGACACATCAAGGGAGCCAATGGTTGATGTGTCAGAGATGCAACCCATCCATGCAGGGATGAGCACGACCCGACTGTCTGTTACGGAGACCTTTAAAAGACAAAACCCACAACCTAGAGGAATTTGGTGACATCATACATACACAGTTGCAAGGCTATAGAAACACAATGCACCGGGTGGTGGCACACGTCTTTAATCCCAGCACTCGGGAGGCAGAGGTAGGTGGATCTCTGTGGGTTCAAGGCCAGCCTGGTCTACAGAGCAAGCTCCAGGACACCTGGTACTAAAAGGGAGACCCTGTCTCAAAAATACCAAAAAAAGGGTAAAACTAAAAAGAAAGAAAAAAAAAAAAAAAACACAATGCAAGCAGTGGTGACCTTTAAGCTGATTGGTTGTGTTTAGCAGCGTGAAGGCCCTTGGAGAGGAATGGGCTTCTTAGGGGGTTAGGAAGCACTCCTTCAAGGCTGGGAAAGTTCATCCTGACCTCAGGTAGCTCTGGGAACTAGGAACTCAGGGTCGACTGTATTCTTGTGGTTAAGGTAGTCATGGGAACCAGGCTTGCTTCAACTAGAGAGTTGCTCCTGCATGCTTAACCCTTTCCTTTTGATTAACTCTCTCTGACCTGGTCCTAACACAGACACAGTAGACGCTCTACCCCCCTGTAGTAATTTACTTTTCTGTTGCGGCGATAAACACCATGGCCAAAAGTCACATGAACACAAAGAGTTCCTTTTGATTTTGGCTCCAGGTGGAGAATCCCTGGGGGGGGGGGCATGGCAGCAAGCAGCGGGCACAGCGGCAGGAGTGGGAAGCTGGCGGGCGCACATCTGCAATGGCAAACACAGAACAGAGAAGAAGGGGAAAGTGAGACAAGGCCATGGACTTTCAAAGCTCATTTCCCCAATGACATACTTCCTCCAGCAAGGCCACACCCTCCCCCTGACCTCCTCCAATATTGCCCTCAACTGAGGACCAAGTGTTCAAGCACTTGAGCCTGGGGGGGGGGCATTCCTCATTAAAACCACCACACCTCCCCCAAATTCCTGATTTGCTCGTATCAGCCAGACATGGCAACCTTCACCTCAGATCTCGCTCCGCTAGATGTGATCTCCACTTTGAAGTGCCGATATTACTAATATTTTTCCCAATGCTAGTGCCGGATATCAGAATTTAACTTTGTGCTGGGTGTGGTGGCACACGCCTTTAATCTCAGCTCTTGGGAGGCAGAGGCAGGCAGATCTAGGTGGCTCTCTATGAGTTCAAAGCCAGCCTGTTCTACATAGTGAGGTCCAGGACAGCTCCAGTGAGACCCTGGACAAAATAAAAGTATATCTACATCATTATATCTACATCATTATCACTATTATACTGTAGAAATCTAGATACCCGGGAATAAACTGATAAGTGTTGACTCAGAGCTTGCTACAGCCAAGGACTCAACCAGTATCATTTGTATTTGGCAAAGACTCAAATAAAGACAAAGAGGAGAGTGGGAAAGAAATAGAGGTAAGGAAATGTAAGGATTAGTTATGGCCTCACTAGAGGGGAAGGGAAAGATTATGTACGCCTTACTGGAGGACTTTGGCTTGGGAAAGCTGGAAGCAGGCTACCCAATGGGGTTGCTTTGAGGGGCATTTTTGGTGTGGAACATTTCCAGTGTAGGGATGTATATAGCAAACAAAAAGTAGGGAAGCAGTGAATCAGAGTTCTCTTGCTGTGGAACCCGACCATGGTTCATGTGTATACCCAGCTGCTCACCTCCAATGCTTGCTTACTTAATATGAAGTTCTTTTGCTGAAATGCTTCGTGTGGTTTTCCTCAACAGACTGACGATACAGAAAGACACTAGTATTCCATTTTCAGAAGCCTGCACTGTGAATGTGTGAGTGAACGCCTGTTCTGCCAAATTTATAATGAGCCTGATACATAGATAATAAGGATGAATGGTGTTTGAGGGTGATTAAGGATGCAAACACATCTGGAACAGTGCTGGGCAGGAAGAACAGCTGCAGGAGGTAGCATATTAAGGTCACCAGACTCAACAGGAGGGACTAGGAAGGAGAGCTTCCTCCAAACTATCATTGGAACCAAGCGCCAAAGGCAAGTCCAACAAGCAGGTATAAGAAGGCCACTCGAGGGGCTGGAGAGATGGCCTAGCGGTTAAGAGCGCCGACCGCTCTTACAGAGGACCCGGGTTCGATCCCCAGCACCCACATGGCGGCCAAGAACCGTCTGAAACTCCAATTCCAGGAGAACTCCAGTTCCAGGGGAATCCGACACCCTCTTCTGACCTCCGCGGCATTGCACGACACGGGTGCACAAACTTGCATGCAGACAGTACATTCATACACATACAGAAATAAATAAAAATTACTAAAAATATAAAGAAGGCCACTCGAGGGAAAAGAAAGAGCCAAGTTTGTCAACTACCCCTCCCATCCATCTGGAAGGCCTTGGCTGTAAAAGGGGGGGTGGGGTGGGCGCTAAGGGCTTATAAACAAAGAATGCCAGGGGGTGGGGCTGCTCCACCACTGTCATCTTGGGCAGAGGTCACAGAGTCTATGCTGGAACCCTGGATCGACATAAAGGAAGGGGGAGCACTGACTTTCCTGTAAGTGACCCTCAACCATTTGCCCTCCCAATCTTGCTAGAATCTTTCAAACTGTGCTTTTAGAGGTTCTTGTTCCCTTTGCCTTTGGGATGGTGGGACACAGAGGCAGGACCCCTCATGTGTGCACGACATCCATGAAATCAACTTTCACTGAAGTATCTCGGATTGGTTTTGTGATTCCTTTGTGTTCATTAGCCATTTTCTTCAATTCTGGGGGAAACAAGAGCTCTGTATCCGGGCATGGAATGAAACTCAAATGTATTTATATATTTATCTCATTTGAAAATCACAACACTATCCAGGCGTAGTGTCGTAGGACTTTGATCCCAGCATTTCAGAGGCAGAAGCAGGCAGACCTCTGTGAGTTCTGGCTAGCCAGAGCTACAGGGAGACCCTGTCTCAAAAAGACCAAAGTCAATAAGTCAATAAATCATAACACTTTGAAGACTGCCTGTGGTCTTGAAACATGGATTCCCTTATATCAAAGAAATATTCGGCTTTAAAAAATAGCATATTTTTGGAACCCCCCCTTTGGTTAATTGGTCCAGTCAATCGTATTTTGTGAAGATGGCTCCCAAGAAGGAGGCTTGTTAACTTTGCAGCCTTTCTTTCATCTTCTTAGGTTACAAAAATAAGAACAATTTCAGCAAACATATAACTTTACCCCATAAGACATCATGGATAACTGAGGTAAGGAGACATTGTTGTCTATTGCTCTGCTCCCCTTTCTAGGTGATGAAGAAATTGTTGGATCTCTTTATTACATACCCTAGTTATTCATTTCTTTATGCTCAGCAAGACTGGTCTACCAAGTACCTGAGCCTCAGCCTGTGCCTGTAGACCTGGGGGTCGTTTTACAGGTGCATAATCAGCAGGCTGCATTCGTCACCTGGCCATGAAGCCCACCCAGTTTTATCAGATGGGCCTGAAAGTACTATGCAGCTCCATCAGGCCTTCTGTATTCTCACATGTGGCGTAAAATGAGAAAGTTCTCACTCTGTAGACCAAGCTGGCCTTGAACTCACAAAGATCCACCTGCTCCCAAGCTAGAGTGCCACCACGCCCGGCTGTCCTGTATCTTAAACATTTGTGTCCTCAGTGTGCTGAGAGTCTTTATGGAAAAAAAAATTAGTATGGGAGAAGTGACTTAAGGGTACAAAAACAGCATAATGGAAGGTTCAAACTAAATGGTATTGTATTAGTTTTTGTTTGTTTTTATAAAGGTAAGAATGTATATAATTTTGTGTATTGGAAGACTTTGTAGAGTAGATCAGATCCTAATCTTCAGTAAAGAAAAAGCCGCATAAAAATATTTCCAAAAATTGTGATTGCAAAAATTGCTGGTAATTCTCTCTCTGAAAGCATTATTTTCTGCTTTACCTTTTAGATTCCTTTCAGTTTAATAGCCATAGTCAAAGTATGAATTTTATCATGTTTTGTTTGCACTGTCATGAAAGGTTTTGTGATTTTATAATTTTTAAAATATAACTGACATTTTAAAAGACTGTATTTCATTGAGTGTACCATGTGCTACACAAATTTTCACTTAAGTTTTATAAAATTATTATTATTGCTGTTGTCTTGTTTTTGACTGTTCAACATTAGCTCACGAGTTTCTAAGACCTGGAAATTCAGTTGTGCATGGTTGCTCTGAGGCTGTCGCCATGCAACAAAATGATCCTATTGACTGAAACCCTCAGTGCTAAGGATACCACTTGGATTACCATAAGAAAAATGTCACGAGGTTTGACTAATGTTCAAAGAAAGCAAGAAGAAATTGACTTGAAAGCTAAGCTCTGCCGTAAACAGTACCGCACTGAAGAAATAAAAATGAAAATGACTGAGAAGCGTCCAGAAAAAAGAATCACAAACAAAAGACTTGTGAAAAGTACTGCAGCGCCTCCTATCTGCTGGGTGCTGAGACTGTCCTCATCGTGGACTTCCCGAGGGGACTGAAAATATGAATAGAGAAGGTGGGAATATGGGAAGACCCTCTGCCCAAATGTCCTTCCCAGAGAGATCAGTCTGAAAAGTCATTTGAACAACAGAGAGGGGAAGTAGGCACTTACAAGCCTCTGCTTTCCTACAATAGACATTATGAGAATACCAGCTGAAATACTGAAGGCTCATTATTAACTGGGCTGGAGAAGACTTACATTAGGTATTCTGAACTGAAAGTCACCTTCTGCCTACCAGTTCCTGATATGAGAAGGCATCCTTCACCCTACAGTATGCAACAGCGGATGGAAGTCTCAATGATGTAGTCACTGAGCTGAATGTCAGAGCACTGGGCCTGCGACGTAGTAGGCAGGACCATTTCAGTGAAATATGCCAGTTTACCAACAATCCCGGAAATAGCGAACGCGACAGCAGTTTCATACTCTTTATAAGTACTGAAAATTGCAATCCAATAAGGAAGGAAGCATTTCTGTGGTGTGTCTAAATATAAGCCAACAGTCTTGGGTATCTAATAACAATCAAAGGAACTATTTATTATGTTGTAAAAAAAGCATTGAAATGGCCCAGTTTTACAAAAGAGAAATTATTATTTTATGCTATTTTTAGATTTATTCGTGAGTACATTAATCATGTCTTGTTTGCATTGTATTTTTTTCTTTAGGTTACACTTTTAGAAAAGAGATGATAGGGGACACGTTAATGGCTCTTCCATTTCAGATAATTTTAGGGTCCAGTGAAAAGGCTCGGTAGATAGGAGCACTTTCTGTGTAAGTTTGACAACTGGAGTTCTATCCCTGGGACCCAGTCCAAGATAGAAGAAGAAAACAAGTAATCAAGTTACAAAGAGGCTGCACAGGTGAGGCAGTGTGTGCTTTATCTGAGACACACCAGCTTATACTGTCTTTTTAAGGAAAAAAGTTCTGGTTTGCCACAATTTGCATTTTTAACTACAGATGAGAAAAAGACACAACCCATCTGTCTTCTCTTCGTGCTTGTTAATGAGGATTAGAAAGTGAGCAAACGGGGAAAAAAGATGAAATGACTTTCAAAAAAGAAACAAACACAAAAGTAGGTGGTACAAGAAACAAGGGGATGCCAGGAGGGTGAGCGGGCTGGAAAGCTGTCAGGACGTGTGCAGAGATACGTGTGTATGTATGTACACACATGCGCACATATGAGTCTTTCTTTATTACACTCCCAGTGCCGTATCAGACGCTGTTTGACTCAATCTGATAGAACCCTGACGAGCATCCTGAGGCTTTGTTTTGCTTATTCTTTTGGTGAGAAACAGGAAGCCCAAGAGGGTCAGTTAAGGACTGGGGAGAAGGCTCAGTTGCTGAAATGCTTGCTGCGGACCTGAGGCATCTGTGAGCCCCAGCATCCATATTGCAAACCTGGGCATGGCAGCAGCATGTGTCCGTGATATGACTTCTGGGAGGCAAAGACAGGAAGGCTTAGGGTCTGGTGCCCAGCTAGTCTGGCGCTATTCCCGAAGTCAGGGTTAGTGGGAGACCCTAGATTCAGAGAGAGATTAAAGCAAAAACTTGATATTGACCCCTGGCCTTTACACACATATACACATATGTACAAACACACAAACATACACACATACACACACAGAATGTTAAGTCACACAAGACCACCAAACACAGTCACTGTGGTAGGTTCCGGCGGGGTTTTTACTGATGTCTCTCTCTGAGTCTACCACATTTCTAGGTTACTGAGATAAAATAATCCCGCCAAAACTATGTAAGAAGGGTTTATTTTCGATTACGGTTCAAGGTGCATCATAGTGGGGAGCTCAAAGTTGCAGGAGCTGGAAACAGCTGGTCCCATTGCACCGTCTCCCAGGAAGCAGAGAGCGACCAATGCTTGCGCTCAGCTCATTTTTTTCTTCTTTTTCATACAATCTAGAATCCTAACCCAAGAAATGGTGCCACCCATAGTGATAAGCATTTCCATCTCAATTAACCCAGCAGAGGTGACACCCCACAGACATGGCCAAAGGCCTGTGATTCTCCCAGCAATTTTAGATCCCTTTTCAGTTGAGAATGGAGATTAACTATCATAGCGATTCTAAGTGATTTTTCTTAATGTGTTTAGTCTGTGTGGATAAGAAAGCTATCAGAAATTGGTGAAAATGCCCCCCCTCCCACAGGCCAAGGCAAGATTCAACAAAGAAATCCATATTAGCCAAAAAAAAAAAAAAAAAAAGACTCCATCCCCTCCATCCCTCCATCTGTTTTCCACTGCCAGGTGGACTAAGTTTTAGTTTTAATACTCTTTCTAGAAGTGATGTTTATTCTGGGCTAACCATCTATGATATCATTATATTGAATACAATGAATTATTCACTCAAATGTGTCTTACAATTAGCTTCAGCAGAGCAGTTTCTGCTTTTGTCCAAACAGTTTACTTTATCTATAAAGATTAAATTAATCATCTCTGCCAGCCATGAATAACTGAAAGAATTAGTTTTTAATATCTCAAGCAGAGAAGGGGAAATTGTGGGCAAAGCAACACATTTTTCTGGACCAGTGAACCGTGTTTCCTTTTATAATTTGTATTCTTTCTCATACCCAGTGTCTTTGGCTGGGGAAAGGGAGGTTTGGGACACATCTGATCAATGACTGTTGACTATTTGGGAGGGCAAGTGGATGGAGATGGTAGATTAAGGTACACTTTTAGCCACATTAGTCTGATTTATCATCATTTAATTCTCACTACAATGATACAAGTTAGTCTCAGCTCGTTATCTTACTGTTGAGAGAGTAAACCTAGAGAAGTTAAGTGACTGAGTCAGAACGTGGGCTTAGGCTATCCAGCGTCAGTGCTCAGGTCTGGAGAGAAATCCAAGTCTCCATTTGCAGTTATTTTCCTGTGTTTCAGACCAACTCATTGAGAAGTTTATTTACTTTTCATTGTTTGATTATGGTGACATTGATAATAAAAATAGTGTCTGACTCACTGTGACAGATGCACATTTGTTAAATGTTTTAGCTATAGTATTTTTTGATTAAACTTATAAATGTACCACAGGAGAGTTACTATGAATACCTTCACATTTAATGAAGACACCACAGCTTCATAAAGAGTCATAAAAACAGTTATTCTCATTCCAGAGTTCATTATGACTTTTAACCTGTACATTATATTACTTTGTTTTAATTACAGAAAAATTCAATCAGGTGTACCCCAGGCAAAGGTCATTTTTGCAGTTAACAGTCCAAAATTAGATAAAATGAAATTTATTTTAATATGAACATATTCTCCCACTAGGATTTTCTAAATGATTAGATTAAAAGTGGTTATATCATTATTAAAATTTGAAGCCCTCATCATTTATTAAAATACTTAAATAAGTGTAAGGAGCTGCAGGCTTTAGCTTGCTTATGCTGAGCTTGCTTACAAGGAAGTTGACTCTGTGAATTGTCACCTCGAGCCTTTTTCCAAGAGCTGGGTGCGGACGTGCAGTAAAAGTCACCAGATACTCCAGCCCGATGTCTCAACTCAGTGATTTTGCAAAAACAGACCCTCCTCTGACACCAGAGAGCCCGATCAACTGATTACCCTGCTTTACACTCCCTCTATATGCTTCCCGCCTTTTGCCAAATATATACTGCTGTCATAATTCAATAAATCAGACTTTGACAACCTCACAAAGTCTCGTTCTTTTCTCTCGCTCATCTCCACAGGTTTTGGGGTCGTTCTCGGGTACCTGATGTTACATGACCTGTAGACAGGGTCATATTGGCGCCCGATGTAGGGGCTCGAGGTAAGAGACCCCTCTACCAGACAAGGAACAAGGAGGTCTGGCCAGACGACTTAAGACCGAAAGGGTGCTCCCATCAGAGGAGCGAGGAAAACCTCGGGAAAAAAAGAGAGGGCGCTCCCATCAGAGGAGCGAGGAAAACCTCTGGAATAAGAGAGGACGTTTCCCCACCCACGGAACGCAAATCCTCGGGAGAAAAAGGTAAGTGGTTCCTTGATCTAAAAAGATGGGCAATTCGCTGTCTAAGGAAGAGAGACAGCCTCCAGGGAGAGAAGAATCCAGGTTACAGACTCCCCTTCTTTAGCACCTATCCTTAAAACTACAGACCAGTTCCTAAAGCCTAAAACAATCCAAGGAAATAATGAGCCTTATGTTCAATTTGTGGGGCTCGGGGTATGAGAGCTGACCTGAACGCCGCTCACAATGGAAAGGGCCCAGGTCATGCAAAGAAAAAAAAAAAAAGATTTGGTAAAGTTTTTTATATTCATTAGAGATTTCTGTCCATGAGTTATATTGGACAGCCCCTCCATTCATCCCAAAATATGGGACAAGATGGGTAGGAAACTTAATGCCCACCTTAAGGAAAAAGGAAATCTCTCATTATATTAAGTCAAATGTCTATGCAAGCTCTCTGTGTGTTAACTGTTCTCTCATGTGTCTGATTTTTGTCTCCATATGTCTATACTAGCTCTCTGTGTGTTAACTGTTCTCTCATGTGTCTGATTTTTGTCTCCATATGTCTATACTAGCTGTCTGTGTGTTAACTGTTTTCTCAGGTGTCTGATTTTTGTCTCTGTTGGTTTCTGTTAAAAGTGGCCACTTCAAAGTTTTTTCATTCTATATTGTGCACATAAATTAAGTTTACTTTTGGCATGCCTCTTAAACTTTTTCAAAGGCCTAATTTGAACCCGGGTTACTAAGTTCCTACAAAAAAATTCTAAACTGGTTTTCTAAAGGTTTTATTTGTTATCTGTTAAGACTGGATTTGATCTCCAAATTAAACTGGTCTAAA
>VZQC01003229.1:1935293-2121123 GCA_009823505.1 Rhizomys pruinosus
AAAACTTACACCTTGGTATTCATAATACAATTTAGTCATCTATTGATCAAAAAGGAGGGAGGTGTATAATATTCCCTCTATAGTCCAAGCTTTTTGATAAATTTTTAATTTAAAAATCTTAAAGCTAACAATGGGGAGATTTATGTTCCCACAGGCAAAAACACCAACTTAAATGTCTGAAAATACACAATCTTTGACTGCAAGATGGACTAAAAAATGCCAGCAGAGAGGCGACCAATCTGGACATTAAAGAAAAGAAAAACCCAGATGCCCTGATGTCACAGACATGACATTCTTGAAATTCTTTTGGGATAACTGTTTATAATGTTCCTTAATGAAGTTTACCTTCAGATGCTGAGAAACCTTCCAACCTCTCCCCTTATATGGAAAGGAAAAAATGTGGATGTAGTGGAGTCATTCCCCAACTGTAAATTGAAACAAACTGCTATAATGGTAAATGCTTATAGAACAGGTGAGACTGCCTTCTTTGGTTGATTAATAGACATACAAACTGTACAGAGACAGTTCTCTATCTAAAGCTAAATATAAATTAATTTATAAGTGTACCAATTGAGGCACAAATGTGTTAATACATGAGAGCTCTGGTATCATCAATGGTTATTCTGTCAAGGAGATTTTGGCTGGGGGAATCCAAGCCCTCAAATTATAAAAGGCCTTTTGCCTGTAAAAAAAAAAAGGGATATCAACAAGGAAAAGGTAGTAAGTCCCTGTTGTTAAAGGCCTCGTGTAAGCATGAAAAAATATTTTGAGACATCACTTGCTAAGTACAGTTGGCCTCTGAAATACCAGAAAGCGTTACCAAAGGCCACTAATGCAACAAGGATATTGGTCTCCTTGAGTCAAGCAAGACTCCCTGTCCAGTATCAGCTATACCTCAAAAGCCTGGAGATACTGATGCAACAGTGGCAAAAGCCCATGTGTTTAAAATATTCCCCAAATCTAATTTGGTTATTAGCCTCTCTCCTTGGAGGAATAATTCATGGCTGGTGCCACAAACTTATGTCCTCTAGTGTTAAGAGGTTATATGAGCCACAATAAAAACTGGTCATCTTTTATAGAAAAATCACAGGTTATGGTTTAGTATTAACAACCATCCAAACATCTGTGTCCTATGCTCCAGGCTTTAGCTTGCCATAATGAATATTGTTTTAAATGCCGTACATCTATGCTTGCTTTTGTTAGTAGGATGAAAAAAAGTACCCTGGATAAACTGTCAGCCATGAAAGGAAACAACCAAAACTGATCAGAGTCCAAAAAAAAAAAAAAAAAAAAAAACGCTGCTTTGCTTCTCACTCACCTTGCCTGGGCCCTCTCCTAAAGCCTAGGGACCAACTTGCAGAAGAGGAGGCATGGTAAGAGATGTAAGGGCTGTAGGAAGAGGCGGTGATATTGGAGAGAACTACAACAATAGTAACTGGATTATGGGAAACTTGGGTTGTTCTAAATATGAACATAGATATTTGAAAACCCACCTTTACAAGGGGGGCTCCCCCTCTTTTGTAAAAGGAAATGCTGAAAGCCAAAGCATGTACCTATTCAGGCTTCAGGTACTACCTTGCATATCTTCAAAAAAAAATTTACGAATACCAGCCCAGGTGGCCGCCCAAAGATGGGCAACTTCCTCTCCACTCTTACCAACCTAAGACAGGAGCCCTGAGGGTGACAGGGTGTCCAAAGACGGGTAAGGAAGAGGGTCTTGTAGAGGTCGAACCTAAGACAGGGACGGTCACATAATCGGCTGCAGATGCCACTCTGCCTGATACTTATCCATACCTTCTTAATGTAAAGAAGGGGGATATGTAAGGAGCCGCAGGCTTTAGCTTGCTTATGCTGAGCTTGCTTACAAGGAAGTTGACTCTGTGAATTGTCACCTCGAGCCTTTTCCCAAGAGCTGGGTGCGGACGTGCAGTAAAAGTCACCCTGGGTCTGATGGTCTGACACCATTTCCTGTCTGTTCTTCGTTACCTGATTGGTACATGCACTGTGACCAGCTATGCAGCTCACCGGCCACCATGGGTCTCCCTCCAGGATGGGCTGTAGCCCTTCAAACTACTGTCTCAAACCCTTCCACCACCCAAAATTGCTTTAAAAAAATACTTATTTTTATTTTATGTGTATGAGTGGTCACAGTGCATGTACCAATCAGGTAACGAAGAACAGACAGGAAATGGTGTCAGACCATCAGACCCAGGGACTCACTTCTCCTAGCAGAGTGTCACCTCTTGAAGGTTTCACAGCTTTCCAGAATAGTACTCACTGAGAACAAAGTGATCTTTGTGATCAGTGATAGATCTTCCTTTTAATCTTTTACTAGTTTTGTCTATACCTAATTTTCATTAGGTTTTTATCTTTTAAAACTTAATATCATGTCATAAGCTGTTGCTCATATCATTAAAATTGTTTTGAACATGAATTTCAATGTCTGTAAGATTATTTAAATAAGTACTGCAAAGGCTAATAATTTTATTTACATTTTAAATTGATGTATGTAGCATAATTTAAATAATTATTTTATAAATATATCCTTTATTTTAATTTAAATAATGATACGAACAATCAGGTGTTTTTTTAAGTATAATTTTTTATTTCTATTCAGTTATAGGTAGTTTTTGTTCACATAAAGAATTGAGTTCTAAAATTGAAAATATATTTAATCTCATAAAGCACAAATAAAAGGCAAATCTAAAGCATAGTAACCTAAATCTCTTTATGTAAATAACAATTCCTTTCAAAACAAAATCTATTTAGAGACTTCATATTATTTTGTTTCTTCTGCAAGTTTACTTAAAGCCATATCTGCACTCATCTGTGCTCATATTGAATTGTTTGAATTAATATAAGACCTTTATCATAAAGGTCATCTTTTAATTTTACAACTTCAAAACTATACTCATCATATTATGGTTGGCAGGGGCTTATGATATGTTAATTTTATACATACTTCTATTTTTACTTTCTCAAGTACTTCAATTGGTTTCTAAGGGAAAGAATATTAAGTTATTTTCATGCCTCCAAAGCACTAAAATGTCCTATACTAAGAGTACTAACTTATAATTTTAAAGTGTGTTATTTTGTTAACCAAGAACAGCAATGGAGTTCACTGGGTGAAAATTAACCCAGGGATTATATCTTACTTTTCATTCTTAAGAGACTGCAGTGTGTCAGTCCCTGGACGGGACTCTTACATTAAACCTCACTCACCCATGGCTCAGGGCCCATTGTGGAAGAGGGGGCTGAAAGATTCTAAGAGGCAGAGTTGGTCCATGAACACAGGGAAACATGTTTTCAGGTGACTGAAAGCTTACTCATGTGAATTTGCAGTAATGGTGGCATCATGCACAAGATGCATGTCAATTAGACAAGGGCCCAGAGTGGAGAGAGGAAAATGGGCAGCGGGTTGGCCTTACCCTGGGAATTGCTGGAGACTGATTTCTCTTAGGCAAGGGAGAGTAGAACTTCCTTAAGATCTCTAGATAGGTTGGGTGTAGTGGCACTCGCTTTTAATCCCAGCACTCGGGAGGCAGAGGCAGGTGGATCTCTGTGAGTTCAAGGCCAGGTTGGTCTACATAGCGAGGTCCAGGCCAGCTGGGACTAAAGGGAGACCCTGTCTCAAAAAAGACAAAAAAATAATCTCTAGATAGGCTTACTAGACTCCAGTGGATGAACTTGCACAAGGACATCTAGGTACAAATGCTTGACCAGATAAGACTTAACGTATAACGTATATGATGGAATGCATGAGGTCTCCTGAGGGAGGAGGTATGTTGGGGCATGGATGAGTGAGAGGATCTAAATTTGATTAAGAACTATTGTATGAAATCCACAAAAGCTCAATAGAATATTAAAAAAAATTCATTCTCAGATAAATTGTTGAAGTACCAGATGTCTTTCTCTGTTACTTTTCACTATTATCAGGTTTCTTTGAGGAAATGGTAATTCCTTTCTTTCTGTATGTCCACAGGAACATTAGCCACATTGTATCTAATGCAAGGTTTTTGAATAATAAATGGGAGTTGTTTTGTCTCAAGAAAATGAGTATAAAGAAGCTAATCATATAAATTGACCTATCTTAAGCCTTCTGAAAAAAGAAGGCTCTATTAATTGTTTAATAGTCAAGATAACTCATGAAAATCCTATAATTCTCCTTAAATGAAAAGCCCCTGAGAGGTAAATCTAAATATCTTATCATTAATCATGAGATAATATTTTCCTGTGCCAGCAAAATGCTTGGTTTGTTCTCACTAATGATTTTTTTTTTCATTGTATGGAATCCATCCAACACCTCTCAGGAGTAAGGCTGCCAAGGAGATGCCAATAAAAATGTTGTCAGTAATGATAATAAATATAATTTTGGGGTAAGTTTTATTTTTATAAACAATTTTATGTACAAAATCTAAAGAGTAGTTTTTATTTCTCCTTATGGACTTTATATGTTCAGATTTGAATTAGTCCTGAGTCTTGGTTCAGGAGGTAATAGAATTGCATGGAGCAATTTTCACTTCTTTTGTTTTACTAATATAAAGAGCACCTATGCAAGAATAAGAACAAGGACTTAGCTCTGTTTATATTCTCCCCTATCTAGTCCTCCTACTTCTTTCCCAGGGGCAACTTTCTCCTACATTTTATTATCTTCTTCTAATTTGGTACTTGAAAACATAATCAAGAGATGCTCTTGGTATAGGATAAGAATTTCTGGGGCACAGACTCATATTAGGTACTCAATCATGTTAGATATTGCCCGGTTGTTTTATTTTTATTGTATGAACAATAGTATGAATTAGCATTGCAATTCTCCTTGTATTGACAGATGCTTTTTTGTCTTTTCTTTTCTGTTTCTTTTTAGCCTTTTAGCTAGAATTTATGTGTCAGGTGGTCTTTATTTGCATTTCCAAACCACCTTGGGGCTAAACACATTTATTGGCTAAATATCTTTACTTCCATACTAGGCCTCTGAAGTCTAAGAACAACAACAACAAAAAAAAGATGTATAATCCCTAAGGTCTACTGAGAGAGCCTCAGACTTCCATACATGGCTATTCCTGCTTTCTCTCATTTTTCTATTGGCACACTTGTCTTCTTTGGATGAGTTAATGGACCATCCTACCTGCCTACCTACCTAGTTATAACTAGATAGATATATTATACATTTGTGTGTGGATATATGTTTATTTTCATAATTCTTTGTAGATATATGGAGCAAATATGTTCTCCTACTTTGTTCCTAGTTGTGTGACACTATTCCTGGGGAGATGTGGACATTTACTCACTTCTGATAGGGAACAGACTACAGACCAAATAAAGAGTACCACCAAAATCCAAGTGAGTGAGGCAATGAGTTTTATTGCGTTCCTTGATGTTAGGTCGGGCCAGGGTGAAAAGCCAAGATAGCATAGACTGGAAGGACCCTCCTTTCTTTTCCCGTCAGGCCAGACTCCCATGAGACCTCTGGACCTGAGACCCACCTCCAGATCTGAGCCCCTGACCTGGCTTAATTGGCCAGATTTCAACATGTCACCATCTCCCCTCCCCTACCTATAAAAGGCTCGCCCTGTCTCCCAAACTCGGGCTTTCTCACGGTCCTGGAGGGCCATGGATTCGCCAGAGAGCATGTTTCCTGGAATAAATGCTTGCCTTGGTTTACTTTTTAACTCGGACTGATTTGACCTTTATCTCGGTGTCGGATGCCTCTTAATTTACAGAAAGAATATGGGGGCAGAATTGACTCAGACAGTTGAATCACTGAAAGCCCTCCTAACATGGTTTGATAGCTCATGAAAGAGAACAACCTGCTGCCAGCTCAACAGGTTGAGGTGTGTCTTTTCTAGGTAGCTCAGTTGGTCTGAGCCTTGTCTCCAAAACTCAGACTGTTTCTGGCTTCCAGGTGGCTCTATCTGTCTGAGGCTCTCTCAGTAGTCCTTAGGGATTATACACCTTTTTTTTGTTGTTGTTGTTGTTGTTCTTAGACTTTAAGGCTGTGCTATCCCTCCAGCCCAGGGATTATACATCCTTGAGGGAGGCAGAGGCCTAGTGAACTTTGTCAGTTTCAGTGACTTCCTGAGTTATTGAGTTATTTGCTTCCTGGCTTAAAGTGCTTCTCTGCAGGATAGTGTTTCACCCTCCTTTAGAGCACCTTGTGTTTCACTTCAGTCAGGACATCCTGCTCTTTATATACCTCACTTCCCTCCAAGATGGAAGGTTTTATTTCTTTAGACACCTCACTAGTTTTCACATTTTTCTATCTTTTCACTTCGCTAAAACCAAGACAGAACTTTTACATCATAAAGAATGACATATGAAGGCAATCTGGCAGTGACATTTGTCATCCCCATTGACAAGGTTGATTGAGGTGATTTGGCTGGCTAAGCAGAGTCTTCCCTTGTCACTCCCTGTGTATCCCTCCTGAAGTTGCAGGCTTGATCAAAGATCTCCATCCAGGCACACAGGTCTTCAGTCAGGGTATGTAGGCAAATAGTTGCACT
Organism: Rhizomys pruinosus; assembly: GCA_009823505.1. NCBI lineage: Eukaryota > Metazoa > Chordata > Mammalia > Rodentia > Spalacidae > Rhizomys > Rhizomys pruinosus. The sequence continues at coordinate 1,941,794 of VZQC01003229.1, forward strand.
CCCTTGCCAGACCCGGTACAGTTTCTTATCCCATCACAGACCAAGGAAGCAGGACTTGCTGAGGTAGTTCTAAAAGCAGCAATATATTGATACTGTGTCATTTGTCCATGTGTCCAGGCCCTGTTCCTGTTTCAGGAGTGGATGATTCTGGTAACAGTAGAAAATAACTTGGAGGGGTTGGGAAGAGTTCTAAGAGGGATACAGAACCCCTACATTCTAGAGTGAGTCTGAGGAGGCAGAAGACTGTTCGATCCTTGGCATAGCATGGAAAAGGTACAGATAACTACAGGAAATTTTCTGTTACCCTGAAGATACAAAAACTGTCCCCCTAAATACAATACCTAAGGGCCACATGCGCTGAATCACATGTCTTGGTGCTGTATGTGGGTTCAGCTGCCAAAGGAAAACCTATATTGGTCTAGCTCTCACAACTAATTGGACTTTACATGTATTGTAGATAAGGCAAGGTTAAATGATGCAGTAGAGTATTCATAAGCTTTAGCCCTTAACAGGATCATCTGGAAGGTTTGTGAAGCCACAAACTGCTGACCCCACCGCTGGAGCTTCTGACCGAAGTCCTTGGGGTGGGGGTGGAAGTCAGAGTCAGGAATTTGCATTCCCTGCAAGTTTCTAGATACTGCTGCTCCTGAAACCCTATCTAGGGAACTGTTGGTGTGATAGATAGCACCAAATCTCAAAGACTGAGCATAATAGAAGCACACTCCATAAGACCCACGTGGGGTGAATATCACCTTGAACATTAATTCCTGGTCATCTGACGGTGGAGGAGAGCATGTGGATTATTGCTACAAGAAGCATATTTTCTTCCTGTATTCCGTTCAGAACATAGAAACGCAGTAGCAAAAGAGACCAGCAAGCCTTAAGTCACCCATCAAAGAGGATAAGGAATAGATTTGGTAAATGGCTAGCTAGATTTTATCACAGCACTCAATTTTTAAAAATGTTAGTGTATGTGAAAGGGTATAGGTAAAGGTAAAACAGTATTAAATACTTTACAGTCCAGGAGCTGGGATTTTTGAACCACACAGCTCCTGGGAGGACATTCACTGCTTCCTTTTTTGTTTATAATCTTACTACTCCCATGTTCTTTCTGTCTATGCTCCAGCCTGACCAACCTCATTTTTGTCCCTCACAAGTCTTGCTCTCTGAGGCTTTCTCTCTCTACTTTTCTCTCTCTGGAGACCTCCTTCTGCTTCCTCATGTCTCCCTACTCTGCTATTCTTTGAGATCAGGCTGTGCTCTGCTCTGAGTTTCTTCAAACTGTGTCTTCCCCTGAGAGACTGTCTAATAAGCAGCTTTTGATTCCATTTTGAAGGTGAAGAATGACTTTGCCCCTGAGTGAACACATGAATGGCACCATGTCTGGTGACTGGTAACTGATTCCTAAAACTAGAAAGGGTGCCACCTGATAAATTTACCAATTAATAGGGACTGTAGGAGCACATGGGCATGTTAGCACATGTATCAGGACAACCAGGACCCGAAGGATGCATCTGCTTTACCTGAACCCCATAAAGTGGATACCACTCATCTAACACTGCTATGGTAATGACCCCACTTACCTGTCATCTGACCACCTCATGTGTCATGAAGGGACCTTCCAGTTGTCCCAGAGGCTGCAGCTTAGATTGTTCCTTCTTGTTGACATGGTGTCTCAAAATGCAACTAGATGCCCCATCCATCCATCCATCCATCCATCCATCCATCCATCCATCCATCTGCCCATTTGTTCACCAGAACCTTGTCATTCCCTTCACTTCTACAGCCTCCACAACCTTGGTTCTTGGACCTTAAATCTGACAGCAGCAGTAGTAGCTGCACTGCTTCTAGCAGATCCCCAGCAGGTCTAAAGTTAGATGTTAATAGCTAAGTAGCAAATAACAGGTAATAGTTTAGCCCAAGCTTTGATTGACAAGGCAGTAGGTATACCAGTGACAAATACCAAAGAGGAGAGTACTGTAATGTCCCCAAACCTCAATATGACCAAGTCTTATTCATTCATTCACTCATTCATTCATTCACTTTTGCATGTTTAGGATTGAATGTAGAGTCTTATGTATGTCTAATACATTTTACCACTTGGTAGGTGTTATACCTTCAGCCCAAGAGTCTTATTCAGTTTGCTGAGATTAATAAGGCTAAAAGAATCAGGAGAGGAAAACATATATGACAAAAATAAAACATAAAAGAGGTGTTTGAATCACAGTCCTACTAGTTGATTATCACAGTAGGAATTATTCTTGTTCTCCTTTGAGGCTAGACTGGCTCTATACAAACCCTTCTCACAGCCTAACTGATGTCTTCCATCTGAGTCCCCAGAGATTCAGCTCTTTTCCAGCACAGGCTCACCACAGACAGTACTGAGCATTGCACTGTGGTCTGCTGGGAGTATTAAAGCTTCTCCTTGAGCCCCTGTCCCTTTCCTTGTCATTCCTGATTTAGCAACTTCATGGCTTTGCATGGCCTTCCCCAGAGACTGCAGCAGGATAATCAAAGGAGAGAAGCATAAGCCAGGCAGTTTTGTAATGACTTGTAGCACTTATAAAACCATTTCTCCAAGGAAGGAGATTTTAATGAATTGTTGCCATAAGAGTTTGGGATTATCTGCATTTTTTAATTATTCCAACTATCTACATTATTTTTGTCATAGATTCAAGACTTGCTTATGTGGTTTGGATTATTGAGATCAGGGTCTGGTGTGCTGAGCAATTAAAATCACAACTGATTCCTGAGTCTCTAACTTACTTATTGATCTTTTTTTATTTGATGCTTTCTTTCATCTAATGTATAATACCGATTAGATTATTAGGTTGAAATCTTGTTACTGTATTTTCTCTAAACATCAGTGGCATTCTTTAAGTGATAGATCCATGGGTCGAAAACTATTTACATTAACTGTGGTGAAGCCATTCCTTGTGGATGCCAGAAAGTAGAATGCGTGTTTTGACTAGCTTTTACTTTCAATAGATTTTCGTGTGTGTGTGTGTGTGTGTGTGTGTGTGTGTGTGTGTGTGTGTGTGTTGGTGGTGGGGGGGATCAAAGAGCTTTTATTTTCAAATGGCAATGATCTTTGCATTTAGATATCGTACTTTGTAAGGGATTTGCAGTGAAAGGATATTCATTCATCCTTTCTTTCATTGTTATTCATGAGATGCTGCCACCAGCTCATAATGCATAGAATGAATTACCCTAAATTAGGATTGGACTGTAGTGAACAAGCTACAGAATCACTCATCCCCTCTCAAAGGCAGTGAGGCCCCAGAGTGCAAAGCTTTAGTTTCCAACAGCAGATTTATTTCTTAAGGAATGTGATTGAAGAGGGCAGATGGGAGGGAGAAGGAAAAGGTCACCAAGACAAAACATGCTCTTGGCTGGAAATTTCAGAGAAATGAGCCTGAAAACGTCAAGATGGAACAAACACAAATGGACCCTTAGTTCTCAGGAGAATTCAGGTATCTGAAACTATCAATTTCAAAAGTAAGCTGAGTTGAATTAAAATAATGGACGCACTAGAACTTTTATTGGACCATTCTACAAAGACTACTATGGTGGTTTGAATGAGAATGCTCTTCATAGGATACAAGTATTTGAAAAACTTGGCCCCAGTTGTTGGTGATGTTTGCAGAGGTCTAGGAGGTGTGGCCATGCTGGAGGAAGCATGCCACTGAGGACAGGCTTTGAGGGCACGTGGCCTCATCCCACTTCTGGTTTGTTTGTCTGTAAACCTGTGCTTACTTGAAAACGTGACTCCCCAGCTTTCTTCTAGGGCTACCTCCTTCATGTCTCTTCCACCAGGATGGACTCAAATCCCTTGGAATCATAAGCTAAAACAGAAAAGCAAGCAACTAATGTAGAAGTTGGTACCAAAAATGAGGTGTTGCTGTGAAGAACCTGGCCATGATGATTTAAGGGAGGAATGTGTAAGATGTTGGAAGTTTGGACCAGAAAAGTAATTGAATGTTATAAGCAGAGCATAATAGGCCATTCTAATAGGAGCCTGTAAGAAAATAGTGCTAAGAACAATGTAAATCTAGCAGAAGCAAGGTCTTAAAGAAGACCTGAAATATTTGGCAAATTATCTGACTGCTGTTTGTCCCAGACCTAAGAATTTGCCTGGGGCTAAATTAAAGCTCATTGAACTAATTTCTTTGTCAGAAGAAATTTCAGAAGAGCCTAATGGTGGCCTGGTTATTAATGGTGAGTCTTATGCAGATCTACAATGAAAAAGAGCAAGTAGTAGGGAATGAAATACAAAATGCACAGTTTGAAAAGAAAAGGAGCACTAGGGAGCTTAATGGTCCCAAGGCAGCCAAGATATGTCCCGGGAGACACACTCCCACTGTTAAAGAGATTAGACCCATTTATGAGAGGCCTGTAGATTTGTACTTGAACAGTGGAAAGTATACTTCCAGGGCAAAACAAACAAACAAACAAACAAACAAACAAAACCCACCCAGCTAAGTGGGTACATATAATTAGTTATTTTTGTTTTACTTATTTTATATTTAAGTATATGAGTATAGTGCTTATACATATGTGTGTGAGTATGCCTGTGCCCAGTAATTTCTGAGAAGGGCAGCCAGTGCTGTTAACCACTGAGCCATCTCTCCAGCCCTAGCTTCCAACTTTTGAAAGGAAAAATCCTAAGAGGTTTTATGCTCCTAGAAAGCAACAACATACAGAAGGTGCTGATGTGGATGAAAGGGGCCAAAATCCATCCCAAGCTGGCAGCCAAACTTGGCAGTTTCTAAACATGGTGCTGGTTTTACAGGCATGAAAAATATAAGAATGATGGGGTCCTAGATTCTTCCTCTGCAATTTCAGGGAACTGCTGAGGCCAGACAACATGTAGCAGGGGATTTCCTGAATACAGGAGGCCAAGCTACACTGAGACGCCATTGAATGAAGCTGTGAAGGTGAAGCCTGATTGGCAATGGAGATACCTCTATGTTGGAGATGCCTGAGTTCTGAGACATCAGCCCAGGAGAGCTTGTACACAGAGAGTGGTACTATCCCATGGGAGAGATGTTTGTCAGATACAGCAGAGCTGGGGGGCTGAGTTACCTAAGCCCCTTGGAAGATATTGGATATGGAGCTAAAGGATCTGGTGGTTGCCCTGATGGAATTATGGGTATGTCTTCAATATGCCTCCATTCATCCCTTTTGTTATGGGAATATCTATTTTGTGCCATGGTATGTTGAAAGTATGTAATTTGCTTTTTGGTTTTACAGGGGCTTATAATTAAGAGAATGGCTTACGTGTTCCAAAAGCCTTTGTAGTTTGGACTTTTTAATGTTGAGACTGTGAAAGACTATGGGGACTTTTGAAGTTGGACTAAAGCATATTGTATTATAATATGATCATGAGCCAAGGGGGCCCAGGGAGTGGAATGTGGTAGTTTGAATGAGAATGTCCCCCATAGGCTCCAAATATTTGAATACTTGGCTGCAGTCTCTGGTGCTGTTTGTGCAGATTCAGGAGGTGTGCCCCTGCCAGAGGAAGCAAGTCACTGGGGCAGGCTTTCAGAGTATATGGCCTCATCCCACTGGTGGTCTGTGGGTGGTTTGCTAATCATCTGATGGTCCTTTAGTCATGCATGGCTGCAATCCACATGATATTCTTCCCTTCTAGAACCAGGCTGGCAGTTCTACAGGACTGAAAGCTTCAAGGCTGTCTCCTGCCTGCAGGCAGACAGTCTTTAGTCTTAGCTCTGGCAAGGAGGGCACCATGAGAAGTTACCCAAGGAATAGAAAGACAAAGAAAGACAGACGTGGACTCAGAGAAAGTCTGGGAGATAAAACTTTCATTTATTCATGCCAGCAGTGTGTTTATATACCGAAGGTTACTGTGCTCTGGGCCAGGAAGTGGGGTGGGGCAGGTGGAAGGGAAGGGCAAGCCACCTTGGCTCTTACGCGTGGGCTGCAGAGCTCCTGTTTTTGCAACAGGTAAACTAGAGGTGCGACATTCTGCTCAACACCTCAAGGGGCCATCCAGTTCTAGAACTTTGCAGAGATAGGTGAGGCAAGAAAACACTGCAATATCCTGAACCTTCTGAAGCTATAGGTAACTCACAGAGACAACTGAATGTCCAGAGATATCAGATAACTATCGGAGGTTTTGCGGGACAGGTCTTACAGGTCCCGCCTTGCAAAGTTTCATTCCTACAGTGGTCCATCCATCTTTCTCTGTTTCCTGTGCCTGCTTGAGAATGTGAGAGCTCAGCTTTCTGCTCTGGCTGCTTCCTGTCATGCCTCCCCTCCATGGTGGACTCTTGTCCATCTTGTGAGGAGGAAAAGAAATCTACCTGTGCATTTAATGTTACTTTTGTGTATGTCTGTTCTTGTTTTTATCATTTTGTGACTGATTTTATACATTACTCATTACTCCCAGGTTTAATGAATGCTTTCTAAACATTGTATTGAAAGTGGAGAAGACAAAATACCTCTGAACCACCCTGAGAAATGAATATTACAGTTATCTGGTAGATTTGTTTTGCAATTGCCTTGTTTGCTTAGGCACCTGTAATAAATTCTGTTGTTAGAGAATGTCTTAACCTATGCCCTCAACATCTGCTTCTAAAAATATGCCTACCATGTAACCATAGAAGGAATTTTTGTCTCAGTTGCGTTAGGACACAAACATTTGTGGTGTTAATCACATAAACTGTAACTTAAATCAATCAGTGTTATAATAGTTAAAAAATGATGCAGGGAAACCTACAAAAACTGTAAGAAATTGTGAACTCTGGGTCAGAGTCCAGAGCTTCAGAGCGTTAGCTCATCTGGGTCTGCTGGTGGAACTAAACTTTCCCCAGTTTCTCCATGGGTGTCTCTTGGGTGCTTTTCTGTGTGTGGCACATCCCATGCTACAGTTTTCTTTAACATTGGAACCATAAGCCAAATAAATTCTCCCTTCTATAAATGGCATTGCTTGTAATATTTATTCATAACAGAAGAGTAAATCATATAACTACTTTAAAATTAAGGGTTAGGGAGATGGGTCAGTGTGTGAAGCCCATGCCTCACAAGCATGTGGACCCGAGTTCAATGCCCAGAAGTCATGTAAAAGGCCAGGCGTAGTGACTTGTGTCTGTAACCTCAGCAGTGAGAGTGGAATATGGGTTGTTGAATCAGATGGATCTCTGAAGTTGATAGACTAGCCATTCTAGCCAAATCAATGAGCTTCGGGTTCAGTCAGAGACCCTGTCTCAAAACACTAGGATGGAGAGTGACTGAGGAAAGCACTGATTCTTGACTTTATGCTTCCACACACACACAAGAGTATGCCCTATGTACATGCGCACACACCTACCCTAAAAACCAAATACACAACTCATAACACATATACACACATAAGACATATTCCTATTATATAACACAACAGACATGGTCATGTGCTTGGCATGTTATTTCAACACAGTACTGTTCCCACCTTGAAGAAACACAGGGACCTCTCCACAGGCAGAAACTAGAAGTTCCCTATTGATTTTTTTGCCCATCTTATTTCCTGTTACCCTACAGAATCATCATGGGTGCAAGCTTTAGCTCCCAGGAGAGAAAAAGATAAACAAACTAAAAAGTAAGAAAAGGATTAAAAAAACTTAATGGAAAAAATAATATACCATTTTATAATTTGAGTAATAAAAGAAACATAAAGCAGACTACTTTTAAAAATATTTTATTATATTTAATTTACATATATGAGTGCATTGTCTGCATCTGTATAAGTGCACCCATGTCATGCAATGCCAGTGGAGGTTAGATGAAGGCATTGGATCCCCTAGAACCAGAGTTAGAGATGATAGTTAGCTGCCATGTGGGTGTTAGGAATCAAACCTGGGTCCTCTGCAAGAGCACCTGCCTTTGCCTCCTAGGTGCTGGGACTAAAGACTTAATGGTATGTGCTACCATACCGAACTTGTGAACACATTTAACTAGAACGTTAATGATATTTTTGGGGAAAATCAAAGCATGTACTTATCAGGACATTTCACAGAGAAAAAGGCATGCTTTTCTACTTTGTGAACAATTCTGGTTCTTCATGGGCTAGCTGTTGTTATGTTCTAGTCCCAGAGTAGAGAGCTGTTTACCAAACACTATAAAGATAAGCAACAGGGTTAAAGTTTCTATCACTTGGCTGCAATCCATTTGTTAGGTGGCAGATCATACCTTATTTATGTATCTACGTATGTATGTATGTATGTGCATGTATGTATGTGTGCCTGTATGTATGTGTGCCTGTATGTATGAGACTCTATTGCTTGGCACATATTTCAGGTTATTTTCTTTTGTGAAAGAAAGAAGTGGCAAGGGACCTTGGGGAGAAGGTAAGAGAGAAGAACTAAGCTGAGTGAGAAGACCCAGAGCTGTCGAATAGCAAACACAGGCCCAGAATCATGCATTCTACCCACACTCCAAATGGAGAATTGTTGCAGTGTAACCACAATGCTAATCACTTTAACAGCTATGAAGGGATTTCCACCTACCTTGAGGATCCTGGCAGTCTGTTGTTGCTTTCACACAGCAAGTACTGCAGCTACTAATCAAGTCTCTCTGGCCTGGTGACACAGGGGACATGATTTCCCCACCCCCTTAAACTGTGTAAAAAGTAAATTAGTGGCATCTTTTGGGCATCTGTCTCTTTTGTGTAAAAAAAAATTAGAAGTAGAAAACAAAGCGACCTGATTTCTGCTCCTTCTGTGCATATATAAAGCATTTTATCTCTGAGGATGGCTTAGAGTCAGTTCCTTAAATTCAACCCAGAAAAACTCCACAGACTGTTCAGGTCATATACTCATAAACACACACACACACACACACACACACACACACACACACCACTAAACAAACACCTCAATGACTATAGAATAACAGAGGAATGCAGAAGCTTGAGAATCAGTAAATGAATAGGCATGAGTGAAAACCATCACCTTGCCCAGTGTGGTGGCACAAGCCTTTGATCCCAGCAGAGCAGGTAAGATGGAGGCCAGTCTGGTCTATACAGTGAGTTCCTGGCCAGATGGGGCTACAGGGAGACACTGTCTCAAAAACCTTAAAAAATTATCCCCAACAACTGCATTTGCATCCCAAACTGGCCACATTTGGTCACAAATATCCTCTTATCTGTATCTTTCCTTTGTTCTTGTGCCCAGCAAAATTTTTTTTCTTTGGAGATGTGATTTTAACTTCCCTCTTTGGTGCTTGTCACTTACTGGCACTTGTGATGGGATGTCTGTTCTCTTGGGTTTCAGAGACATTCTTGGCAGTGTCATGCCCCGGTTTTTCCAATTTTATGACATTCTTAATAAACACACCTTCTTGACCATTTTTTCACCTTCTTATCCCATTTCATTCATATTCCCTTGAAACACTGTGGTACTGTCTATAAACACCATTATGAATTCTATTATGGTTCAACTTAAAAAAAATCAAATCACCCTTAGTAAATTCCAATGAGCCTTGGAAAAGGAATTGTGATCTGTATAGAGTCTTTCTAAAAGTGAAACATTTAGTAGGTGCTTATTCAAGTAGACTTTGTGCAACAATTTCTAGTTCAATTTAGTTAGACCTTTAGTTGAACAAGTCTCTCCTCTCTCTCCCCCTTTATCCTTCCTATCCTCCCTCTCTGTCTCTATCTCTCTCTTTCTCTCCTAGACTAAATAAACATACTCAGAAAAGAATAGGAAAATAAATTATTTGATAAATGCTGAAGAATCTAATCTCTATCATGCTCTCCTACAGAACCGTAAAGACTTCAGAGCCAGTGACCCAGCAGCAGCCAGCAAAGCATTTCAAACTCCAGGAAAGAGAATATTCTGACAAAATCAGGCTGCATGGTAACTCAGAGGGCCAAAATGGATTGTCTCTCAACAGCAACATTAAAAGTAGAAGACCCAGAAGGAAAATGATAGAGAAATTGTTTTTCTACCTAGAGTTCTGGACTTGAATAAAATTGTCAGTTGTTCAAATGGAGATGTTTTCAGATATGTAAAATCTAGTAAAAAATATGCTGTGCATCCTCTTATATTTGAGAGTTTGCTTTAGGCAACAAGGGAATAAAATAAATAGGAGGAAAAAAATGAAACCCAGAAAACAAGAAATGTATCACAGGGAAAGATGAGAAAAATACCAAATAGGGAATAGAGCACAATAGATGTAAAATGGAGAAAAGAGTAATTGGTTCAGCTTGGAGAAAGAAAGTAGAGAAGTATGCGAGCATGCGAGGTCTTGAGGAATAATTAAGCTAGATCTTCAGACATGTAGTGTAAAAGCTTATCTTGACAGTCATTTCTCAAGGCAATTAATAGGATTCCAAATGAATTCAAGAAAATGGAAGAAAAGAGGGTTATTATCTATTCTAGGAAACACTACACATCCTATGAGATGCCAGATACTCATCATATACTACTGTGCTCCGCAAACAGCAAGTGTTTGCATTGTCCTAATCATTAGAGCTCCGAATCATATTTGATCACATTGTATAATGAAATTACATTAAGTAATTAGTAAAAGAAAGGCAGACAAACATCATGTTCTGTTAGGAAGTTGATCAGTCATATTTATAATTGATAGTTCAAAGGATAGTTGCATGCTTTACCTAAAAAGAGGGAGACAGTTAGTAGGAAAAAAAAATAGCATAGATATGAATGCAAGCAAGATGGGGTGGAGCCTGGGAATCATGTAGAAGCGGGGTACTGTTGCTATAAAGCTTTATGTGTCCTGCTAAGCTATGTACATGCATTGCTTTGATAAAAATAAAAATAAACTATAAGAGGAAATATATTCTTGGACTCCGTCAGCATATTGCCTAGGGACAGGAAAAGCTGAAAACAGCTCATTGTAACATTCTTCTGTCCTCTGCGGGAAAGTAATGAGTTTTCTCTTCATAGATTCTGACGGTAACAGTAGTGAAACAGTTTTCTTAAACATGCAGATTGCCTGGCAAAGCTCTAGGAAGAGAACTTATTGATCTTGGGTCCGGATGGTAAAAAAGAAAACAATATGGGCTTTAGAATCTACCACTCTTAGTTGAATCTTGCAAGCTAGCTATGTAATGTCAGGTTCCTTACCCAACTTCTCTGAGTTTGTTCAAACATAAAATGAAAATATAAGGATTGTATAGTAGGCCTCTTTAGCACTGATGCTGTGATTACCACAATAAAACGGGCACTGTTTATTCTCCTTGAGACTGGTTTTGCTATCACAGCCTGTGTTTAGAACTGAGATTTCATATACATATATATATCTATATAGATATATATATATATATATATATTATATTCTGGAGCATCAAAAAGGATCAAATCTATCTAACACTGCAAGTGTGACTTGCTAAGAATTTTAAAGCCTAGCTAGTCACTTACAACCGTCCTTTTTCCAAATTTTCTCAACTGCAACAAGAGTGGAGAATCTCGAAGGATTATGAGAAATGAAGGAGAGGCACTTTAAAAGAATTTAGCAAAGTGTTCAGCAAACATTAAATCCAATACACTGTAGCCTTCATGATCTATGTTATCATTTGCCTCTAGTAAGTCAGTTTCCTTCTTTACTGAACCAGTAGTATCCAAACAGCTCACCAGAGACTCACAGAATTTTCAGACATTAGACAAATATAAACCATCAAATTTTTTAAAATTAATTTATTTATGTATTTTTTTTTTTTTTCCCCCCTTGCCTTCCTCCCCTACCAGAGTCTATGCATTCTGCAAAACATGCTTTTCATCTCTTTTTCAGTCTTTTCAATATTCTCCATGTGAAAGTTGACTGTTTTGAGCAGAAGTTCACTGTTTTCAGTCAGTTCTTCGATGCAGTCCTTTCTGTTGTTGCTGTTGTTGTTGTTGTTGTTTCCAATATGCATCACCACCCAACTGCTTTGGACAAAAGCTCAAGGGGCCATGCACAAGAAATACTTACAAGTAGGTATTGGCAGTAGCAATCCACAGATGAGGGATACCATCGTTCGTCGTTTGTTTTTCTGGTGACTGTGTTACTTCACTCAGCATGATGTCCTCTAGCTCCAGCCATTTTCCTACAAAGCTCATGATGTCATCTTTCTTTACTGCTGCATAGAACTCCATTGTGTAGATGTACCACATTTTCTCTATCCACTCATCAGTTGAGGGGCATTTGGGTTGGTTCCAGCTCTTTGCTATTGTGAAGAGAGCTGAAATAAACATGGCCGTGCATGTATCTCTGCGGTGGGGTGAGTCTTGAGGGTACATGCCTAGGAGTGGTATGGCTAGGTCGGGTGGCAAGTTCATTCCAAGTCTTCCAAGGGTTCTCCACACTGCTTTCCATAGAGGCTGCATGAGTTTACATTCTCACCAGCAGTGGATGAGTGTTTCCCTTTCCCCACAACCTCTCCAGCACTTGGTATCATTTGTTTTCTTGATCCTAGCCAGTCTTACTGGAGTAAGATGAAATCTTAAAGTGGTTTTGATTTGCATTTCCTTAATGATTAGTGATGTTCAACACTTCTTAAGGTGATAAACCATCAACTTTTATCTTTTGCATGCTATGTGTGTGTGTGTGTGTGTGTGTGTGTGTGTGTGCACAAAAAGTAGAGGCCAGAGAACAGTTTTGGTTGTTGTTCCTCCAGAGCTATCCAACATTATATTTTATTGAGACAGGGTCTCTTATTGGCCTACAGCTCACCAAGTAGGTCTGGCTGGCTGTCCAGCAAGCCACAGAGTCACCTGTCCTCACTTCCCCATTCCTGGGGGTGCAAAGCTCCACCTCACCTGTTACCTCAACCTTAGATGTTTGTGTTTGTAAAGCAAGCTCTTTACCTATTTAGGTTTCACACTGGCTCCTAGATAGGCTTTCTAAATCAGTGGATGATTTCTTTGCACTAAAATTTATAATATCTCTTTTGTAAACTGATTGGCTGTAGTGGTTCTCAAAATATATTCCATGGACCAGCTGCTCAGCATGGCCTTTTCATGTTAGAAATGGAAATTCCAAGATATTCTATATCTAGAATCAATAAAGGTGTGTGTGTGTGTGTGTGTGTGTGTGTGTGTGTGTGTGTGTGTATGTGGAGGTGACAGAGATGTGCTCCTCTAGGCTGGAAGTAGAGGGTCAACTATGACAAATTGCTCCTTGCACTTGAGTTGACTTCACCTTCCTTACATGCCAGATATTGTGATCATTATAAAAGATTCAGGGTGAATTCATTTGGGCATTTGTTGGCTTACCACAGTTTTCATAAAATCATTCTACCCAGCCTAAAGGACTCCATGTCTGGCTTTATTAGAGATGATTCATTATCAACACTTACAAACTAATTTCTTTAAAAATATTTTATTATATTTTATGTGTATGAGTGTATCATCTGCATGTTTGTAATTGCACCCATGTCTGGCAATGCCTGTGGTGGTCAGAAGAGGGTGTCAGATCTCCTGGAACTGGAGTTACAGCAAGCCATCACATGGGTGCTGGGAATTGAACCCAAGTCCTCTGAAAGAGGAGTCAGTGCTCTTAACTACTGAGCCATCTCTCTAGCCTCTAATTTCTTTTTTTTTAAAGTACTTTTTATTATTTTCCTTATTTTATTTGTATGGATGCACATAAGTGTACCCATGCCATGCTCTGACTGTGGAGGTCCAAAGAGGATGTCAGATCCCCTTTAACTAGAGTTAATGAAGTCTGTCAGCTGCTATGTGGGCACTGGGAACTCAATCTGGGTCCTCTGCAAGAGGAGGCAGTGCCGAGCCATCTCTCTAGCCCCAGGAATAGTTTTTTATTGATTATATTTTCTGTCTCATGTCTATTTTTCTGAAAACCGATATATTATGTGTAAACTCATTCACCTTGTTGAATGTTTTACATACAATTTACATAGTATTTGTCTATAAAACAGGTAGTCTCCTTTTTAATCCAAATAAAGCATGTGTCTGTCAGAAAACTAGCTTTTCTTTCACCTGGATCTACATTATCGGTTTTGATTTCTAGGGTGCTTGTGATCCTTCAAATTAGGTTTCTTAAAGTCTGCTTCTCTCTTCCTAGTTCTGAGATTGTTCCTTACACTATTATTTCTATAGATTCAGGTTGTTAATCAGGGACTAAGCATTCTGAAAATCTAAATTAGTGATAGATATGTCCTGCTACTCACAACTAACCACAAAATCAGAAAGCTTCAAGGTCTCACCTGTGATAAGGTTTACATATCTAAGCAGATTCATCTAAAGCAGGAAAATAAAATAATAGACTATGGGTTATGGAGGAGAGAAGAAAGGAGGTGGGAAAGAGGCAAAGAAATAAGCGTAGTTGGCATTTTAATGGGAACGAGTAAACAGCCTGCACTATAATAAATCTCCCAGGCATTTGATCCCAATAAACTATCTTAATCCTTAGGGCTATTCTGGCAGCATGAGATAACTGCTCTGAAACCAAAATGTATTTAGCATAAAACTCACATTCCGATGTTTACTGTGTATCTGCTTTAAAAGAAATAAATTGAAAATCCAAACTTCTTTGAAGTGGTGTGAGGGGAAACAGCCCCTTCTGTGTTATCCAATTCCTGCTTGCCAAAGTCAACAACACTTGGACCCCACTGGCCAGGGAACAGGAAGTCTTCTTAGCAGAGGCCCTCAGGATCCACATTTTCATCCCAGCATTTTGTGGTGGGTTTGGGTGCTGATACCTTTCCCTAGCTTGCATACATATGGAGGGCTTTCTGGTGTGGGTATGGCTTAGAAATTTCAAGGTCCTATGTGAACATATACTCATCTGATACAATCCTTGAAGTAAACAATAAGAAATTCAGGATTAAATATGATTTGGAAATGGTAAAATTTCCTTTTTTTCATTGCTTTCATTTTTTTCCAAAACTTATTAACTTTTCTACATCTGGTGTTCTTAATCACATACTTGTGTTATTACCTGTTACATATCTGTCCATCTATAAGGACAACTGCCCTGGTACACAACTGGGTCATCATGTTCACCTTCCAAGTGAGGAAGTCAAGAAAAGCCTGTCCACCTAGGCAAACGCATGATTTAGGCTCTAAACTTATTTTAGGAATGTGTTATTGAAGTCAGTGCTTAAAGAAGTATAAAATTTAAGATGTAAAGAAAAGACAGACATTCCATCATAAAAGACCAACAGAATGCTTAAAGCAATTGACAATTTATTGTCATATATGTATGAACATAATGATTTTTTTCTTTTATGAAAAAGAAACTCTGTGTGTGTGTGTGTGTGTGTGTGTGGTGTGCATGTAAATTCAGAGCTTATTACTTCTGAAATGAAAGAGGAAGAGATAAAAGACAGGGGAAATGAGGAAGGAGGGGAAAGGAAAGGAGAGTGCATCTCATCATTGTGCCTGAATTCTGGATCTACCTTCTGAGCAAACACAAACAACAGACACACTCGGGACTCTCCGATGTCCGCCCCTCCCATTGCCCATCTTGCCCTTCTTATGTGGATGATGAAGATGAGCCATCTTTGTCCTCTCATTTCAAGTTCGACATCAGTAAAAATCTAGTTGCTCAAACCCATGCATGCACAAAGACATATTTTCCAAAGTGATGTTTGAAATTGAAAACTCCATTATAATACCAAAGAAGGTTTAACTTTTTCCGTTTTAATGACTGCACAGTTCATTCTACTTTCTGCCTAGCTTCTTGTGCATCCTTGCAAACCGAAGCCACCATCTCTCCTTTAAGACTGGGTATTTGATGTGCTCTTCTGGCTCTCAAAAATTCAATGAAATAAGTAAAATGGACCAAATAGCTAATAAAGTAGGAATGAAAAAGTTATTAACTTATCAAACTTAAATTTCATTCTGTTCCATGAAACCAAGTAGCAAAATTTATGATGGCTCAATCCATGCATTCTTCCTAACAACTACCTCAACTATGATAAAGAAGAATGCATCATCAAATAGGGAACAAACACACATTTTTCTCTTTGTTCTTTCCTCACAGTACTTGGGAAAATTCTATGTCAAAAAAGGAGGTGAATGAGAACAAAGAAAAGAAAATGATCGATCTCAACCAAAAATCCATTAAAAACATTAAAAAACAAATTTGAACTGGGCTTAATGAATCTGTTTCCTTCATAACTGTATATGAATTCCATGTAGTAATATCTACTGAAAAATACGTGAATTTAACTATTGAAATACATGAGAAGATAGGTGTCCATGTTACTATAGGTATAAGTGAATATTTCTTATTTTCTGCACCTATAAATTAAATATTCTTCTTATTCTTCTTTACCCTCTTCCCTGAGGAAACACATAAATTCTAAATACAGTCACAATAAGCACAGTTAAATTGAAATACGGATCAGATGAATAATTCTTTCAGTTTTCAGAAATCTCATTAAATGATGAAGAGTCGAGTTAGCAGTCAATCTCCTCTTCCATGTGGTCACTGGATAAAAAATGGAATTGTGCCATTAATTGTCCATCAGAAATAATGAAGGTTCAGCAAGCCAGAAAGGAATAAGGTTCAGAAACTCAGAGATAATTCACTGAATGTGTCTTTTTTTTAAACAAGTAGCATTAAAACATTTTTTTCATTAGAAGGTGACCATAGATAAAGTAAGATCACCAAACATGAACAAATACTGAAAGTGAATGATGGATAAATGGGAACTTGCTCAACTATTCTCTTTATTTGGGGGGAACATTTGAAATGTCCATAACAAAAACTTAAAAGCAAAACCAGATAACTACACAGGGTACAGGGCTGCCTAGGAGCACCTTGGCTTCTTTTCTAAAATATTTTATTTATTATTATTATTTTTTATTTTACATGTATGAATGTATTGTTTGCATGTAGTTTGTAGTTAGGTACGCCTGTGATGTGCAATGCCTATAGAGGTCAGAAGAGGGTGTCAGATCCCTGGAACTGTAGTCAGGATGGTTGTTAATTGCCATGTAGGTGCAAAGAATCAAACCTGGGTCCTCTGCAAAAGCAGTCAGTGGTCTTAACTGATGAACCCCACATCTTGTCTTTTTAGTATTTGACTGGCCAGTTACCTGTAGGGAGGCTGGGAGCCCAGAACTAGGAACCCAGAGAAGGGGTCTAAACATCAGAATGCTCAGTGTCTCTGGGCTTCAACCAAGTGAGACCTAATAGCACTAAAGGGAAAATCAGTAGTGAGGAGCAACTGAATCCTTCTCTTTGTAAAGGAAGAAATCAAAGAAATACACAAGGTGACTGTGTACCTTCTATATTCTTTATTGAACTTTTTGATGCAGACTTGACAGAGTTGCAGTAGCTGATTTGGGTTCTTCCTGAAGCAGCTAATACCAAATTGTAGTAATACAGAGTATTTGTTAAAATGTATTATGTGCCAGGCATATGTTAAGCATCACATGAATTTTTCCATTTAATCCTTCCCAACAAACCTATAAGATAGGTATAATGTAAATATAGGCATGAAGTGGAGTCTTAAGTGGGCTAATTATCTCAACTGTAAGTTTTGATTCTAGAACTTGTATAAGCCCTAAAATATTTCAAGACCCCCCAAGACTTACATTATTCATTTAATACAGGGTTGGACAGTATCCAATAATATTAATGGCTTTGTACAGAGAGAAAGATAGATGTCGCTCTCTGAGCGCTCATACAGAGAACAAAGGCCATGTGGGCACAAAGCGAAGTGTTGCTGTCTACAAGCAAAGAAGATGGATATTAGAAGACCTTGACACAGGGGTTTTAGCCTCCAGAATGGTGAGAAATTTCTGTTATTCAAGTCACTCAGATACAGTATAATGCTATGGTGGCCTGAGCAGATGAACAAATCCTATCATCCAGTTCTTTCTTTCTTATTTTTATTTTATTTGTATGAGTGCTTTGCCTGCATGGACATAAGTACACCATATGAGTGCAATATTTCCGGAGGCCACTATTGTTGGATCCCCAGGGACTGGAGTTACAGACAGTTGTTAGCCACTATGTGGATGCTGAGAACTGAACCTGGGTCTTCTGCAAGAGCAGCCCGTGCTCTTCACTGCTGAGCCATCTCTCCAACCCTGTGTTATCCTGTTCTTAAGGTTCTATTTCAAGTATTCCTGGAGGAAACAAAATGGCTTGTTTCTCTAGAGTAAGCATTATGTATTTGAAGGATTCTAAATGAAGAACTACATAACTGGATTTTTTGTCATGATTCTGCTACTTAACTCTCTATATGACTTCAGAGAAGTGATTTAAGTTTTTTAAAGTCTATTTTCATTGTAGTACATTAAATCAGAAACAGTCATCAATATTTCATAATAAAAGATGAAATGCAGCACAATCATAAAGATTTACAGTTCATGTTGCATAATGGCATCTGAGCCATTATTGATGCCTGAAAGTCAGGTCTTTGGCCACTTTCTTTACAGTGCTGTATCATGCTCATAGCATTGTTTCTCAGGAGCTTTGCACCTCAATTTGCTTAGAACTTTTAGATACTCTTCCTTTGTCCTTAACTTCTGTCATCTCAACAATATTCCCATTTTTGGTTGCTCTCTCTTTTGTTCGTATATCCAAATGTCATTTTATTGTCCTTTCTTCAAAGTTAGAGGTCTACATGGAACTTCAATCCCTCCACTTTTCTTCCAGGTTTACTTAGGATAGATCAGTGATTTCCCTGCCCTCTGGACTCAGTGACATACTGGCCCTTAACCTTCAGAACTTCTCATGACAGTCTCCCTTTTCTCTCTTCCCTTCCATTGACAAGATTCCCAAACCTTGGTAGTCACCTCTTCTCCTGATGTGCTTTTTACAACCATGATCCATTAAAATTCTGAATTTAATCTTTCATTATTGTTTTGATGGCAACAGCCTACAACACTTATCAATTCTCCAGGGTATTCCTTCTAAGTCACCACTCCTTTAAATACTGTTTCTTTAATCCCCAAAGAACTTAGTATATTTTTGTCAGCTTACTGACAAATAGGTTCATTATTTGAGCATTCTTATTAGATTATTTAGTAAATGGTCAACAACTGCACTAATTAGCTACCTGATCTCAGTATAATATAGAGTTTGATTTACTGGGACATATACAATGTTTGTATTTGTCTGGGGAAAGTTCGAATTTTGAGGAAAGTGAAGAGTTTCTAGGCCTGTGCAAGAGATAAAGAGTCTAAAAACTTAATTGCCATTTTCTGCCTCCAATGGAACAGGTAATATCAGTTTCTAATTGACTGTTTGGCATGACACAAAGTGTCCAGAAAATGTTTTTTGAATTATCAAAGGAGTAATTGTTAAAATTGTTCCTTGATGTATATACTGCATAGTGAGAATTAGAAACTTCATGGAAAGAAACCAAATATAGCTTTTAGAGGGGCCTCTAAAGCAATGATGATTCTGTAATTTGGGGAGAAAAGAAAACTGCCCCTTGAAGAACAGAATTCATTACTTATTTCAGTCTTTCTTATGGGCTCTGCACCCTTAGAAGTTGGTTAAAGTTAAGGGTTTTAGAGAACTCTGCACAAATCTGGTGGGAGCTCAACAGGGGCTCAAAGTGTCAATAAATCTATGTAATTTCAACTGTAGGTGAATAAAGATAGTTATGAGCTTGGGTTACAGAGTGAAATGATTGCTGAGCAGAGTCTTTAACCAGCATCATTTTATAGATCTTTAGAAGAAAATTTGGCATCTTCTTTTTAGTATAACAGAATTAAAAAAAATTAGCCACTATTACATTATGGTTATAGACCAGGCACTGAACTTGGGGTTTATAGTCATGTTAGATAATTGAATCCTACAAAAGTGTAAGAGGTAGGCATTATCTTTATACTTTCTCAGAAGCTTCCAGAATCACAGCATGCCATCCTCAAGGTATCAGAGCTGACAGAGGTCAGGCCCAGGATTGAGGATCAGAACTGAATTAAGTCTTCCTATCCCTAAACTCAGGGCCAAATTTAAACACATTGGAAAGAGGCAATGTAATCTCAACTTCCACATGTACCGGCAGTGGAAACGTGTTTCTGTAGATGCACATGGATCACGGTGTCTCAGCAAAGCCCATTTCCATCTTTATGGAATCAGCTGCATCTGGAAAGTTCTCTTCCAGGTTTAGCTGCTAAACTGTTAAACTTTAATATGTTCCCAACTCTTTCCTCACTTGATTAACTTTGACTTCTAGTCACTTGCTTAAACTATTGTGTCAGACGTGAGTGACTGAACATCAGTGATATATGCAAATTAGTTACATTCATGCTTTTCAGTTATATCCACTAAGCCCTGGGCACAGCTTGGCTATATTTTTTGATAATGTCTGCATAAATTCATTTATAGGACAGCATTTATGGTAGAGAATATCTTAAGGTAGAAGGAAGCTAATATGTAGGAAGTAAGACTCAAAGCAAATAGTAACACAGAGGAGACTTGTTAAGAATTTTCTCTGTATATAACACAGTTAAAGAGACTTATTATCTTAACTATTTTTTCCTCTCCGAATAAACATACCTTGCAAGGTTAACTCATTGAGTTTTCATTATTATTTTTTTTTTTTTGAGAAGAAAAACCTCAGAGAGAAGCTGTGTAATTTAAGTACATGTTAATAGTCCATACAACTAATTCCACCTGATTTTCAGGGCCCTTTCAAACTAGCATGGCTTGAATATGACCCTCCCTGGTTTGAAGTGTATTAGTCAAGTTCCTCTGAAGCTCTTTAATGTCTTTGTTCCCTCATCTTGAAAGTGATGAAAATATTATAAAATACTATCTACCATTCAGGGATTAGAAAGATTACATAGATCAAAGCAACACAGCACCTGCTGCATCATGGACATTGATAAATTATTTCATTTCTTTAAGTAAATTATCTGAGATCATAACTATAAAAAAAGAACTTTGCATAATTTGGCATCACTGACCCTAATTTTCCCCCATTCCTAAGAGAATCAATAGTACATCCATCATATTAATGAAACCTGAATATATGTAATTATATCTTCTCAGAATTCTAATTCCTTGAAAATTGAATAGAGGACAGCCATTTAGTTAAATATAAATTTCTGGCTCATGGTGTAAAACATAGGGTACCACAGTTATTAGACAGTTGGCAAAGTGACGTATATGTTTAGGGGTCTAGAGATATGGAAAAACACAAGCCTTACCCAGGTATGAAACAGAAACTCCAGAAAGAAACTGTTAAAATTCAAGAATATCTTAGTTTTGTTTCAGGATTCCATGTTAATTTTTTCCCCCTCGTATTGTGGAAAGCTTGGGAAAAAGATATCTAAAGAATTCTATTTTTAAGGCTATATCTGAGCACAATTCTTGAATAATGTTCACAGTTTGTTGATTTACATAAAAGAGTAAAAGGTATCAAACATTTTTAATAAGGTGGTATCCAACTATCTTTTTCAGAATACACCGCTTCTGCCATCTTACCTTCTCAGAACACAAGTTTCCTCTTTGTCAGTCACAGCAGTGGAAAGAAGAATGCCTCAGTTACAGTGAAGAACAATGTATGCCATGTGCATGCCGCTTTGGTCACTATGTAACTGGTCAGAGCATTCCATACCATGAGAAAGTGGTCCCAGCTTGCATGACTTTTAATAAAATAAGACCTACTTAGCTGTAGTACAAGATTTTCCCCAATGTTAAAAAAAAGTTGCATCATCAGACAAGGTTTTGGGAAGAACATTTTATTGCTAAGCATATCCTTGAACGAAAATGCAAATATGAAATAAAAGAGAAAAGGAAAAAGAAAAAGCAGCAACATCACAACATCATAAAATAGATTCCTTTAGGGTCTGCTAATAAAACAACAGGAATGTGATGAAAACTCACAGGCAGAATGCACATATTCCCATAAAATTGTCCAAACAGAAACTTACACTAAAAGGAATATAACGAATGTGTTTTTACTCAAATCAAAGTATGCAAAGAAAGAAAGTAGGAGATCAGTTCATAAGACCTCAAGACTCCAAGAACAGCAATCTTTTACAAACATCGAGATATAATCAGCTTCATATAGGCTGGGCCATTTACCTAAAATCGTGCTTTTATATCTTTTTATAGTCCTGTCTTTTTAATGACAACCAAAAAATAATTTAAAAAAACCCTTAACACATTGAAATTTCAGATAAGGAGGAACAACCTTTTCCATCCATATCAGTACAAGGTTGCCATTGTTTCAGATTGCGCCTTTCGCCCCGTGTCTTTAAAGTATTTTTTTCAAAGTCAAATATTCATGCAACTTACAAAGACCAGCAAGAGTAGATTTCTAAATCTAAACAGCTGATTGGTTTGCATCTGTACAAAAGAAATTGTATTTGACCCACTAGAGGACAAACTCCATTTTTATGTGAACATTTATCTTGCTTTGTCTTCTTGATTTTTGAATAACTATGGCCACAAAACCAGTTTATTAGTTCTCTGTACATTGTTTCCTCTTTACAAAAACAAGACAATAAGACAACTTTGGAATACAAACCGAACAAACAGAAATAAACAAATAGAAAGGAAATAACATTTCTCAAAGCAGTATGTACATAGGTGACTAAGGATTTATACCAGCAAAAATGTAGTAAAATATGTAAACAAAATCTGAGAAGTTTTTTTTTTGTCGTTGTTGTTTAAATTCTCTTTGACACAGTTAACTGTGACAAAACAAAAACTCACACTTTCTTCACATTTTAAGGTTTACTTTTTTGTTGTTTTGTTATTTTCTTTTTAAAATAACGTTCTCATTCCATTTCAAGACTTTAACAGATTTCTGTGTCAGTCAACCCATCAAACATACCATGATAAATATATCTGTATATATATTTATTTATATATATTATACTATTAAATTCCTTTTTGTGTGTGTCACAGCAGCTCTATTCTTTTATCTATTTTTTTTAAAGATGGCTGAAGGAAGAAGTGATGAGATGAAAAGATAGTTATTCACATCAGGCTACAAAATTAAACCACTATGGAAACCATTAAGTTGGGGGGTGGGGAAAGATCTATGGATTTCACACTTGTTCATGACTTGGCTTATGTGACCTTTTGTGGTTGCATTACAAGTTGGGAACTCCCCTACTGTCTGTTTTGATTATTTAACAGACATTAGTATCGTCTTTTTTTATTTGCATGCATTTCAATCGATTACAGATCCAGCCCACCCCCCTTCCTTTCCCTAGGAAAGGCTCTGTTTTTAATCTGTGGGGCTAGTCTTTCCCCTTTCATACAATTTGGGTTAATGGACAGGAACAGTATTTGTTAAGCAAAACCAATAGCTCTGATAAAACCAGCCCGAAACCAATCTGTTCAAGGTTTGGGTGGCAAATACTGGAATTATATCTTGGGGGACCAGCTTTTCAAATCAATGTTATCAACTGTCACATGGGTTCATCAAAGCATTAGGAAACAAACAACAGATTCTATAGACACCACAACCTGATACGTGGAGTGAATGCCGTGGAGCTTTTGAGTTCATATGGCAAGAGTCTCTCATATATTTTGTTGTCTGAGTTTTTTTCTCTTCTTATATTCAGTCATTGTCAAAAAAATAAACAAAAACTCAAAAGCCATTTTCCCCTCAGAACTTGAAAAGTTACACACACACACACACACACACACACACACACACACACACACACTGGCCAGAACCAGTAAGGGTGTTTCTGGATTTTTGTTTTTGTCTTTTTTTTTAAAGCATTTTTCTTTTCTTTTTTTTTTTTTGTTGTTGTTTTTGATTTTTACATAATTAAACAAACAAAAAAAACCCAACATTATTACAGTCAAGCTTCACAAACATCAATACAGACTCACTTAGAATTATGGAACAAGTGAGCCCGAGTCCTCTACCTTTTGCAAAAAGGTCCCGGAGAAAAGGAAGCTTCCAAGTTCACGTACTTGGCAGAGCCATTGGCTTGCTCCAGGGCGCTAAGAGTGTGCTTTATGATACAGCAGGGCCAAAAGAACTTTTTGTCTCCGTGCCATGTCTGCTACCTCGCAGCATGGCTGAACTTTACAGGGAGATACACCATCATACGTGTCTTTTTTAAAAATGGTTTTCCCCATCATAGTCATGGTATAGCCCATCTCACAGAATACTTCTGACATCTGTTAAATCTCATTGTCAAAGTTCAGGTATGTGTATATAAATAATTCTGTTTTAAATTCGCGTATGATCAGTGCTATGTTTACACATAATATTCTTTGTCCTTGTTTTTCTGTTTCTTGTGGCCGCTCTTCGAGCTGGCCTGCTTCTCTTTCATGAGCGTGCCGTTGCTCTGGGCTGAGTTGCTGATGTAGTTCCGCGTCTCGTCCACTTGATAGGACCCCTCGTCCCTGTTCCTGTACTTGTACATGGCGTACAGGAGGATCAAGATGCAGAGGGCGGCAGCAGCCACAATGCCGACGACCATCCCTGTTGTACTGCTGGACTCCCGGATCACCTCTGAGGCCCCCGGAACCCGTCTGATTCCCGGCTCCGTGGGGTTTGCTGTGGGCACATTACGGAACATGGGGGAAGTAATTAGTGGGTTCTTCAGTTTGGTGCTGTCTAGCTCATAGGCAGTGGGCAACGGAAGCAAGACTATATCAGGCTGGGGTTTGAGATCACGGTTATTCATTTTGCCAGCTGGCAATTTGGGCACCATCCCAGACGAGGAGGAAGCTGTGAAGCGGATCAGCTCAGGGGACAAAGATGTGGTAGTAGTCCTACTAGTTTCCGAGACTTTGTTAGGTCTAAAGTCCTTGAATTCCCACTTGGGCGCATGAGCTTTGTAGCCACCTTCGAAGACTGAAGTGGAAAGACTCTTATCTGTTACCAAGGAGAAGGTGGTGTAAAAATCTTCATCATCAGTAGGGGGCAGGTTAGAGTCAAAGGTTTCCCCTGAGCCATACCCAGATATCACCAAGCCATCATCATCACAACCATCGCTGCCTTGGTCCGACAAGCAAGGTAACCCCGCCTCAGAGGTCATGGACAGGGAATCTTTGGTGGTCTCAATAATGGTGAGGAGGGGGTGGAAGGTAGGGGGGAGTGTAATGGAAGGTACACGAGTAGCAATAGCAGGGGTAGCTAAAGGGTCTTCTACAAGAAGAGGGATAACTAATTCACCTCCTGGGATTGAAAAGAAAAAGAAAAACAGAATTAGTACAGTCATAAACATAGTTCATAGTCATTCTAATGCATGGCAAGCAGAGGTTAGGCCTCTGAAATTACTATAAACTGACCCAGATCTGCATATGGATCTTTTCTCACTATAGCCTTATCATTCGAGGTTGATTTGGAGCCAATTATATGCCACTGGTCACCCAAACTTGAAACCCTGAGATAGGAGGCTTAGATTTTAAAGATACTCTCAAGTAATTATATCGGTAGAAGTCAAATAGGCTGTTTCCAGGATTTGCTTATGAGATGATGACTTTCGATTATGTTCTTAGAAACACTATCAAGACAGTGTGTGTGAGTACATGCATGTACACCATGAGCTTTGCCTATAATATTTCTATTTACTGGCTCTTGTGAGGATGAGAAGTGATCTATTCTTTATTAGTGAGACCAAGATCAAGTTCAAGGAATGTGAAAGTATTCTCCCATTCCTAGTGGCTGTCTTCATTTCCCATTGATAGGAACAAACAACAGATTTAAAATGTTCTTCCGGGTGTGGTGGCGCATGCCATTATCCTAGCACTCTGGAGGCAGAGGCAGGGGGATCTTTGTGAGTTCAAGGCCAGCCTGGTCTATAGAGTGAGCTCCAGGACAGCTGGGGCTACAGGGAAACCCTGTCTGGAAAAGAAAAAAAGAAAAAAAGAGAAGACCCCCTGATAGATCCTGTCTATCAATGACAAGGCCAGAGTGGGATTTGTAGGAGCTCAATACTGCAGAGTTCCAGGGACATTAGAGGGGCAAACCTTTGATTTACACAGTCTGCTAAGGTTCTTCCTATAAAAATTCATTCTTGGTACTCTTGCATTCAGTATGCCATGTCATGTATTTTTAAACATTTCCTGAGATTCAGAATACTGCATCTACACTGTCCATGTTTCAGGTGTGCTAAGTGGAGGGGCAGGGTGCATGCATCAAAAGTCTTTGGCCACCTCCTTGTCTAGCCAATATCTGTTACCCAAATAGAAACTGAGTTGGTCAGGGAGATGATAGTATAAATTATGTACATCATTCAGAAGAGAAAGAACAACAGAGATTTGTATGGTCATCTATAGCCTAGCTATCATTTTATTTTATGAGGGGAAATAAAACAAGGATATTTCTGAGACTCTCAAGGTGGTCTGTACTCTAAACTCAAGTTTCTATTCTACTGTTCAGAGTTTGAAATGCTGAGTGAAATGATCTTTGTAGATTTGCCAGAGCTTCAGATTTGCTTCAGTGGACCAGCATGCCTATTTTTCTTTTTCTTTTCTTTTCTTTTTTTTTTTTTTTACATTGTGAGCATATATAATTCATATACCTAGCGACTTAGTTAATACATAATTTAGGCACTTTTGCTAGTTTTTGTAAATGGGATTTGAGTGCAATTCCCTAAAGATAAGCTAGTTCTAAAAAAGAATCCTGAACTATTTTTCTTATTTTTCTGGTGGTGAGGAGGGATTCACATGGTATGTTCAGGGTAGGCTGGGAAGAAGGCAGTGTTTGAATGAAGGCTAGAAGCTATGAGACAGAGAAAAGGTTTGACTTCCCTATAAAGAAAAAGATTATTTCTTTTTACTAATTAAAAATTTGTTATTACTTTCTTCTCTCTCTCTCTCTCTCTCTCTCTCTCTCTCTCTCTGTGTGTGTGTGTGTGTGTGTGTGTGTGTGTGTGTGCGCGTGCGCATGCGCGTGTGTTTACTCAGGTCCTGAGGCCTATATAAAGCAAGTATCCTTACCTTCACTTTTCTCACTAGTTCTGTATTTATTTTTAGTCTAGTGTAACTGGAACAAAGATTCAGCACATGGGTTCATTTCTGACAGAATAATTGAGCCCTTTGTTTCTTGTGGCTAGAACAAAAATATATGTCAAGTAAGCAAAGATGGAAACTGGATTAAAGACAAAGAATAACCATCTTGATTTGTTGTGAAGCAAAGAACCCATGCAACTAATTTAAATGTAAAATGAAAACCGTTGCATGGAAGCATGTGTCCTTTCAAGTGAGATTAAGACTACTCTCTTCATGATTACAGAGCAATCATCTGCAATTTTAGTGTACCGTCTGTAATGCCCAACTGGAGACTTAAATTTGATTCTTTTTGTTTGTTTGTTGTTTTCTGTTTTTCAATTCTCACCAATGTTACCAAGTTTCCTTGTTGTCACTTAGTTCCCTTTGCTTTTCCTTGTTCACTCAGTGACCAAGCATCTCAGATCTCAAAACAAAGTTAAACCCCAACTTTTCAGTTTGGTACTGACAGAGGGGTTGCAGGCTTGATATTTAGGAGTTTCTAAAAGACTGATGAAGTCCAAAGTGAAGTAAGAGTTTACTTTAAAAATAAAATGATGAATATTCTATTCTAAGTTTAGATAGCAAGATCCATCAAAACTGTCCATCCTTATTATTGTTCAACATTTTGTTATTAAACCTGGTAACAGAGACGATGATGTCCACTGTCAGGAAAATGTGAGCCCCAAATATGCTGGTCTCCTCTCACTGAAATTGTAGAAGCTTTTTACATCTTTCTCTAGAGGCGTCTTCAGGAAATGGAAAACTTCCTGAAGTTTGGAATGAAGTTGGCTGACATGCCAGGGTCCTTATTACAAGTGAGGATCACGGTCGAATAGCTGAAAACTTGCAGGAAACTATCCACATGAAAACTTCCTGGAACAGGTGTTTGAGTTACAGCATATAATCAATTTGTTATTTATTTATTTATAATTATTTATTTATTATTTTGTGTGTGTATATGTGAGACAGAGAGAGGGAGGGGTTTTGGTGCAAGGGTACGTGGTGAAGATTCATGTGTACAGGAGTTGGTTGACTTTAAGCCTCACTAAAGAGATAGGCGGAACAATTAACCCTTTTATCAGATGGTGTACTTTTCCTTCCTTATTCTTTCTCTAAAGACTCCCCTCACGACTACAAGGCTGCTTGTCTGCCCTGCGTTTGACCTCTGTGCCAAATTGAACAGCATGGCTTTTCCCTCCTCCCCTCCATGGTACTTGCCTGGGCAGTTGCTGACATTTACAACTCGCTTGCCCCCGGGGGTTTTCCTTTTAAACTCTAATAAAATTATTTTCAACCTCTCATTCAAGTCCATTCTTAAATTCTGTTATTAATGGGATTAAGAATCCCAAGAGGGGAACTTGATTTCTCTCGTGCGTCACTGCCTCTGCTCCCCAGAATACTGGGATTATAGACATACAGAGGAAAACACAACGTTTTCATAGGCACTGAGATCTGGTCCTTGTGACTGTACACAAAAGTTTCTTATCCACTGATTCATGTCTCTAGCCCTACAATCAATTTAATATAATTTAATATTAATTTTAGTCTTGAAGAATTGAGGTGGATACAATATATACACAGCCCTCTGGATATGTGGGCTTCCATTCTAGGATTCAAGTGACTGCAGACATTAATGCTGAAAGCAGAAGAGTCTGTCGTACATGTGCAGAATTTTTTCTTGTCACCATCATTACCTTTAAGATAAACAGTCTAAGAACTCTGCATACATGGATACTGTATTTGCTAATACAATTAATCTAGGGAAGACTTAAAAGACTTAGGAATTGATGCACATATGCTATGAAAACAGTATGCATTTTGTTTTGTGTTGTTTTGTACATGGGACTAAATGTGCTGCCCAAGCTGTTCTCAAACTTCTGGCTTAAGCAAGATCCTCCTGCTTCAGCTTGCCAAGTAGCCAAGAAAGTAGGCATACTGCCATACTTGGCTGATTATGCTGTTTATCAAGGGACTGTCCTCATTGCCTTCCCTGTTGCTGTGATAAAATACACTGACAAAAGCAACTCAAGGGAGAAAGGGTTTAATTTTGGTTCCCAGTTTGAGGTTTCAGTCATCAAGGCAGGGTAGACACAGGGAGCTGATTACAGGACATCCGTAATCAAGAACAGAGAGCAATGGCTACTTGTGCTCAGTTTACTTTCTTCTTTTTGTGTGGTCTAAAATCCGAGCCCAGGGAATGGTGCTACCCACAGTAGACCAGTCTTCCCACCTCAATTCACTTATCAAGATACCACCCCCCAGTCATGCCCAGAGCCCTCTTTCTTAGGTGACCCTAGATTTTGTCCAATTTGACAACTAATACTAACCATCCCAAGGACTTAAACCCAGGAGGTGTTGATCCTCTAAGCCAAGTCTACTGGGGGGGTCCATGGGTACCTTTCATCTGAGACAAGGACACAGGAGATATATTCCTCAGGAATACTGGGGCGGCCAAGAATATCTTTTCTCCTACCAAGACTATGAAGTTTGTGATCAGCTTTGTACCTAAGCTTAGAAAAGTACTAGACCACTGATGAATTTAAAATTTACTAGCACTGAGATATCAAACCTGGAATATACCAAAATTTTAATTTCCTATGCCATCTCTGGAACTTTCTTTTGGTTTAGAATAAGAACTATCTGTAAGTTAACATCTTAAAGTCAGAAATATCTACAGTATTTTTTATAAAACTGTGCTTTTCTTTTGAGAGCTCACTGGGGATATAAAAGGTCTATTTGAGCCCCGAAGGCTGCCCTGCTTTTTTTGCCCTATGAGTATATTTATAGATATATAATTCATGCCTCTAGGGCTGATATCTAGCAAAAGGGGCTATCTGCCATTGAAAAAGACAGTGTATTAAAAATTTAATAGAACTCTTCTGAACTGTAAGGATGTTGTAGATGATGGTGAATGTAGGGGGTCACCTAAAAAAAATAATAAACCCAAGACCAGCATAAAGTTTTGGTGTGGCACTAGCCTTTGCCTCTCTGGAGACAGCTGAGAGAGAGAGGTCACAAAAATACAAAAACAATAACGCTGAACAGGAGGGACTGGAGGGAGGACACCATGCTCCAACTGCTTGAACTTTGTTAAATCTATTTGGGCTCTTTACCTCACCTCTTATTTGCATTGTACTAATTCACCTACTACATTATCCATTCCAAGTACTCATTGAAATATGTGGTGCCTACTGTAAGTTGAGGATTTCAACATACAGATACAGTGAAGTTTGTAATCATGAAATTGCTCTGCACTGACTTTTGAGGAAAACAGTTCTAGACAAACATAGCCAGTACTCGGTGAAACGACAGAAAAACTTTAATGTCTTAAAGGAGCTTAATTTATATTTTAACTTGATGAGAATTGCTAGGTTGTTACCTCAAAAAGGCAAATGGCTTATGTGGAAATAGTTTGATTCTGAAAAGCTATCAATCTGTTTTTTTTTGGTCTTTGAGACAGGGTCTCCCTTTAGTCCCAGCTAGCCTACAGCTTACTCTGTAGACCACACTGGCCTTGAACACACAGAGATCTGCCTCCCTCTGTCTCCCAAGTGTTAGGCTTAAAGGCATGTGCCACCACGCCCAGCCCAATTCTGTTTTTTAACATATGACAAAAGAGAGGTGTGCCACAGCTGTTGATACAATTATGCACAGTAAACTTCAGAATGCCAGGCAGAAGTCCTATTTGGTAACTGGTTAAATGCTTTTCCTCTGAAGTCAGTTAGCCTATACTCAGGTTGACATTGGAATTATGAGTCACATCATTAGTTAAATTTCCTAAACTCCAAGTAAAATGGATATAAAAATAATGCAGTGCAGTGTCTACTGCTTCCCAGAAATACTGGTTTTAGAGCTGGGTATTATAGTGCATGCCTTTAATCCAAGCACTGTGGAGACAGAGGAACGTGGATCTCTGTGAGATCAAGGCCAGCCTGGTCTACCTAGATAGCTCTAGACCAACTGTGGCTTCAGGGAAATCTTGTCTCAAAAATATCACACACACACGAAAAGAAATACTAGCTTTATTACATCTATTAATATTTTTATTATAAATACTTAGTCTTTATTAATTTATTTTTTATGTGTATGAATGTACTGTCTGCATGTAGGTCTGTGCACCTGTGTCATGCAATGCTGCGGAGGTCAGAAGAGGGTGTCGATTCCCCTGGAACTGGAGTTTTCCTGGAATTGGAGTTAAAGACGGTTCTCAGCCACCATGTGGGTGCTGGGGATCGAACCCTGGTACTCTGCAAGAGCGGTCGGTGCTCTTAACTACTAGGCCATCCCTCCAGCCCCAAAATACTTAATCTTTAAAACAATTTTCTGTCCTTTAATGAATTGGTGTCATCCTGAAGTAGAGATATAAGAACATAAGATCTAGAGGCAACTTTAAACACAGATATTCTGGGAAGATTTATAATCATTCAAAGAACTTGTGTTTTTAAAAATTATTAAGCTCTATTAAGTTAGACAGCTTCATCAACTGAAGTAAAACTTTTAATGCAATTAGGTAAATTAACAGCCATTTTAGGAAGTTCTTAGTTTTAAATTAGAAATATTATTCAAGATGTCAAACACAAAATCACTTGAACTGAGGTATAGAGGGCCCGTTCATTGAAGCTTCCATCCTGTAAATACTTCTTTTATTCAGTGCTCAATTTGAGAATTTTAAAAACATTTTTTAAAAACTTTAAAAACTTGTTTTATTTATTTTTATTTTATGTGTATACATGTATTGTCTGCACGTGTGTAAGTGGTGCAGTGCCCACGGAGGACAGAAGAGGGCATAAGATCCCCTGGAACTGGAGTTACAGACAGTTGTTAGTTGCCATGTAGATGTTGGGATTCAAACCTGAGTCTTTTATAAGAACAGCCAGTGTTCTTAATCACTGAGTCCTTCAATTTGACTTTTTAAAAAAAAATTATAACCGCTTCAGATAACACTAATGTCTATAATGAAAGTGAAACAAGTGACTTCATTAAAAATATTACATGGTGCTTCGTCCCCATCCTATGCTTCCCAAAGCCCATCTGCATACCCTCAGCCTAGAGTTACTCAATGGTGGCACCTACCTGAAACACTTCCTAAATAATAGATGAAATATGAAAACCATCATGTGTCTTCTTGATAAAATGTTAAGATCCTTAAAAGCTTACCTGATTAAATCCTTGAGAAAAAGAAAACAGGAAACTATTAATAGAAAGGGAAAAGGGAAAGGGAGAAAAAGGAGAGGAGGGAGGAAAGGAGAGGAGAGGGGAGGAAGGAGCGGGCCTTCTGTGTGTGTGTGTGTGTGTGTGTGTGTGTGTGTGCGCGCGCGCGTGTGTGTGTGTGTGCGCGCGCGTGTGTGTGTGTGTGTGTGTGTGTGAGAGAGAGAGAGAGAGAGAGAGAGAGAGAGAGAGAGAGAGATGCTTTTGCAGGAAGTCGTGAATTAGAAGGAATTAATATCATGGCACAACACTGTAAACACCTGGGATTCCTGATGTGTTTATTCTGGGTAAAACTGGTTTTGTAGCCTGTGGTCGTGATGAGAGTGTAATCCAGGATACCCACTCTACCATAGTCACTTGAGAGTACCTTATTTCCCCTTCGCTGAAAGAAAATAAAATAATGGGCTGATTTCCCTGAATATCATCTAAGGAATTAAATTAAGGATGAAACTACCACTGCTAATACTTGGAAATAAAGCAACTCAATTTTTTTTTAGTATAGTCCTCCTATGTACTGTGGCCAATTTTATTTTTTATTTTATCTATTTATTTTTTTGAGTCAGGGTCTCTCATTAGTCCTAGCTGGCCTGGAACTCGCTCTGTAGACCAGGCTGGCCTTGAACTCACAGAGATCCGCCTGCCTTTGCCTCTCGAGTACACTAAAAGAAGGCATGTGCTACCACACCCAGCAATGTGGCCAATTTTAATGTCCTACTTTATAGCAACCAATACTGTAAAGACTTTAAGGCTGGTGGTTTAAAAAGTTCAGGCAATGAAGTTAGGCTTGTTTTGGTTATTAAGGACTAGATATTTACCCTCCTTAACTAGGAGTAAAATTCACATTGATTATAGGATGCAATTCAGCACACAAAAAAAAGAATACTGAAAATCAAGAAAATAGGCTCAAATGAAATAAAATATTTAGTACTGTTTTTAAAATTAAATAAGAGAAAATAAAATTGATTTCATAGCTAAAGCAAACTAAAGGGAAGGATACAAAATAATATTAATGAAGCATCCACAATATAAGAACACAAAGACAAGCAAAAGCAAATAAAAAAAAAATAGAGTCTGTTTTGGGTAACAATAAAAAAAAAGAAATAATTTCAACATAGGCAAAATAATTAAAATTACAAATGAAAAGCATACCATATTAATTTATAGTCAACTTACATCAACAAATTGCCCGCATGTTTTTTGGCATGAAAGAAAAATTTACAAAAGAAAGTTGTGTAAGAATGCTCTTGGACAAATAGAATTGCCATATTCTTGTAACTTGCTTTTTGTTGTTGTTGTCATTTCTTAAAAACTTTTAATGTCTAATTTTTCAAATATAATAATTTACAACAGAGGATGATACCGGGAAGCAACAACACATACATCCACACCACATAACATGAAGAGAAAAAAAAATCTGCACTTTGAAAAAAATTTTTTTACTTTGGGGAGTTTGGGAGGGCATTGATTTTAAATTTAAAATATTCTGATCGCTATAATTGAAAATTAAAAAAAAAACTTCTATAATTTGCCTTAAAAATCTATGATTCTATAGGGTTTTGAATGAATTTCTTCATTTTTGTCAGTTTCATATATATATATATATATATTTGTCTTTTTGACAAATTTTAGATTTTCTTTAATTTAAGGGAATGGATGACAGCACATAACTTTTAACAACGCTGAAGAAAGGGGGGATATGGGAAGGGAAAATGCGGAACAGGGGAGGGCGGTGTCTATGAGTGTACTACACAGGAGATGAAGATGATGGGGCTGAATGTGTAAGTGAGTCGCCATGTCCATGTAAGGGCGGCACGGAGTGATCTAGCTGCATTAGAGCTTCTGGCTGTAAGGAAGGGATGGGCAATATACAAAAACAAATGAGCCTACACATGCCCATCTACGGAAATCAAGAACAGAACTCTAACACTGACAATCTCACACACCCTAAGCTGCAACTTCTTCAACATGCAATTACTCCAAAAATCATTACAGTTTCATCATAAGATTGTCAAATCATAAAAACAGTTAAATGTTTTTTTTTTCCTATTCCAAATAGGCAAAGTACATAAAATAATAATACGAATAATCAAGATCAAAAGGTTAAAAGCAAAAAACAAGGAGACTAGATTTATGCATTCAAGTTGAACAACTTCATCGGCAGCCACACAGCCCCATCTAGAATTTGGAGGGGGGGGGAGGTTTGAGTGATCCACAGAGAAGATGAATAGTGCTGTGCAGGGAGCCCTCACACTGGGCTGCCAATGACTCCCCTATGTAGAAATGTTCTAAATTACATCATCCACCTTGCCCAAGCCACCCTTGCTGCTGCTATCGGGTGATGAGTGCTGCTCATCTGAAAGATGTGGCTGTGGGAATCCTGCAGCAGAAGTTGTTCCACATTTAAAGAGGGAGCGGGGAAAACTGCACAAAACAATTCATAACTTTTTTTTTCTCATAATTTTGGATAAAACCAAATCTAAAGATAAAGGTCTAGCAATTAAAAAGAAATACATTGATTTATATATAGATAGATATATAATACAAAAAGCACTTAAGTTCCAAACAAGAAAGGAAGAAAATTTAAAAAAAAAGAATTTTTAAATAAAAAGGTATTTAACACATTTTCAGAGATGAACAACCAGATGCACAGGCTGAATAGGCGCAGACAGAGCAGTCAGGGGACACGTTCATATTCATGTTTATGCTGTTGGCTTATTGCTTTGGTTTTCTTTTAATAAATTATTGATCCCCCTTTTTGTAAGAGCCAAAATTGAAAACAAATTTTGCATTTTCTTTGAAACTGTATTTTGACTTTGTTCCTCTAAAAAAATAAAAAGGGCGTGCAGTCTGGATGTACGTCCTAAGTAGACATTTAAAAGAGAAGGAGGTAGCTACACTGACAAAAGGGTATCATATGTTACCCTTGAACTCTTGGGATATTTATCAATTTAGCACATGCTTAAAGTAAGTTGCATTTAGGGAAAATAGAAAACAGAACAAGCTAGGTTAGGTAGAGAGGTCAGCAAGGCAAAACCAATTCAGGGGTAGGAAAAAGGATTTGTTTCATGCTTTTCCAGTAAGGGTGAAGGACATTCTAGGGTTTCTTGCCAGATGTAAGGTATCCCTGTGTGTGTGTGTGTGTGTGTGTGTGTGTGTGTGTGTGTGTGTGTGTGTAATGAAGCATGTACTGAAAGGAACTAAAATCATAAGAGTTTGTGAGTTATGTTTCAGGAGCTTACATCATTCTCATTCATGGCCTGAGAAGGCTCATTATATAAGTCATATATTGTATAAGTCATACAAAGACTATAGTTAACATTGCCTCATGAGTATTCTTGTTTTTTGTATTTTTTCTTCAAACTGACAGAGTACCATGGATGACAACAGAGTGTTAAAATAAGCCTGATGAATGGAGGAATAACTGATGTAATTTTTAGTAATAGTGTCAAAAATGCTCTGTGCTTCAAAGAAGACAGTACCAGGATCTACAAGCTCTAATAACGACAATCTGAATCTGGGTTATTGAAAAAATACTGAGGGAAATGTCTGTTATCTTGAAACTAATTTGAGAGACAAAATGTTGCATCCAATTTACACTAAGAAAAGTAGTTCAGAGTGATGGATGTCTTGTATTGTGTGTGTGTGTGTGTGTGTGTGTGTGTGTGTGTATTTCATTTGTCTGCATGTCTGTATGTACATGTATGAGCATTTAGAGAAAAATACTATAGAAGGGACCTATGGAAGGATATTTTATAAATGGCCTCAGCCCCTACTGGAAGAGATCACTAGAGTTATACTCAACATTATATGCTTGTAAGAACATTAATGTTCAACCAAGGACTGGGAAACCCGGGTAGGCAAACCACAAAGGCAAGACACTTAGAGATCTTGGTTCTGACCAAGCCAATTGCAACCATTTCTAAGAACTCCTTTGGGTGACTTCGATGTATAGAATAAATGTTGAAAATGAGGTCAACTTCTACCCCTTATGAGACGCCCCTTTTATTATTTTATTTTAAACATAATAATAGCAATGTGTCCCCATGGGTCAGTCCGTACCAAGATTTGTAGTCTCTGGTTTAATAATGTTAATTATTATGAGAACTTCACAAAGTACAGCTGAGAGTTTTAGGAAGAATAAAGAAATCCCGATATTATGAGGAAAGAAAAACCCTTGTTGCAATTTAATTCAATTTTTGACCAATGATAGTTTTAACAATGAATTTTGCTTTGCAATAACTTGTAAATGCTAAAGTGACTGGTAATATAAGGCACCAAATGACTTCCATAAAAGTTCATTTGATAGTATTCATATAAACTTTTTGTTGTTTTACATGTAACTGTTGAACATAGAAAACATAACTTGTCTAAGTGCAGAAATTAAAGAATGAGCCAGCCTCCAACATAACCACATTCCACATAATGGGAGAGTTCTAAAGAGAATGGATCGCACTTTGCTTCCCCTAAGGTTTCTGTGGAGTAATTTGCCTATTTCAAAATTGCCTGTTTTAAAGCTCTTACAAGTAGGACATAACTTACATTCCAGAAATCACAGGTTTAAAGAATTCAACATGTTAAATTTTAGGGCTTTCACTTTGAAAATAAAAAAATAAATGCATTTTTTAAATCCACGGAAGCCATAGTTTCAAATGAAGCCAACACACCCTAAATGTAGAGAGCATAATTTTTACAATATAAGCTGATCACTAGCACACAAATGTGAAGCTGATTTTGTCTCTAATGTAATGCACAAAAATTAAATTGCTAATAGTTTATAATCATAACTTCATTTTCATTTTTTATTATCTATCTACACTAGGTTCATATAAGTGCCTGTTTATATGTTTGATGGCTCTGCTGAGTGTTAATAATGCATTTCAGTTATATTAGCCTTTGAAAGCAAGTAATACAATAAATTAATTTGAAACAACATATATTGATGCAACTATTTTTATCTCAGCATGTCTTACAGTCCCATCTAGATGTAAACCTAACGCTTACAAACACTGTAAGATAGAATTTCAAGGAACAGAAATTGTATAGTGAGCTGACTTGAATTGAAGACATACGTTTCTTAACTGCTGGATGTGGAGTTTAAGAATCTCCAAGATACAGTCAGGTAGGTTTAGCTCATCCTTGGAAGTAGATCCTCCTTCTAGAGGTCATCTGCTAGATGAGAGGTTGAGGGGCCAAAGCCCAAATTAAATGACTTTGCATTTCAATATCTACTTTAAATTTCTAAAGCAAAATGAGAGAGAGAGAGAGAGAGAGAGAGAGAGAGAGAGAGAGAGAGAGAGAGTTGAGGCATGCCCTCTCAAATATCTAAGCGCAAGACTGGGGTGGGGGGACTTTAAGAAATTACAAGAGAGATGAGAAATGAATTGAGAGGTCATATACTTAAGGAAGACTTTCAAGAGCTTTGAGCAGATATAGAAAGTAAGCCTGTGTCCATCCTCGTATGGGGACACACTGAATGGTAATGATCCCATGTGTCCCTAAGAAGGGAAGGATTGCTCTGAGACAAGAGCTCAATTCTGACTCACACTTTGGCTTAGATTGAAAATGTTGGTTCCGTGTATATGAGGAATCCCCAGAATGTGAGGGTGGCCATCATCTGTGTATCAAATTGAGCCTCGCCTGTATCTTACACCTCACAAGTTTTTCCCAGGCAGGCTGTTACTCAGAGAAGGAGTGATAAAATTTGATT
Source organism: Rhizomys pruinosus (assembly GCA_009823505.1). Classification (NCBI taxonomy): domain Eukaryota; kingdom Metazoa; phylum Chordata; class Mammalia; order Rodentia; family Spalacidae; genus Rhizomys; species Rhizomys pruinosus. The sequence goes on from VZQC01003229.1 coordinate 1,979,565, forward strand.
TAAACTTCTAAGTAAGATTGCTAAGTATTTTGTTTTTAATGCAAACAAAAGTGTACCAACTAAAAAGTGCATGCATGTCTGATCTCAGACTGTTTCCATACCTAATTACAATAGATTGGAGCACAAAAGAAAAACCAAATTCCTGAAATGAACACGCTTAGACACCAAATCCAATACTTAGAACCGTATTCCTGTGTTAATGATCTGATGTTCAATTTGCATTCATTTTCCAACTTAAGGGGTAGGTAAAAATAGACAAACATGACAAAGGCAATATTTAAATATTTGTAAGAGGGTCAATGTTTACCTATAAGAGAGGAGGGCTTGGATTAGTGACTACCTTCACTTAAGATTTACTGTTTGCCTTTAGGTCTAGTTTAATTTCCTTTTTTTTTTTTAATGGACCTACTGTATAGATTTCTACTAACTCATTACTCCAGTACAGGTAGTAGAATTTGTTTTTTTGTTTATCCCAATTAGATTCTAAACAACTTGCAGGCAAGGATAGTGCTTTAGTTAGGTTTACTTTCACACCAACTATAGCAGGAAGAATTATTCACATGCTTATTTACATAATTTGAGTTGCTTACTTCTTTGTCTTCATACAGGCCTCCAGAGTCCATAGAGGCATTGAGTCCATATAATCAAAATGCCTCAACATTCGAAACCTCGTATGGGTAATAGAGACCTTGAGCAGAAGACTTTAAATCTGCAATGGTTGTACTACAAACTATCTTAACATTTACTTCTTTGTTGTTTTTATTTTATGTGTATGAATATTTTGTGTATGTATATGTAAGTACATCAGATGCACACAATGCCTGCAGAGGTCAGAAGAGGGTGTTGGATGCCCTGAAACTCGAGTTTCAAAGAGTCATTAGCTGTCATTCGGGTGCTGGGAACTGAACTCGGGTTGTCTGCAAAAGCAGCCAGTGCTCTTAACCACTGAGCCTCTCCAGCCCCTTGCAAAATATCTCAGACATTCAACAAATTTGTTCATGTCTCTGAGTCTATTTCCTTATGTATGATGCAGAGATTCTGTCTGCTCAATTAACCTACCTCATAGAGTAGATTTACACAACTAATGAAAATTTGAATGTGAAAGTGCTTATAAATTCTAGTATATGTGCTGCCGAAGCTAGCACAATAAATTCTAAAGAGCTTTACAGATGTTCGTTACTATTGTCTTCATAGGCTGTTGGCAGAAAAACGAGGGCTTCATATTTAACAGCAGAGTCTGAGTTCCAGGAAATCAAGATCAATGCTATTACAGTTGTGAACCGTGGTGTGTCTATTTCAACAACAAACAAGCAATTCTAATCTCTGTCTCAAACTCTGACTAAAACAGCCATTGTGACAACTTCCTACCAACTCTCCTTCTAGCTCTTCCATCAAGCCTAAAATTAATGCTTGATTAATTTGACTTTGAATGGTGAATGCTTACTGTTTATGTAAGCAATTTTATAATTGCTTTCTTTCATTTTTGTAGGTTGGAACTGAACTGTGAAAAGGTCTTATTTAGATATGTCTCCATAAAAATATATTCTCTGTTGTAAGAGGTTAACTTTTGTCTTCTGTGCATCCATTTGTGTAGACTGAGGCTTAGTGCTGCTAAAGACACAAAGAGAAACACATCCCAACCAACACTAGAACTGGTGAATTAAAACGAAGGGTCAAGGTATTCTAGCACTTTTCTTCCAAAAGTGTCTAAAACTGCTTAAGACAGGCAAAGCTTAAAAAACATTACAAATGTCCATTTATTCATAATGTTCTTTTTTTTTTTTTTTTTTTTTGGTCTTTTTGAGACTGGGTCTCCCTGTAGCTCTGACTGTCCTGGAACTCACTCCATAGACCAGGATGGCCTTGAACTCACAGAGATCTGCCTGCCTCTCCCTCCCAAGTGCCAGGATTAAAGGCGTGCACCACCCCACCTGGCTCATAATATTCACTTTATTTTGTTTTAATGTTAATTTAATAATAGTATAAGTAAGCCTTTTTTTCCCCCACTGGGGTAATTAGAAGCTCTTTGATGCACAGGTTGAATCTTTATGCTTCTGTTGTGTTTTTAGATCTGTTTAGCATAGACACATTTAATATGTACTTTGTTGAACTGAACTACAAAAATAGAGTGGCTTGATAACATTTGGAGCCATTTTTGGAAGACAAGGGAGGGGGAAATGGCTCAAAATGCTATTCCTCCTGGCAGTGCTTTCTTTAGTAAAGGAGTATTATATCTTTATAATCTGAAGTAAAGAGTAAAGGCAATGTGAAAAAAGCTACTTCTGCCTTGCTACTGTCATCCATGGGAAATAACTGAACTTGACAACACAGTATAGTAAAACACATCTCTTACTCTAGTATCTGTCTTCATTGAAAGCAATGTAGTGTTCATAGAATTAATAACATGACTGTGTTTTCTTAGCTAATGGAAATTAGCATCATGAAAACAAAATGAACGACTCATATACTTGACATAAAGATGATGGACTACGAATTTATAGTTTTTTTCAAGCTCAAGCCTTTAGTAGTTGTTCTGTAAAGAGGAGAAGACGGCAAAGATCCCTGCATGGGCAAGACACATATCGTAAGCTTATTTTTCATTTTTTAATCTAAGCTACTGAAAATTAAGCAATGTTGGATTGCTGCCTGGACTAAATCACAAACACTCCTGCTTGTAAAGTGAATGCAAACTTCACTATGTGTTGACTCAAATACGGTGTGAGATGCAAAGCATGCTTCCAGAAATATGAAAAGAGTAATAATTCTCTTATCACCACAACAACAGTTCTCTGTTTTTTCTTGCATAGAATTTAGGACCAGACACTAAATGGCTTTGGATAGTCTGTCTATTCTGGTATTAACATGTCAGAAGCTTTGGCTGCCAAATAAGTACACATTAAAACAATCTAAATATTCTGGTATGTTTGACTAATTTCTTGATGAAATCTGCAGTGCTTTCTGAATATTTCAGTTCTATATGTTTCTATTTAATACAATGCCCTAATTCATAATTGACTATGTTCAATTTTTAAATTAATTAATTAATGCTTATTTTGTATATGTAAATGTTTTGCCTGCATGACTGTAAGTGCACCAAATGTATGCAATGCCCATGGAGGCCAGAAGAGAGTGCTGGATCTCCTGAAACTGGAGTTAATGAGGAGTGCTAGCCACCATGTGTATGCTGAGAAATGAACCTGGGTCCTCTGCAGGAGCTCTTGCTTAAGAGCCAGTGCTCTTAACTGCTGAGCCATCTCTCCAGCACCCCTATGTACAATTTTTTAAAACAACTTAAACCAACTATTAGAAGAAAGCATCAAATTTGTTTACTTTTTTAACTCTCTACTATTTTACTCTGCACTTTTAGCATGGTAAATAGGGTTATAGGAGACCACTGCTTTAGTCTCACCTGCATTAGGCACTGTGATAGAAGAGAGGAGACCAAACCACAATGGACTCATCAAACTGAACTCAGAAATAGGCATTTTCCTTAAATAAAAAAAAGGATCTGGGGTTCCTCACAGGGGCAGGATTGATGGTTGTTTGGACTTGCCAAGGAAGAACCTTCAAGCACTTCCTTGTGGAAAACATGACATCTTTTGGTTAAAAAAAAAAAAAAGAAAGAGGGGCTGGAGAGATGGCTTAGTGGTTAAGAGCTTCGACAGCTCTTGCAGAGAACCCAGGTTTGATCCCCAGCACCCACATGGCAGCTGAGAGCCGTCTTTAACTCCAGTTCCAGGGGAATCCGATGACCTCTTCTGACCTGCTGCATGCAGACAGTATATTCATACACATAAAGAATAAATAAAATAAAAATAAAGAAAGAAAGAAAATCCTCCAACTCAGATGATGTGTGTGTGTGTGTGTGTGTGTGTGTGCGCGTATGCAATACAAGTTGGAGAAAAAAAATGGAATTTCCATGTTAAAGTATCACTGTATTTTAATGCTTTTTTGTTATCACAAGCGTCATTTATGTTATTTTGATGCTACATGTACTCTAAAGTTCAACTTAAAATAAAATTTAAAAAAAGAGGGAAAGTAATCCCTAGACAACAGAAAAACTCCAGAGGATGACTCTATGACAAATTTGATCATCTGTACTTCACTCTATGAATACCGGTGAATGAAATAGAAAGATAAATAAAAAAAGAATCCGAGGGTAGGGGAGTAATGGAGAATTCAGAGCTACCAGTCAGAAAAGATAGTTTCTTGAGCCAACATAATAAGAAACTCCCTTCGGTCTAAACTCTATAAAAAAGTAACTTTGAAATGACAACGTTGCTTTTTACTCCCCATGTCTGCTCTCTTCATCACATTTTTTTGCTTCTAAAGCAGTTCAATTCATCTGAACTTTCATTATGTTTCATAGCATGTGGTGTTACTTTGTGCTAGAATACAAACATGACCAATAAATCCTTAACTGAAATGATTGAAATTTGTTGTAATTTTGTCATTTGACAAGCTCTAACATGTAGGCTCTACTAATCATCTCAGGACATTAAGAAAAGTAACTTTTGAGCATATTGAATAAGTACAGTGGCCAATACATCTGCAGAAAGTCCAGAAGAATTGGGGATGTGAATTAGCGCTAGGTACTGAAATCTTTTTTTGTGTGTGTGCACTCATGTGGATATACCTGTTTACATGTACAAATGGAAACCAGAGTTCAACCTCTAGTGTCTTTATTCAAGTGCCATCCACCTTGTTTACTGAGGGAGGAGTCTCTCATTGCCCTGGAGTTTTCTAATTAGTCCAGGCTGGCTGGCCAGAGAGACCTAGGGATTTATCCGTTTCTACCTCCTGAGGACTGGGAATACAGGATGTGCCATGATACCTAGCCTTTTTTATGTAGATTCTTAAAATAATCCCGGATGCTCACGCTGGCCTGGTAGGCACTTTATTGAAGCAGCTATCTCCCTAGATGCATATAGATATCTTTGAGAAACAAAAGATCCTGAGGCAATCTATCTGGTCACTTTTTTTTTTTTTTTTTTTTTTTTGGTCTTTTCGAGACAGGCTCTCCCTGTAGTCCCAGCTGTCCTGGAACTCAGTCTGTAGACCAGGCTGGCCTTGAACTCACAAAGATCTGCCTGCCTCTGCCTCCCAAGTGCTAGGATTAAAGGCGTGCGCCACCACACCCGGTCACTTTTCATGTCTCTTCCTCTCAACAACAGTCATTCTTCATCAATGGGTCTCCAAAGCAAACTTCTCCCAGGTAAGCATGAACAGACCCTTGTAGAGTTTGGTTGTATGAATTTAGTGGATAAGTGATATGATTTTAACTTTTAATATTATATATGATGACCACGTGAGGTAGCGAAGAAATAAAACAGATTTGGTAGACATGAAAGGTTTTCTTTTCAGCAACTGTGCCACATTTAATTAAGAAAGTCAGCATGGTGAAGCTCTGAAGCCCACTTACAATCTCAATTTGGAAGCATAAACTGATGTGCTCACATGTAGTCTTTCCCTGTGGGAAGCTTGCTCATTAGTTCCCTTCCTGTTTCATAGGACTCATCTATAGTAACATTTCTCCCAGTGTTATTAGCCAAAAGATCATAGTCTGCTTTTATTTTTTCTAAGTTTCATTCCAAATGAATGATAGAACAGAAGCTGAAACTTAAAATCACAAGGCCTAAATATAATTTTTATGAAACATCAAGGTCTAAGACTGAATTGGTTTTGGTCCTTTGTGTTTTTTTCTTAAGTACATTTTTAGTCAGATTTTTAAGCTGGGCATGATGGCACATGCTTTTAAATCTTGCACTTGAGAGGCAGAGGCATGTGGATCTCTGTGAGATCGAGGCCAGAGTGGAACAGCAAGTCTAGGGTGGCAGGGAAACCCTGTCTCAAATAATAATAATAACAACAATAAAGCAGACCTTTAAAACAATGCGAGGTATACAGTTTATTAACTCTCACATAAATAACTGACTAGGAACATCTCTATGTTTTTGAACAACTTGGCAGAATATTTGGATAGGGCATCATTATAACTCTTACTGTCCAGTTGTATGCAGAGAAATAAGTATCAAACTTCTGCCTCCTAAGGCTGAGGGATCACTGCAGAAGGGGGATGGGAAGAACCAGAATTGGTGGATGACCAAAGGAAAAAGAGTTTTCAGACAACAAAGGTAACTGCATACATGAATCCTGTTCAAATGAAATTGGACAAAAATCCCAGCATAGGCATGGAGAAGTGTGTAAGAAATCCCAACCTAGCCTGAGGAACTTTTGCCCACCGATAGGAAAAGAGTCTTTTTCAAGGACGGGACTCTTGGTAGATTAACCAGGCTTCAGTGGAGGGACTACACGGAAGAACATTTGGGGACACCAATTAGACTCTCTATGCCTTATAAAATAGATAAAATAGTACCCTAAATTGGTCAGGGAACAATATGGGAAGCTGTGTATAGGAGAGGAGATCTAAATACCATCAAATTTTATTGTCCGAAAGTCACAAAAATTCAATATTTTTTTCTAAAGAATAATAAGGATACTTCGCAGGGCACACTGCTGATGGGTACAAATCTAAATAGAAACATGCCACATGAGAGCTTAATTGTTGGAAAATGCCTGCATTTTAGCTTCTAAACAGCCTCCATATCTGAAGGTATATTTGATTAACTCATAGTCCTGAAGACTGGTTTAGAAGAAAACCCAAAGCAAAGAGTTAGTAAAGTGGAAATCTCCAAAGAAAAGCCCTCTCTGCTGCTGCTAAAAAAAAAATGACATCAAAGAATCATTAGTGGGGAAAAGAATACCTTTGAAAGCAGTGGAATTCAGGATTTGTGGCCCAAAGGAAAAACTCACAGAAGTGAAAAGATGGGAATAGAATACCTGTTCAATATGTTTTCAGAGAAGCCAAGCAGGTAAGTAAAACTGGATGCCGCCAAGCCTTTTCCCACAGGTTGTACATCCTACTAACAAGCAAAGCTTCGAGGAAGTAAGCTTTTCTGACCTTGCTGGAGAAGACAACTTTAAGAAGCAGGGCTTGTCCCCTAGAGCTTTGTCGCCCAGAGCTCACTGCTGTCAGAATGGAGGGGTGGAATAGAGCAGCCCTTGGCATCTGGGGCACACCAAAAAGAAAAGCAAGACTTGAAAGCAACCTGACTTCCTGACTATATGGCTTCAAGTAAATGACTTAAATTCCCCTTTCCCCCCAATTTTAAGAACTTTAAAACCTAAAAGTTGCATAATACACCAAATGATTTAAGTAAATATTGATAAGTGAAATTAAAACTGCTACAAAAATCCATACCTTCATTGTTGACTATTTTGAATAAGTTATAGTTACTAGTTCCCTACATTAAATTACACTAATGGATGCTCAAATTTCACATATTTTTTCTCTCTTAAGAATCAAAAGGCACTTAGAAAGCATATCACACCATTTCTACCTTGCTAATCTTAGAAAACAATGTTCATTTCTGTTTTATGCTTTTTACTATTTATTTTATTTTAATTATATATAGGTACATGTGTTGGAGAGGTATATGCATATGAGTGCAGATACTTGAAGATGCCAGTAGAGGGTGCCAGATTCTCTTTTGGCATTATAGATGGTTGTGAACCACCCAGCAAAGGTGCTGGGACCCATACTCTGATCCTCTGCAAGAGCAATGCATACTCTAAACCAATGAGCCTCTCTCCAGCTCTGGGGTACTCATTTTGTTTCTTGAAGTGAGGTGATAAAATTATGGAATAATCTAATGGTACTCTTTCAGATATACAGGACACTGAGTTGAGACAGTGGTAGTCTACTAATCAAAGGATAAATGCTTCTAAATTGATTCTGTACTGTGCAGAGTGGCCTCTGTGAGAACCATCTGGAACAATGGACCCAGAGAGGAAGGCATAGGAGATAGTGAGTCAGATATTTATTCTCATTTATGTTTCATGTGTAAATAATGACAAATTTTCAATCTAGCAGCTCCCAGCTTAAAAGAAAGTGTTGAGCATGACTAAATTTGTTACTTTGGGGTGCTTCGCCCCTTTGTCCTTTGTATCATGCAGATGTTCAGACACATGAGGTTCTCTGGAGCCTTCTGTCCATCTGTACTCTGAGGCTGCAAGCAGCACTTTCTCCATTGGAGAACTTTATTACAGTGGTGGCCAACCAAAGGATAGCTGCATGGATTTGAAAAGTGCAGTTTGGAAGCATTGTGCATACTTCCTAGTCATGAATGCTAGATTTATCTGTTGTTTAGAATAGTGGTAGAACTTATTCATGAGCCAGGCTTTACACTAAAAGCTTAGTGTTTACTAGTTGAAGAAAGGCTTTTGGTTTTTACAACTTTAAAGTGTATGAAATGCCAATTGGTAAGAATTTTACTGAGAACCACTGAAGCCCACCCTCTCTTGTCTCACATGGAAGTGATGGCTGTAGAAATGCCAACCATGAAGGCAGAGTGTGTTAGGAGAACAAGAGCTGGGGACCACACTTGACCTTTTCTGTCATCTGCCAGCAGGTTCCTTCTGGGACAAAGAGCCATTTCTCTCCAAATTTTTTTTTAAAATTGTGACTGTGATGGGCATCCAGGTGAACATCATTGAGAGGAATAACTGCATGTGTCTGCATGTCTCTAAATAACATCAGAAAGAATCATTATCAGAAAACATTCTACACTGATGGATTAGAGCTGTAGGAACTTGGAAAACAACTGATTGAAACTTCCTACAGAAATGCAGTTGACGATATCTACCCACGGATAAGCTAGGGCTAGGCTGCTCCATCTAAGCCAGGATTTAAATTGTATCCTACCCACAGTGGCCAAGACTGGCCCCATGATGTTCCTGTGTTATCATTGTCATTTATTATCTGACTGTCATGATGGTCAACCACAAAGCTTATGTGTACTGTACAAGGAGATGGGTCAGGTGCTAAATTCCTAGCTACCCATGCTTATTCCAGGATAAGAAACACTTTATGAAGTGAATTATGTGACTGGAGAGATAGTTTAGTTGGCAAAATGTTTATGTGCAAGCATTAGAATCTGAGATCAGATTCTTACCACTCACATAAAAATCTGGGTGCGGTGGTAAAATTAACACCAGCACTGAGGAGTGCTGAGACAGAAGGATCTTTAGCACTCACTGGCCTAATATCTAGATGAACTTGTGAGCTTCACATTCAGTGAGAAACTCTGTCTCAAAAAAGAAAAGGTGGAGAGCAACTGAGGAAGGACATGTGTTATCAACCTCTGTCCTGTATAAGAGCACGCACACATGCCAGGCGTGGTGGCGCACGCCTTTAATCCTAGCACTTGGGAGGCAGAGGCAGGCGGATCTTTGTGAGTTCAAGGTCAGCCTGGTCTACAGAGTGAGCTCCAGGCCAGCTGAGGCTACAGGGAGACCCTGTCTCAAAAAGACCAAAAAAAAAAAAAAAAAAAGAGCGTGCCACACACACACACACAAATCACACAAATGCACATGTGTACCAGCGTATATGTGTATGTGAATTTCTACGTTAATGAGTATATACTACCACACGAGAGAGAGAGAGAGAGAGAGAGAGAGAGAGAGAGAGAGAGAAATTCTGAAATGGAAATTGGTTATTTCCATTTCAATCTGTCCATTGAGTCATATGGGACATAAATATCTCGAGTTCTTCCTTTACAACAAATTCTCCTTTCTTGGGAAGAAAATCTCCAAAAGGACTCTCAATTTACAGGTCAGCCATAAATCTAGAATGGAGCCTTAAAGAACGAGTAAGCAAACAACAAAATCAAAATCTTTATATGATCATTTCTTCCAAGTTAAAAGACAGCCTTTAAATGAGTAATGTTAAATATGTTTTCTTATACATCATTAAGGAGAATGATGTATAAGAAATGATCTAGAGGAATATGTTTAAAAATGTCATTCTGCATTGTAAGTACCAAAGAGTAGGGACAACTTTATAAGACTTTGATTTCTTATGTTTAAAGATTTTGTTTTGGGAGCTAGAGAGATGGCTCAGGGGTTAAGAGGATGGGCTGCTCTTGCAGAAGACCTGGGTTTAAATCTCAGCAACCACATGGGACCTAACAACATTTCACAACTCCATTCCCAGGGGGTCTGATGCCCTCTTCTGGTTCCTGAAGGCATTGCATGACACTGGTGCACTTACATGAAGGCAATACACTCATACTAATAAAATAAAAAATAAATAAACCAAAAAATTTTTAATTTCTTTTAAATTAGCCATTAACTATATTTATGATGTATTGAAATACAGAATTCAGGTTTTGCTAAAGGGATTCTACAAGTTTGACTCTGAGATATGAGGAAGAACATGGGATCTGTTTGTCCTGTGAAAAAAAGAGTTGATACTCGTGTATCAAAGGCAAGCTCTGGAAAAGGCAGGAACTGAAGGTAAACTTTCCTGTTTGCTATTTTCAAATATTTACTAGTAACTTATAGACCAGTCTTGGCAAATATTTCATTAGCTCTTCTGTGTCATGCTGAGTGTTATGGTTTTGGGTAGGCCAAAATGAGGACGTGTGTAGCTACTTTTTGGAAACACATAAACGATATTTTGAATGTTGACATTTTCATGTAAAATACTGTGTCTAATTGTGCAGACAAGGAGGAACGAATGTAATGCAGCTAAAACTTTTTTCCAAGAAATGCAAAGGTGAAAAAAATATTTGGCCTCCAAGAGAATCAGATGAGCTGTCTTACACTCTCATTTTTCACATTTTTCTCTGCACATTTCGCAGTCAGAAGAGAAAAGGGTGGCACTGCTGAAATAACAAAACAAGGGGAGTGAAGTCTGGGTGGGATGCCAGCCTTTGTAACAGAGTTTGCATTCTTAATTTGGTACATTAAATATCAGTATTACTGTATTTTTCTTATATTTCAGAGACTAAACATTTGTTAGTATAATTATTGGGTTTGGGACAATTCTGACTATAAAACTGTTCTTGTACAATGATACTTCTAGAATGCAACCTGCAAACAGGCATTTGCACAATACACTTGCTCTCTCCTGTCTAATTTACTGGGAGGGCAGCCAAAGCTGTCTTCCCCTACCTGCTTACCTATAAGATGTCATTAGTTGGCACATAGATGTGAAGATGGTTGTAACAGATTGCAAAAGGTTTTGCACACCTGGGTTATTTTCATCCAAAAGGCCCAATTAGATAATATTGTGCTGTATTTGCATAATTATTCAATTTAGCTACATTGCTGATCTGAATCTTTAAGTAAATAATGTGCATATGTCAATGAAGAATTTTTAAATTTTGATCATTTGGTACCTTAACAGATGATCACTTAAGGTAGAGTAAATAAAGTCTCATTTTCGAAGGACTTCAATGAAGATGAGCCTTTAAGAGCTGACTTTCTTTTAAAGATGATTTTTCAACTCTTGAAGATACTGAGCCCTACTAATAGTGAAGACTACATGTCATTCTCAATAAAAATGTTCATGTAAGCAAAATTTTCTAAGGGAATTCGAGAGATTTTTGCTCACAAATTTCCAACAAATTTTAGAAGACTACACATCAAAAAGAAAGCAAGATGCTAATGTGCATTAAAGTGCCTTATGAATGCTAGATTTATATATGCTTTAAAAGTAACTATATAATGGAAGCCTCAAAAAGAATAAACTTTATTACTACTATTGTCAATGCTGTAGTTTGGCTTACTGGAATTTAATTCATTCTTTTACTATCTCTAGTTATCTGAGTTAATATAAAAAGCCATTATTAAAACTTGCCTTCAATGTAAAATGTATTTTCTTCTAATAAAATGTGGCTACATGTTGTTGAGTTTGATGTTCATCAGCACGAATAAAATGAACTTTACTCCTGATGCAAATCTAATAGAGCTGGATGTTAATTAATGGGATCCAAACAACTTATTATTTTGGGCTTGCTTCCATTAAGGAAGCCAGTGTCATAGCTATACACTAATAAAAAAGCCCATTAGTTGCATAGATTCCAATTTTCTTTATCTACATTGCCCAGTTTATGTAATTTCTTCTAATGCTGCTTAATATTTTAGAAGTTCTCTTTATATTTAGAGAATTGGTTTGAAGCCTTAAAATTATGAAGCAAGATGGAATGGATGAATTTAATGTCTTTTAATCCTATAACTTAAATGCTTTTTAATCTAAGAGAACAATTCATTTTCCTTTCAAGACTCAAGATTAGTGTCTTTATATAAATTTCAGAAAGAATTCAAAACAGACATGGAAGAACACTTTATACATTTTTGAGCCCTACACTAAACTTGTGATGAATTGGGTAGATATCATTAAATTTTAATGTGAGATTTTTAAAGTGAAATTTCTAGACTTTAGTGCTATTGATATTTGGGGATAGATGATTCTGTCATGGTAGCTGTCTTGTGTTAGATATCTAGCATTGTCCCTGGTGTCTTTCTACTGGGTGCCATTAGCATCTCTCCACTTGTGACAGTTGAAATGTATCCACATAGTGCCAAGTGTCTCCTGGAGTCAGACTTACTCTCAGGTTAGAACCACTGGATTAGGGGTCAAGAAACTACATTTCAGAGTATTTAGGGTGTTCACTGAAGGTCACAGAGACAGAGTAGTAAAGACCAGGTCTATATCATATATGAAGTCTTACCCTTGGAATGGTTCAAAATGCAGTTTAGGAGACATTCTATATTGTGATTTCTTCAGTGTCTCTATTGAAGTATTTATCATTGATGGAGATAATATTATTTTGCCATTAAATAAGTAAAAGGCAATAAGATAGGTGCTTGTTAAACCCTACAGTGAAGCTTTTATGAGGGGAGAGAGAGAGAGAGAGAGAGAGAGAGAGAGAGAGAGAGAGAGAGAGAAATGATCTGTTCTCCTGTGATAAAGATTTGGAGGAAATAACTGAAGACAAACAACCAAGAGCAAAGCAAGCTGAAAATTAGCAGGTGGATGCTTCTGACTTCAAGTTTGCAAAACTGCAGAACTGATCTTAAATAGTACTTTAAGTGCTTAATGCAATCTGGCTGTTGTTGGCCTCTTTCCCAAATGCTCTATTAGCTGTTGCAATGGAATGTTGCCAGTAGCCAAATTATCAGTGTTTAGTCTCTGGTGAGTAGTAGGTACAAACAGCAAGAACTCATCTTCACTATCTCAAAGAGCAGAGGAGCTACGCCTGACCAAAATAGCTCCATCCTCCAGACTTACAAAATGATGCTAGAAGCCTCCATGTTCAAAGATTAAAAATTTAAAAGCCCGTAATGCCAAGGCCCACAGAAACAAGGGCTATAAGAAATCCATGTTCTAAGGTCTCAAAACTACTAATGCTTTCCTAGAATGGGCATGTACCTAGGACAATCTGACATGTTTGTCTTACCAGAGGAAGCACTTTTTCCACCTTGCAGTGTGACACCTGTAGCCTGACCCAGTTTTGTGTTAACATTTTTATATACGACCATTTCTCATGGGAGATACTCCCTCACCAGCTCTCGAGTAACTTGACAAGATTATGCAAAAAAGATAAATGCTCTGTTGGTGTATGGATCTATGAATCTTCAGAAAAAATTGTGTTTCTAGTCTCTTTGAACAAAATGGCTCAGTGGGCAAGAAAACAAGCATTTTTCTTAAAGTGCTCACGACACCCAATTTCCTAGTGAATCTATACATTTCCATCACTTTTCTTTTCCTTGTCATCCCCTGGTGGTCTCCATCTTTAATAGGACTGCCGACCCTTAAAGACCTCATATCAACACTTTCCCGAAATGGACTGAAGCATCCTTGGAGTTTATCTGTCAATTTAATAATTGTGTCATCAGGAAAAAAAAGTGAGTTTATTCAACTTCCATCTTATTTCATCAGTCAGTGAGAGAGAATGAGGAAGAACAGTAACAATAAGAGGCTTTGAGTTATTAGCAATGCTTTGCACCAAATAACACTGAAAATTCACAGACTTGCCTGCATAGTTTACTGGCCATATGTCTCTTCCTAGAGTCAATGAGTCAATGGGTAAGTGGTAAAACATGGTAGCTTAGCATCCTATTAATAGAAAGGTCATTCTGCTTGTGTCTGTTTCCTCAAATCCTGTTTTAAAGCTAGGAAAGTTTTCCTCCATTGTGAAATGGGTGAATATGTGCCATTGAATAGGAAGTGAATCCTTTCTGTAGTCCTGAGCATTGGCTTTAGGTAAGCATCCAGGAGGCCTCCGGGGATGCAGATATCCCTAACTTTCAGGTTCAGTGCAAGCAACAGCTTCTCTGTGAGACCTATCTTCTTTTTCTATTTAGATAATTATAGAAGACAAAGAAATAGTGCATATTTTTGTTATGATTTGGATCTTTTTTCCTCCAAAGGCCCAGTGTTGGAGGCTTGGTTGCTGGTCCACAGTACAACTGTGAGGTGGTAGAACCTATAGGACATAAGGTCTATTTGAATGGAAGTGAGGCCATTGGATGTATGTCTTGTAATGTGGTATTTGGACCACAGCACTGCTTGCCTGTCTGTCTCTGTCTCTGTCACCCTCTCTTGCTTGTTTTCTCTGTTCTGGCTGCTAAGAGATGAATAGCTTTGCCCTGCTGCCTGTACCCCACTGTGACATACTTTTTCACCCTAGGCTCTCTCCCTCCCTTGCAAGGGAAGCCCAATGGACCACTGACTACAATCTGAAGATGTGAGCTAAAATAAGCCTTTCTGCCTTTTAACTTGATGTTCTCAGTTATTTTGGCACATTAACAAAAGCTGACTATTATACATATCAAGCTCTTCTTTCTTATCCAGTTCCTTTACCAAATAAGAGCTATGCAGTTTGGGTTTAATGAGTATACTTTCAGAAAGAAATGTACCTCTATCCTAAAATTGAAAGAGAAAAGGTATTCTTGTAATTATTCAGAGACACAAGAGATAACCTCCAAACCTGATTCTTGACCCTAAAATCTGACTCCATGGTTGGAGAAAAGCTCCTCCATGAAATACAGAGCATCATTTTTCTTTCTCAGAAAGGAAAAGACTATTCTAGGTCCTAAACTCATTCATTGTAAGCATCATAGAAAGTCACACAAAGATGAAACTGTTAATAAATGTTCACTAGAACTCCATCCTAAGATGACTCAACTTCTCTAGAGAAGTCACACTAGAGGCAAATTTTTATGTTAACAATGGCTTTCTCCATCCTTCCTTGCCAAGCTATTGTGAAGGAAGCAGCCCCATGCTCACATATTTGTGCAGCATTGAGTGAACCTCATCACCAGGCTATCCAGTGATCTAAGTGTGTTGTAGACAGATAAACAAGCCCTGCTTAGAGAAAGTGCCTGAATCTGAAGCCACAGAGCAAAGCTTCTCCATTTAGAGCATGTTGAGTGAAGCATTTCATTGTAATGAAATACAGTCAGCAGTGCTGAGGGTATGCAGGCATCTCATATTATGTATTATAAAACAGTCAATGAGTTCTGTGGGTATGGAAGGCTGGGTGTGCAGACGTTGCTGCTTCATAACTCTATTCCACTGAAAGCACAATCACTAGCAGTCACTTTTGATGAAGAAAATCTTTAAGTCTTTATCCTTTGTAACTAAAAAATCGGGGGCTAGAACTAAACTTTTGTGGCAGCACATATATTGATCATTGTATGGGCAATAAAAATTTATTTATAACTTAATTTTGGCAGCTGCTGGCTCCCAACTCCATAAAATGTGTTATATCACTTAACAAATTTAAATGGTAATCAGCAGTAATCTTATAACATGCAATCACCAGCAGATGTGATAGATTCATTTTTATAAGCAGAGAGTGACCATGCACGGGGAATGACAGAGAAAACCCCTGCTGCTCCACAATTGATGGGGAGATTGTACAAGTAGCAACTTACTACTGGGATGCTGTCAGCAAGCCAAAGTTTGCATTAGAAACTTTTATGGTAAGTGAAGATATTCTAGAATAGACCCCTTATTATTTCCTTTCTGGATAAAAATATGCCTTTATCATCATCATTGTTACTGTTCATAGTTTCATAATACAGCTGTTAATTTTTGATTTCAAGTAAGCACTAATGTCACTGTTGCAAGGCATGAGTAAATCAGAACATGTAAAACCCACATTCTCTGAAATCATTATCCATACAGGAAAATGATCAGCTAACTTACAGATATATATGTGATACTGTAACTGATAATGGCTATAGTGGCTGAGATCTGATAGGGGAGGAAGGACTGTGTTCATTTCTGACATGTGGAATTGCATAAGGAAGAAGAGGAGGAATATTGACCTCTACTTCCTCATCACTCTCAATTCTCATCTGGGCCCAGCAGTGAGACAATTTCTCTAGTTTAAATGTTGTATGACTAATTCCCATCAAGTGCTACATGTAAAATTGCTTACAATTTGAATTCCCTCCTAGTAGCATCTCTTATATCTAGAATGAAAATGCCTAAAGAAAACATGTGCAATCATGTGACATAAACAAGGGTTTTTTTTAGATTTGAAAATCTGGAAATGGCTTTAGCAACTCTTCCAGGCTAAGACATACATTCTTATTACTTTTCAAGTTAACAGTATGAAATGACATATACTCCACCCTTCCCAAAGCCTGTTATCTTCCTTCTGAGGGCTAATGCAGTATCATAAAATTCACTCTCATATATGTCTATTCAAAGATATGAAAGGACCCCAAAGACATCTAGAGTTCCTACTTCCAAGCAGGGGCAAATCCTACAAGACCCTGTTGCTTTCAACGGACTCTCTTTTCCAGCTGATTGAAGTTTTCTAATGTCTCAAACTTCTTCCAAGATTGTCTGATTCTTCTCCCTCTTTGCTCAGCTAATTCCCACTGATCTCATGCTAGTCACCTCAAGTATGACTTCCTCAGCTTTCCCTGCCTCCATTGTCAGCCGCTGGCTTGTCACCTGTCCTACCATGATATGCCTTATGGCATCAACTGCCTCTGCTTCAAAGCACTCGTCAAAGTGTTGTCACCACACATTTGTGTGAAGATCACTTGATTAATTACATGACAGTTTCTTCTGCCAGAATCACCGAGATCATCTATGGTTCTGCTTAGTCTTGGATCCCCCCCCCCACGCTTAGCTCGTAAGTGCTTAATGAGCACTTATTAAATGAAGGCATTTGTGGAAAGCACTGTTAGACAGAATGTCGGCTGCTGATCAGTGCTCTCTAAGGAATAAATATCCCTTGCCATGATTCTAGCTAACCCTGAGAAAGAAAATCTTCCTTTTGGGCTGAAGCTCAGGCTGCAAAATCTTGATACTACAGCAGTCCCCCCACCTCTGTGACCAGTGTAAAGTGGGGAAGCAAAACAAAGTAATACATTAGAAAAATTCTTCAAAAATCGAGCTCAACCACTAACTGCAGTGACCCTGGCTTGGATGAGAAATGGTAAAGGAATCCCAAAGCCTATTAGGAAGACATTAATGGAATTTAAATATATAACTGTAAAATCTAGATCTATTCAAGTTACATTTTCTGATTTGATAACTGCACTCTCACTTGATATGGGATAGAAAGGGCCTATTGGGAAACTCACACTGAATTATTCAGAGGTAAAGGGGATGATACCAGCAATTTATTCTCAACCACTTCAGAAAGAAATCTATCCACTTAAATGTATGCATATGACATTTTACACGGTCTCAAAAAACTCTGATCTTTCTTATTCATATATGATTTCAAAGATATGCAGAAATACATATGTCTACATATATTTAAATGTATTTTCTATATGTAGAACTGGGAGCTGATTTACAAATATGAGTTATTAAGCTTTCTATATTGGTTGGAAAAGCTATAAAACTTTACTTAAAATTTTTAATTTGGGGGCCAGGGAAACAGCTCAGCTAATAAAATGCTTGCCATATAAGTACAAGAATCTGAGGTCAGGGCTGGAGAGATGGCCTAGCGGTTAAGAGCACCCACCGCTCTTACAGAGGACCCAGGTTCGATCCCCAGCACCCACATGGCGGCCGAGAACCGTCTGAAACTCTAATTCCAGAACTCCAGTTCCAGGGGAATCCGACACCCTCTTCTGACCTCCGCGGCACTGCACGACACGGGTGCACAAACTTGCATGCAGACAGTACATTCATACACATACATAAATTAAAAAAAAAAATTAAAAAAAAAAAGAATCTGAGGTCAGATCCTTGGTGCTCATTAAAAGGTTGGGCACAAAAATAAGGCCCATAATGGGGCTGGAGAGATGGCCTAGCGGTTAAGAGCACTGACTGCTCTTGCAGAGGACCCGGGTTCGATCCCCAGCATCCACATGGCGGCTAAGAACCGTCTGTAACTCCAACCCCAGGAGAACT
Source organism: Rhizomys pruinosus (assembly GCA_009823505.1). Taxonomy (NCBI): domain Eukaryota; kingdom Metazoa; phylum Chordata; class Mammalia; order Rodentia; family Spalacidae; genus Rhizomys; species Rhizomys pruinosus. The sequence goes on from VZQC01003229.1 coordinate 1,997,806, forward strand.
CCAGTTCCAGGGGAATCCGAGACCCTCTTCTGACCTCCGCGACATTGCACGACATGGGTGCACAAACCCACATGCAGACAGTACATTCATACACATACAAAAATAAATAAAAAGTTAAAAAAAAGAAATAAGGCCTATTATTCTAACATTGGGGAAGCAGAGATAGGAGGCTCCTTGGGGCTTGCTGGCCAGTAAGTCTAGTAAAATCCATGAGTTTCAGGTTTATTGAGAGAGTGATAAAGATACCCATTATCAACTCCTTGCCTAGAGAGAGAGAGAGAGAGAGAGAGAGAGAGAGAGAGAGAGAGACAGACAGAAAGAGAGAGAGAGAATTCTGACCACTAGCAATATATATTACAATGTTAATATTCTCCAGCAATATTGGCAACAAAGAAGAAGCAAAGCTCTGGTCAGAGACTATACCATGCTCGGCAAGATGTCAAAAATATATTGTCAACTGATTGTGCTTTTAACTTACATTGGGTTTATTGCAAATTGAGGGTCATCTGTACAGAGAACAGAACAATAAAGGGAAAGTACAGAGTGGTGGATCAAAGACCATAAAGAAGTTGTATGGCCACTTATAATTTTTCCCAACTCATTTTTAAACAAAAAGTCAAAAACATCTGTGAGGATGGTAAGTGTATGATGCCTGTAATTTTGTGAATAGGCGATGTGTAATCATGATGGTATTTGTATACACACATGCAGAATTCATGTACATATTTCCAGCTAGAATATCTACAACTTTAATATGCAACTATTTTATATCAAAAGAACATTCTCTCATATTTATTGATTGGTATTTTCAGAAGGTTGTATAAATATAAATTTAAAATTCTGAGATATTAGATATATGATCATGTTTCTCAAGTATAACAAAAAAATAACCAATCCAAATCTATTCTTTAGATAATAACATAAGCTATCATTGAAATAAGTCAGTTTGGGACAAAAAGTCAAGATGTACATTCATATACTGGGATCTAGAAAAAAGTCTGATATATGTAACAAAATAATGAATGTAAAGCACTCTTCAATTTTCCAGTTCCATCTCTCGAGTTGGCCTTATGTTTGATGGGGCTGACTGGGAGGAAAGACAGGCTCTAGATACAGTTCTTTGTAATTTTTGAATGGGGCCTTTCTCCAATGGGTAAGATCTTTCTATGCCTATCATGACAACTAATCCTTCTTCATGCACTTTTAAATTCTTCTTAAATGGAAACAGAGCTCTAGTGCGTAGAGTGGAAGAAAGAGCCATTGTGAATAGAAGCTGGTAAGGTGGACCTTTTTATTAAGTTCAGTAGCCACAGATCAGCATTTGTTCCATGCCTGACCCAGACAGAATCACTAGCAATTTGAAAATTGGAGCTGCAGTGAAAATACAATGAAGAATTACTTCAGTAATCACTGTGATAAAGGGAGCTATGTAATGGCATTTGGCAGGGAACCTAGCACAGAACAGCTCAGCAAACAAATGAAGTCAAGATGACAGGGACATACAGCAGAATGCATAAAAAGGAAAAGTGAAATCAGAGCTTTAAGGACCACAGATACAAATGTGTGTCCTTCAGTAGTACCACCCTGTCTTTGCAGAACATGGGTTATAGCATTATCAATAATTTAGGTGCATTATCAATGTACCATTTTAATGTTTTAGAATACATAGAGATGCTATCAAAAAAGAATTTCCTTACAAGCAGAAAGCATGTTTTAAAAAGTTCACTATATATAAAATTTCAAAAGCATTTTGTGCATGAAAATAATTGCCCAATTTGATGAGTACCTTCTAATAAAGCCATATACTAACAAAACTAAAGAGGCTTCCTCAGAAATAAAACAGAAACCAGAGTCTTAGCATGCTCTGTACCTCTTAAGCATTGAGTGTAGAGATCCAAGAGCACTGGTGGTTAGAAGTGGCTGCTTTTATCTCTTAAACAGCCCACTATTTGAGTAGCTCTGCTTCAGGGATCACATGTGGCTCATTTGATTCACCAGCTGTTTTTAAAAATATGCTTAGATGGAGACCCTTTCTGGCTCTTCCAAAATTGCTTTCATTGAGGACCTTTTTCCTAGTTCCACAAGGGAAAGGGGAAAGATATGGAAAACAACAGCTGCTGAAAGATCTTAAAGCTTTGAAGATGGATGATAGTCATACTTCACAAGAAAAGTGAACTTGCAATAAACTGAATGACTGAAGGTACTGATGTATTCTTTGGGATTTAAGGTCATAAAATATTTTAATTCAATTAATATAGCTTTCATGGTCATAGTGATAGATGTTTCCTCCATGGAGGAAAGGCTCAATCTATAGCTAGATTAATTTTCTGGACATCTTATCAAAGGAGGGAAGAGGAATAGAAAAGTAGAGAGGGGAAGGGAGGGAGAGAGAGAAAGAGAGAAAGAAGAGTGAGAAATCACACATAGAAAAAATGTGAATTTGTGTGAGTGTGCACGTGTATGTGTGCATGTGTGTGGGTGTGTGTATGTGCCCTTGTGTGTGTGTGTTTGTGTATGTGTGTGTGTGTGCATATGTATGGAGACCAGAAATCAGCTTCAAGTGTCATTCTTCAGTAAACATCCATTTGTTTTGAAGACACCTCTACTGGCCTGGGCTTGCTAGTTAGGTTGCCTGACTGTTGGGCCCCAGGGGTACATCAGGCTTTGCCTCCCAGTTCAGAGATTACAAAATTGTGTCATTGGGCCCCACTTTTTTACATGAGCTCTGTAGGTCAAATTCAAGTTTTCATGTTTATGAAGCAAGCACTTCATAGACTAAGTTATCTGCTTCAACCCATGAATGCCAAACATTGCGATTACTCATTTGTAACTGCATTCTTTTCTCTATTTATTGCATTCAATAAGCAAACACACAGATAAAGCAGGGTCTAGCACTGAGGATATAGACCACACCCAGAGAGTAGGCTAAAGAATTAATCATATTCCCAAATGTCTGTGGAAGGCTACTTCATTTCCCTCCTGTGTTCTTGTTTTCTAAGCACACATTTTAAACTTTCTGGTCATGGGTCATTTACAGGCTGCTTTGTACCTGCTTCTGCAGTGCGGCCACCTGGTACATCCATGGTCCATTTACCACTTGATAAACAGCACTGACTTCAAGGAACTGAGATCTCCTCAGCCATAGATGATTCCTACATATTATCAGTACCAGCATTGGCTTTAGATTTTTCCAGCAAGCTCACTAGCCAGACATTACATTATAATCAAACTTGAGGGAAATGGACAATTCACCATTTTCTTTTCATTACATAGTTAGTCCAGCAGACTGATTATACATAAATATTCACAAGTTTTCCTTACTTGGTTTTTCTAATAAAGCTTACATTTTAAAAATAATGTATAGTCTTTCTTCCTGATTACAAATACAATAAATATTCTATACAGGCATGTTAGAGAATGAGTAACAAATTAAAATTATTACCCATCAGCCACCACTTAGAGATGACCACAATTTCAAAGATAATGTAATCCTTACACCTGACTCAGGATTTGTAATGAAACACTCCATAAACTTGCTATGACTCCTTATAAGGCTAAATTAAGTGTCATATTTTAAATATTTAGATCATTAACTTTTATGATGCATAAGGCTATTGGTATATATTACCCAAGATACAGAAAAGGGAAGAAGATCTGAGAATTGTAGCCACAGATTTTTCAGTTGCTTTTGGTAAAGATCACATTCCTTATTATATGTAAGGAATGCAGTGTTTGCCCTTCTTGATGCAAAGATGGATGTTAGTTCAAATGTAGGCTAATTTTGCTCTCCAAAATAGCTTTCCTCACACTGTTATAAGGCTTAAGATAGAAAAAAAACCCTCTAGATTTAGCACATGAACTTATTTTTAGAGGCATAAGTTATATTTTCACACAGGCTTAGAGGCTTCTGTTTTCTTTTAAATATATTTATGTTCCTATCCTGATCTTTGCCCTCTAATAACATTTATTCTAGAAATTTTGGAGTTGTCTATTCTACTTCATGTCTTTGATTTCTTCTTACTGAGTTTAAAAAGGTCATTAACACTAAGCGATCGCTGTTTAGAATGATGAGTTCCTTGGGACCACAGTGAAATGAATGGCTTGGTATTACAAACTCATAATGAAAATTTTAACCTAGATCTTCGGTCTCTAAAATTTACTAAATCTAGAGTGCCATATAAAGAACATTTAAAACCACTTATTTTCCCATTTGTGGATGCTTATTTACTTGTTCTCAGACTGAGTCAAGCTTCACAGAAACACAAAAAATGGCACTAACAGAGTTACCAAAATTATTTCATTAATGAAGAATGCTATAAATACTAACAAAATATTGCCATTGTGAAAATAAATAGATTTATTCTTGAGATAGGGTCTTGCTATATATCCAGGCTGGCCTGGAAACACATATCTACCTCTGAGTACTGGGTTTACAGGTAATATACTGCCATGCTAGGCTAAAAGACATTGAATTTAACCACCAACATCACAGGAAAAGGTAAGAAAATGGGCTGGTATGTAAGTTTGATTTTTGTGCGCTTTCAGTACATTGTTCTTTCTTTGCTCCTTTTCCACATGAATCAGTGAAAGCTTAGTCATGATCTGGATTGTGTTTGGATTTGGATTAAGAATAGTGCTCTCCTTTATCTAAGGATGTGTCCCGTGGATAGGAAGACAATGCCCTGCCTATGAGGAGGCATTACTGGAACATCCTTCTTGAGTCTGTCCCATGAATGACTTCTAGCTCCACTAAACTGCTTCCCACTCAGCTTTAATTTCTTAGCAACTTTTATGGTAGAGTTTAAGTCAACAACATCCCCTCTGTGCCAGCAATAGTCAGAAGAGCAGTAAGGACTTTTCTCACATCCTCTGAGTTATTTATTGGATGCATCTCAATTTAGAGTGAAAACATTTGGACTTTTAAAAAACTGTAATACATGGCATTGGTGAAATGGCCCATTTAATTACAACACTAGTATAAACTATCTTAGTGACCTTGAAGAAATCAATTTACTTTTGTAGGTTTCAGATTTGTTACCTAAACCAAAATAATTACTGCAATAAACTTGAATACTCTTATACTTAAAGTTTTAAAGTTATCGTCAGGCTTAATTTGATACTTAAAGTTACCAACTGATGGCTTTAAAGGAAACAACTAAGAGCAAATCCAAATTTTTAAAGCATTCAAAAATTTAAAAAAAGTACTTTCCATCTCATTGCTTGACCTTTTCTGATCTTCGAAGTAAAGTTCTCTTTTATCTACTATTTTAAATTTTAATTTCAATATTATTAAATGAAGGCATAATCTCTCTAACTGATTTCATGGTATTATAGTTTCATGATCCTGGCTGTTGTAGTGGGCTTTTCATCATGTTGAGGAATGCTTGACACGAACACATGAAAGGAGGATAGACTTATTTTGGCTCATGATTTCAAATGCTGTGCCCCATGTTTGGTTGGTCTTTTTGTTTGTAGGACAACAGAGAGGCAGAACGTCATGGTAGAGCAAAGCTACTCACTTTAAGGTGGCCAGGAAGGAGAGGGAGAGAGAGAGATACAGAGAGAGAGAGAGAGAGAGAGAGAGAGAGAGAGAGAGAGAGAGAGACTGGAGACAAAATATACCATTGGCAATGCATGCCTCCAATACCATTCATATAAGACCATGACAGCAGATTCATGTGTCCATTGAGGAGGCTCGCATACCTCACAATCTAATCACCTCTCCACAGCATCATTGCTTGGCGGTTAAGCACTTTATCTTATGAGCTGTCAAGTGGTATTTCACAGTCATACTACAACCCTGAACTACATCATGGCTGAACTACTGCATCCCTTAGTTCCCGGAGATGGCGTTCACCTCCTGGTTTTACAGGGAAAGATAGTAATGGTCTAAGATAAGCAAACATGTAAGCCAGCCCACCAATTGCATGGCCGAATGTTAAGTATAATGTATGTATATGTAAAGTGAGTATAGTAGAAAGACTCTCCAGTGATCCCTGTTAGGTTATCAACAGTGCTTAGTTTACTCCCAGGGCTGCTTGCTTCTTTTCATGTCCTCATTGAGAGGATGTGATTAAAACTCAAATCCAAATTGCATAATTTTAAAGCTAACTTCCATACCATCTAGCCAGACCATCTAAGGACTCCATCTTTCTTGTCTCCTTGTTAGACTCTCTTGGCTTTGCTTCTTGTTCTTTCTTTCTTTGTTGCCCAGAACTTTACATCTCCAACGCAGAACCTCAGTAGGGGGTCCTGCTTACGCACAGAGCTCATAAGGACATTATTGAGACTCCAGGCTCCCAGAAGTTACTCTTATTTCCCTCTGGGTTGGAATGCATTAGGAACTGTCAGTATAGTTTACCTAGTGTTCACATATAAGTTTTTCTTTTCTTTCTTTTTTTTTTAATTAGTTTTTATTGATGCTTTGTGCATTTCATACATTTTTTCCAATTCAGTTCAGGCTTATTTCCCTTTCCCTCCCCCCCCCCCCCCCCCCCCTCCCCGATCATGCATTCTGCCATAACTGGCCTTCAATTTTTTCTCTCAGTTTTTTTTTTCATTTTTAGCTATAAGTGATAATCCATGAGTACAAGCATCCTTCATGCAAAACCTGTCTGCAGGCTGTTGTGCCCAAACACCTACAGCCCCACCATCCAGTGGGGGGTGACAGGTTGTTTGTTCAATCAAGTTGATCAAATGAGTGTCCAGACTACATATAAGTTTTTCATATTTCCTTTCCACAGGTTTCTAATAGAAAAGATACCAAAGACACTAAGACTTTATGAAATAAAACCCTTAAGTAATGACCAATACTAAGCATGGCTTTCAACCCACAGTTTCATGACCTGCTTCTGCTTAATCTGCAGCCAGGTTGTAAAATGCTTTATTCGCCTGGACACAAGATGCTCCTTGCAGATCCACACTGTATAATCCTTCCCCTGACATTGAGAGGGCTGAGATATAAATAAATGCTTTTGATAGCAGTGTAGAAAGGACTCCTATATATTGTACCTCCATATTGTGTCTCTTCAAATTTGTCCTTCCATTCACTCCCTGTATCACCAAGAATTTTTTCTCACTTTCCCCTCAAAACTTGGAAAGCTACAAATCAAAGTGTAACAGGAGAAGAAGAGGTTCTCAGCAGGTTGCAAATATCGCATCGCAGTCATTTAGACATTTGTCAGTGCCATAACCCACAGCCAATGCTCAGGGAAGGATTACTGGAATATGACACAGTATGTGGGCCAGAGTTCAAGGAAGCTCCTGTGGAAGAGGTGTGAATGTAGGGGAGAGTGCAGCCTGTGTCCCAGCAGATACCGAAGCTCAAAAGATGGATTTGTAAAAGGAAGAGCAAAGTATGGCAGGATGTCCTGCCGAATAGCTCAGCAAGGGCATTTCACATCTGGGATGACAGGAAATGAAATGACAGGAAATGATAGGGGAAGTGCACTGAAACATGCACATATAATGTCCTTTGTTATGGTGAGTGTTCCCATGTGCATAGTGAAGAATTTAACAAATGTTACTTAGTATTGACTATAACATGTACAAGATCTCATCTAATATAGAAAGAATTAAAGACTGTTTTTATTTTTGAATATTTATTGATTTGGATAATTTGTGGGAAGCCACAAATTCTTAAGCTAACTGAACAAGAAATATGAAGACATGTCAATAATAAAGTACAATTCAAGAAAATTGTCTTCAGTACTACCCTCCCTCTGAGTAGCACACTCTCTTGTCCTTATATGGTGAATTCTTTTAATGTTGAAAAAGACTACAAATTCTCTTAACCTGTCACATTTCTCTGGATGCAGGACAACAATGTCTACTCAATGGTTCTTTTTTTTTTTTTAAATACTGTATTGTGTACAGTTCTTGTACTTTTTTTATGTGTATGAATGTACCATCTGCATGTAGGTTTGTGCATCCCTGTCATGCAATGCCATGGAGGTCAGAGGAGGGTGTGTCAGATTCCTCTGGAACTGGAGTTAAAGATGGTTCTCAGCTACCATGTGGGTGCTGGGGATCAAACCCGGGTCCTCTGCAAGAGCAGTCGGAGCTCTTAATTGCTAGGCTATCTCTCCAGCCCCCAATGGTTCTTAATATAATAAAGTTTCACTGAAAAACAGCCACACTCATCTAATATGTATTGTGACTGCTTTTGTATTATTAAAGCAACAGAATAGAGTAGACAGAACAGGGAGTGAGGGACCCTCAAAGAGTGAATACTTCCTCTCTGGCTCTTAACTGGAAAAAGTTGGTTGAATTTTGATCTGGGTGATGGATCTGACAAATCTGAATGCTTGGCAAAACAGCATTGCCAACTTCTCGTTTGGTAAACTGGGGTCTGCTTTAAAGCTGAGCTAGAATTCTAGGCCAAAGAGGTCTCAAGCATTTTCATCTGCACAAATTTCCCTTTTTCAGATCTGAGTTCAGGGTACATCACGACTGTATAACTTGCAATGAGACCCTCTGTGCTCTGCAGACCATACTTTCCCTGGAAGAGTCAAGCAAAGGCAAGCCTCATTTAAGAAGGATGTGTTTCTCCTGTGAATGTCAGTGATTCATCACTCCTTCTAAGATTCTTCTCATGGGAAATGCAAAAGCCTCAAAAAACCTTTTAATTTTGTGTTTTTATTGCTGTAGATATGTAATGCAATGAAATAAGGAACAACAAAAGAGAAAAATGAATGGTATGATTTTAAGAGACCAAGGGCACCTAGATAACAGAAAGGTGCTAAGACAGAAAGATAAAAATATAAAAAGAGCTGAAGCACAGGGTGTGGGCTGGGCTTGGGAGCCAGGTAGATTGTTGAAGGACTGGATTATTGGCCTGTTGTACATAGAGGTTGGTTGCTTTGGCCAGACCAGCTGAGGCACAGGGTATAAGTGGGGCACTTCAGCTAGACAAAGAATTGGATTGTTGGCTTGTGCAGCTGTGGGGGCAAAGATACCCAGCCAGTGCGAACACAGGTAGGCCTGTTGCCTCTAGGGGACATGGGTGCATACAGATTGGTTCAGATGAAGTCAGCTGAAGCACAGGGTGTGGGCCAGGTGTGGCATCCAGGCAGATTGTTGGAGGATTGGATTATTGCCTGTTGTGCAACCTAGACAAGTCAACACTCCAAAAACAAGGAGAAAACAGTGAAGGCATCTGAAGGAATCAAGGAAAGCAATCCTTCAACACAGTGAAGAAACATTTGAGATTAACATCAGAATACAAAGAAAAGGAAACTCATATGCCAAAAGCACAACAAAAGAACAATATAGGAAAAGTGCAGAATAATTACACATTAAACTCTACTATAGAAGATTCCTACAATGAGATCTCCCTAGAGGTAACCCAGGACACAGATCTTAGAAGAACAATCACGGGGCTGGAGAGATGGCCTAGCGGTTAAGAGCACCGACCGCTCTTGCAGAGGACCCGGGTTCGATCCCCAGCACCCACATGGTGGCTGAGAACCGTCTGGAACTCCAGCTCCAGGGGAATCCGAGACCCACTTCTGACCTCCGCGGCACTGCACAACACGGGTGCACAGACTTGCATGCAGACAGTACATTCGTACACATACAGAAATAAATAAAATTAATTTAAAAAAATTAAAAAAAAGAACAATCACAGATATATTCAAAGAAATCATAGAACTAAGGGGAGAGAATGAAAAACTCAGAAAGGACCTACAAGGAGAGAATGACAAACTTCAGAAAGAAATAAAAGGAGAAAATGACAAACTCCAGAAAGAGCTAGAGGGAGAAAATGACAAAATCTGGAAGGAAGTGAAAACACTGAAAAGATCCCATGCTGAAATGAAAAAGGAAACCAACCAGCGAAGCAAGGAGCTACAAGAAGAGATTGAGAAGCTCCAAAAGGAATGGAAAGACTAAAGAAATCACAGGATGAGATGAAAAAGGAAATGGAACCTCCTCCAATCAAGAGGAAAGAATGGAAAAAGCCTCAGAAGCAAAATGAAGGAAGCAGAAAAAAGAATATCAGACCTGGAAGATAACAGAGAACAACTAAAAAGCTCAAGTAAAGACTATGAAAAATTTAAAAATACACAAAAGTGGAACAACCAGGAAATGTGGCACACTATGAAAAGATCAAACCTGTATATCATAGGGATAGTGGAAGGAGAAGAATCCCAAGAGAATTGTATTGATCACATCTTTAACAGAATAATAGATGAAATTTTCCCCAAACTAAAAAAAAACAAACCCATACAAATACAAAAAGCACATAGAACACCAAATAGACAAGATCAGAAAAGAAACTCCCCACACCATATCACGGTTAAAACACTAGATGTCCAAAACAAAGACAAAAGCCACAACAGAAAAACAAGTTACATATAAGGGGAAACCTATCAGAATTACAGCTGACTTTTCAGTGCAAACTATGCAAGCAAGAAGAATGTGGAACAAAACATTCCCAGTGTTAAATGACTATAAATGTCAACCCAGGTTACTATACCCAGAAAAAATGTTGATTCTAGTTGAAGGAGAAACAAAAATCCTCAATGACATAAACAAGATGAAAGAATACACATCTGGAAAACCAACCCTACAGAGAATACTTGAAGCAATTCAAAGGACAGAGAAGAGGAGTAACTATCCCCAGGCACCTAGAAAGAGAAACTAATAAAAGCATAACTGCAGAAGTAGAAACCTAGACCAAAAATGCAAATGGATAATAAGGTGAAAGGAAGCAACACACATCTCTCAATTATATTCTTAAATATGAATGGACTAAACTCCCCAATCAAAAGGAATAGACTGGGAGAATGGATTAGGAAACAGAAAGATAAAAAGCACCTTCCCAGATACATGTGCAGTTTTCCCTTTTATTAGTTGTATTATCTACAACACCATGTTTCAAGTAACATTATTAGTTTTGAAATAAAATACACACACACACACACACACACACACACACATGCACACGCACACCTCTTACCTAAGTCTCTCACTACAATCCACTCTTCAGATTCCTAACAACTGTCAGAGGTAGCTGTTGTCTGGTCAGATGTTTTCAATAGAACTCAAAATGCATAATGAGCTGAAAACTCTAGGACACTGTTATGACACAGGTGTCCTCAAGGGAGCTGAACTGCATCTAACTGTGATTGCTGATATTTCTCTCCAATATTGGAAAATTTCCACTTCATGGAAACAAGGGTGACTTCTCTCTCTCTCTCTCTCTCTCTCTCTCTCTCTCTATCTATCTATCTCTGTAGTGTGTGCATATGGGTGGATGTGCAGCTTCATGCATGTGGAAGCTGGAGGTTGACATCAGGTGTCTTCCTTGATTATGCTACAGCTTAATTTTTAAGGCAGTTCTCTTACTGAACTTGGAGCTAACCAGTTAGGCTAGAGTGGCTGACCAGTGAGCCCTAATATTCATTTGTTTCTTCCTCTCAGCACTAGGATTAGAGATATAATGACTGCCTTCTTCCATGGGAGCTGGGGATACATATGTTCTCAGGTGCTCATGTTTGCATGGCAAGCACTTTACTGACAGAGCCATCTCCCCAGCGCCAGGGTGGCAACTGCTATTTGGATAAATCATAACTGAATGATCACATAACTACCCTGTAATGCATCATAATCTGCCAAGTATTTCCTGACCTTGTAACATACTTAATCCTCAACTTTCACTGTTCTCAAGGAGCCAGGTATCTACTTCATATACAGAGCTGACTGGACAGGAAGTACCATGCAAGGATATATCAAGGTGCCCAGTGTGTAGGCTCCAGAGCCAGGTGTTGTGGCTCTAAGTTCTGGTTCTTCCACCCATGCCCATGGCGATTTGTGTAGTTCAACTGCAGATAATAATGGCAGATCTTTATAAGATTGCTTTTAGGCCTAAAGAATTTAAAAATAAATGCTTCAGAAAATGCTAAACCACAAGTGGCATTAATAAGTGTTAAACATATATTCACTGAATGAAGGAACAAAAATCTGACACTGACAATCTATAGGTGAAAACCCTGCAATCACTTCAAAGGACTGTATCCAGCATTCTACAGGCTGTCACTGAGAGTTGACCACAGGGCAACTATCTATATTAGTATCAAATTAAGGTAAATAATTGCATTATCAAGAAACTCAACCAGAGAACCAAGCTTGTCAAATTAGAAGAGTTATACAGCACCACTTCTCCTTTAATTTGTTCACACTCTTTCACAAAACAATGAATACGTATCTAACCATAAAACGATCTTTTTAAGACCTGCAGACATTTTCGGCAATGCAATGCTTCTTATGCTGCTTTAAATGTTAATATGCTAGTTTATTCCATGAGAAAATGTGGAAGCAAAGGGCATTGACATATTTCATGTCAGAATTGGTTAATTAACAATCAACTCGATGCTGCCACTAAATAAAATTCATTACATTTTAAAAGTTAAAAAAAAAATTAACAGAGTAATGGAATTATGCTGCACATTATTATCATGTGCTGGGGAAAGTTGTCTCTTATAGGCTATCAAAGTACAAGAAATGGAAAAGAATTTGAAAGTCTGAGAATATCCTGTCCATGTTGAGAATCAATAGAGAAGGCATACTTGGCAGCCCACTTTTGTGTGGTGTGTTTCTGTGTACCTGTGAACATGTTTGTGTGCAGTTACGTGCCTATGTGCCCACCATGTGTGTAAGTGCACTTGTGGGGGCCAGAGGATGTTAGGTGTCATTCTACCAGTGAAAGGCACCATTTATGTTTTTATTTATTTTTACAATGTTGTATCTGTTATTTCTATTTTATGTGTATGAGTGTATTCACTGCATGTGTGTAAGTGAATCTGTGTCAAGCAATGCCCGCAGAGGTCAAATAAGGCATTGAATTCCTGTAGAACTGGAGTCTCAGATGGTTGTTCTCCACCCTGTGTGCTGGGAATTGCACTTGAGTCCTTTACAAGATCATCCAGTGCTTTTAACTGTTGGGCCCTCTCTCTATCCCTATGATTTTATTTTTGAGACAGGGTCTCTGAAAGCTCTGAGACTTGATTATTAGGCTAGTCTAACTGGCTAGCAAGCCTCAACTATCTGCATGGTATGCTATCTCCATGGTATGATACCGATGATATATTATTTTTATGGGTTCTAGGAATTAAACTCATGTCCTTATGCTTGCAAAGCAAGCACTTCACTGAGCTATGTTCCCAGGCCTGGAAACTTACCACTGGGGATATGAAATTAGTTACGGCAGATATCCTCATGATATAGTCCTGCTAAGCTCCACAAACAAACACATGTTAATTTTTAAATAGACTGCTTTCTGTGTACAATGCAAGAGAAAATAAATATACCTATTTTCAAACAGATATAGGTTAGGATCTAAGCCTTGTCACTTAAGTTCAAATATATGACCTTGGAAAAAGATTCCATCTCGATCCTAATTTTCTCAAGTGTCATGTGACCATGATAATTTCTGTATTATAATAACATAAAATATTATTTATTTTATTTAAAATGTGGTTTAAATCAAATAGTTAGCCATGCATTAGGAACTTGGGTCATTGGTATTCTAGAGAAGTTTATAAGACCTGATGGCCCCAAGTTTTAAAACCTTTATCAGCAAACTGTTGTCCTTGATTTATGATGTAATAGTGGGCAGTAGTACCCATTTTGTCCTGATTTTAATTTTCTTCACTTGATCTTTATGAGCAAAGAAGCAATGGCATTAACAAACCTCTCCTTTCATACTGTCCTTTTCAAATGACCCAAATCTCCAAGTAGTCTATGAAGTTGCCTGGATAACCATGGGCCAACTGCCACCGAACAATGAACAGTATGCTTCTAATTCTATATCAAGAAACCTAGACTAGTCTTAGAAATGAAGCTACTGTCATGTTCTTTGAATTAAGAAAATAAATAATTTAAGTACAAGTTAAAGTGTTGGCTCTCTAATGCTTCCATGATTTAAAAATAAAATGAGATAAATATATTTCATGTGACTCAGAAGGATCAAAAGATAGTCTTACCTCAAACTATGCAAGAAGTGGAACCGGTAAGTGAAAAGAGTTTGATTCTCTTATCCATTGAGGCCTTGATGAACATGTTTATATTTTATGATAAAATATATAAGCACAGATTTATTTTAGAATAAAATGCATGCAAATTTCCATCAATATAAAAACAGGCACTGCTCTGTTCAGCAGAAATGATGATGCTGTCTCGTTAGCATTCTCAAAAAAAAAAAAAAAACTTCTGTTGATCTGTCTCTGAAGTAAAGGTTCTAACTAGAAGGTTGATGACCTATGGAAAAACTCTTTGAAAATTAGTGTTACTTTCAAGTCCCTTAAACAGTAAGCCAATGTAATCTGTCAAAGAAATCAACAAGGGTTTCTTATCATTGTTTGAACATTATTAATAGTTTTTTTTCCCACTGTAAGCTCTGCCTTGTTTGTCAAGAAAAAAATGCAACTTATGGCTTCCAGATCAAAGTACAGTTACCAGCCACACAATTCAAGGGAAAATTTATTTTACATCTTTGTGAAGTTCCCAAGGGGTTAAAATTAGAGACAATAGGGAGAGAGAAATAAAGGCAAGAGGATTTCAAACCACATATTACAAACAGAGAACAGAATCACAGAACACCACAACACTGGACTCTGACGAGATGGCAAGACAGATGGCTAGACAAGAGGCATATATACGCTTGACTGCTGTGCCAAGGAACCAAGACACCAGAACAAAACCATACAGAGATGCTGAGGTAAGCCTCAGCCCTGGGGCTGCCGAGACTCAACAGAAATAAAAATTAAAATGTGAACCCATGAAATTATAACTACAAAGGAAAGTCATCCCCAAAACTCATACATGGAACTTGTTGGGTTAGCTGGGATGTGTCACTTGGATGAAACACAAGATGGCATCATAATAGCTCATGCGCTGCTGATGGAGGCCATGGTTAGTTAAGAAGCTACAAAACCGTCACTGCATGCCACACAATGGTCTTAGGCTTGTCCATAAATAAAAGATGCAACATACATTCTGTATCTGCAATAAAATTCTTTTTATGCCATCTGAAATTTGTGGAGAGGGGCATTGTTTTGTTTCTAGTCTATGCCTTTCTTTCATGCATCTTTCTTTCTATCTTTCTTTAAATTCCTGACTCCTTTGTATATCTTTTCAGATAATTATACTGTCATAACAGGAAGAGGGAAGGCAAGTGGTCTGTGCAGTTATGGGGGGAATAAAACCAGGGAGAGGAAGAAAGTCAAAGGAAAATGTGCATAGAGGGGGGAAGGGGGAAACACAGCTTTTCATTCTTTGATACACAACTTTCTTGGATTTTATTGAGATTTTCTTTGTTTTGAGAAAAATAATGAAGGGATATGCTGTAGTGGGGGTAGCTTAACACAAGGATGGCAAGAAAAGATTTTGTTGCCTTGTTTCATTTGTATATCTAATATGTCTTAGTATTTAAAATGATTATCATTACTCATAAAAGTATAGCAATGAGTTAAAAATAGCCATAATGCTCAAAATGGTAAATATGAATTAGAACAAAATAAAGTAAATTGAACCACCAAAAATTCATGCGGCACAAGATGAGGTGAAACGACAGAAAATGTTCTTAAATATATACAAACTATATATCTATCTATCTATATATACACACACAGGGGTGTGCATATATGTATGGATAGATATATCTGTATGATTTTTCTTTTCACCCTTCCCATGGAAACTGAATTATGGAATCACCATTATAATTATGATAAAGAAGAAAATCAAACCTAAATAAAAAATAACATGCTTGCTTGGTCAAGTTAAAACAGTATCATGCACGTCTATGTTGGTTGATGCAGATTAAGAGGAATGGTGTGAATTTCTGTGTAAACACATGACTGATGGCAGGGGCTGTTGTTAATCTCTGCTTACATTAGTCTAATATTGTTTACACTCTGTCTACATAGAGATGGAGTAAGAAGCAGTTTTGTATACATGCACGGTATTTATGTATATATGTACAAATATATACACAGTGCATATACTTGGGGGTTATGGGAAGAAAATAATACAGAATAAGAAATAATAAAAGGAAACCCATACAACTCCTTTAAAACCCAATCCCTCTTAATTTATTTCTATACTGGAGAAGAGGATTTGCTTATTGAATTCATGAAGCTTTCTCCTTATCTTCCACTTGCATTGGCATTTGAAATCAGGAAGTCCTTGAGTTCAGCTGGAAATTCTTCCTTTAATCTGAACACTCTTATGTTATTACCTAAAGACACTCTGGGTGCTAGATCAATATATATATATATAATTATATATATAGAGAATAATATATATTTCAAGTTAAAATGGTATCACTGATTGTATACTAATTTTCATCATAATAAAATGAGAAACTGTGTCCCTAAATTAGGGTAAATGTGAGGGCCCTTTGTGTTTAATTCAATACATCACTGGTTGGTGTTATCCTCTGATTTTTTTTCCCCTAGCTGAAGGCAGGTCTGAGATTCAGTTTGTCAGGGAATTCCCTCTAAAACAGGTATAATATTTTGGGAATTTCTGTTCATTACTCCCAATGTTTCTTGGTTTCTATTTTTTGCTTCTTTGTCTGTCTCCATAGATGCCTTTTCTAATAGACTATAAATTCCGGAAAAGGATCTGTACCAATTTTTTTTCCTAGCACCTATTCCAGTGTCTGTCTACACACTGGGTCTCACAAAGATGTTAAGAAAATGATGGACCTTTTAAGTAGAACTGTTAACATTTACTCACTGATTTCAAGGCTTTCTCTGGCCTTTTCTCCAATATTCTGATTCTTAAATAATGGAGTGAAATCTATCTATATTTTTGATTTTACAACTTTTATAATTAAATTTGATTATGTTATGAAATCTAGTTAATAGTCATGCATTTACATACTTTATCTCTGTACTATCATGCCTAAAATTCAATAATCAATTAATAACCCCCTTACTTTTATTTCTATTCTGACTCAAAATTCCAAAACATTTCAACAGTTTAAAAATTAACTGGGGTTGTGGCTGGGTTCGAAAATGTCAAAAAGCTTGCTCAGTGTATTAATGATGATGGAAACTAGACTATAAATTTGGAACATTGCTGAACCATGAACATACTACATTCATTTATAGATCAAGGATAGCAATTTAAAATTTGATAGGTTTGAGCCTAGACAAATATGGGACTATGCTTTTGCCCATATTAGACATCTGTTATAACTCAAATGCAGAAATTATTAATATCCATAGCCAAAATGATTAATTAAATTAATGTTATATTAATTTATATTCTTTCTTTTATAGTTAAAACATTTGTCTCAGAGAATTTCTATTTTCCTGTCAAAGTATTTTTAAGTGATTTCATGGATACAAAAATTCTGCCATAACTATTCACCTAGATATTTCACTATTCAATTTGTCCAGTAATCAGTAGACCAGGGAATTTTAATCATGATTTTATTAAATTAATAAACAATTGTAAATTGTTTATTAAACAATTGTTTATTAAATTAATAAACAATTGTAAACTCACTTCTTTGTAATAAAAATATATAGGCTGCTAACCCTTTAAACTTGCTGAATTCATGATAAAATTAATTACTATTAACAAAAGGTTAAGATAATCATATTTAAAGCCAATGATCAGCATGCTTATGCTTTTACCACCTGTAGATTATTACAATATATAGGAATTAGTTTCTCTTTATCCTTTATTAGAAATTATTGTCTTAACATTTAAGCTCTATTTTCTATTATGTTCCAGCAAATAAGACCTAGAAAAAGATTTGTGGAGTCTGGAACAACTCAGTTGCCAAATGTTCTTTCTACAATTACCTGACTGAGGTATCTCAAACTGATAAAGGCTAAGTTGTCAATTCCACCTGGAAAACACTACAGAAAAGCTATTAGTGTTACACTGTTTCCATTTTTTAAAAACTCTGGTTTGAGTATTACAGTGGAGACAACTAGGTGCAAAAGGTATTTCTGCTTATTTTGCATCTGTCTATCAACCCTGTCATCAACACTTTTAGAATGTTAGACAACTAGGTGCAAAAGGTATTTCTGCTTATTTTGCATCTGTCTATCAACCTGTCATCAACACTTTTAGAATGATAGTTATGTAAAGCCCCAAATTTGGTAATGTTTACTTATATAAAAGCTAACTTAATAATTCCTTTATTTCATGCTATTTCTGTTATAAGGATTAGCCACAGAGAGGAGGAGAGAAGAAATTGAAAATAAATTTTGTGACTTTCTCTGAATTTCAGAATTCAGCTCTCCATTTTTTATCACAAATATGATCTTATTAAAGATCTTAGTTGGATATTTGCATGAAGGGAACCCATTTCCTAGCTGTCATTTGAACCCTGTGCATCTCACATTGATAGAATTGTAATTGAGGAGAGGGTTTATGTGAGAAGAAAAAGCAGAAATAGTACAGATTACTGACTTTTGTGGAGATCAGGTCAGCATTTACAATTTAGGAGTAAAAGTTCTGGCCTTCACATTTAGCCAGGTAATAGTTATTCAAATATTCTATTGGAAATTTTGATTTACATCTCTTCAATATGATTCAAGTTTTCAAATATGCAATTTTTTGGTTCTTAAGACAAATATTCAGGAAATACAGTCATGACTATGCATTAAACAGGAATTTAATTATCTGGGAGAGGAGAGCTAACAGAGAAAAAGAGAAAAAAATCCCTTTGGAATGCATAGTTTCCTGGGCTGTTTATTATCCACAAAGCCATAGATTTAAATAAAATTTCAACAGGCTTTAATTTAGCTGTTTAAGGGGAGATGAAGTTAGAATAGGAAAAGCATTCTCCATTTTATTTTGGTTTGATGAGATATTTTGGGGATGAACCTAATTCGGTCAACAAACCTTAATAAGGTTTTCATTTGTACCTTACTCTCATGGCTTAAGGTGGTTTTTGATCATTTATCTATTTAAAAAATAAATGGTAAAAATCCATTGAATTTGCAAGATTGCTGTTAATCAAGATGGAAAAATACTTAAATTTTCCCAAAATGTGCTATGATTAAACTATACCTATCTATTGTGACAGTTATTACTAAGAAAGGGAGAAAATCGGAGAGAGTAATTAGTCAATCCTAAATAAAGTCTAAGTATCTTAACCTATTGGCCAGAAAAATTAGTTAATTGAACATATTCCATATGTATATCTGAACATATCCCCATTCTATGTAGCACATCCTCAGAGCACTCAGTGACTCTCAAAAAATCTGTTGAAGTAAAGTATATTGTAGAGTTAATTTATGTAGTGAAGATTATTATTCTTACAACAACTCACTTATAAAAATTATTAGAAAAGGAAGTACTAACATCCAGAGATACATAGCATTTCTGATTGGTCAGAAATATTTGTTGAACAAATGAATATGGTAATTAATTTCTTAACAAAACTTTGGTGTCCAAATTTATTTCCCAATCACCTGAAGAAAATCTGATGACCAAGGTCATATTGACCAACAAACTTTACTCCAGAATGGTAAGGTCAACTTATCACGGATATGACTCTTCATGACACTAAGGACAGAAATCCACAGAACTTCCTGAATCCAAAGCCACTTGCAAGAAACTTAAGCAGTCAGGCTTTATCAAAATTTGTACTGTCCTAAATCATTTCGAGATGAGAAATTGAAGTTTTAAATCTTTGATATATTATTTTTTCATGAAATTTAAATTTCTCTACAATTACAAAAAGAAAATATATAATAGCTTGCCTTTTTAAAAAAATGGATAAAAATAAAGCAGCCAAAAGGATCAACTAGAAAATTTTCTTTTTTTAGCCTTTGTAGAAATAAAATGAAGTTTTACCTTTATTAAACATACACAGAAATTCGATGATATCTGTTCTCTATTATAGACATATAGATGTTTAACTTAGAATAAATCTCAATACAGACAACTTGGGAAAGCTGATAGGAGATGACTAGGGAAGCAGTTACCTGCTAGACATCTTACAATATATAACTCACTATAAAGAAAGACCAGAACATATCAAAATGTATCAGGGTCCACATGGGGAACACACGGAGACTTGAAGGCCAAAGTTAGGTCAACTTTAGCACACTAGATACATTTTGAAGCATCACAACTGTTGACATGGCATGTTCAGTACTAATTTTGTGTTTCTTATACTATAGCTCTCCATTCGTTCTCTAGATATCCAATAAACAAAATTAGTATAAATATAATACCATGTTAACTGCTGTTGAAATCCCATGGAAAATGTATTTGCTTGTTTGTTTATCCCAATTCATGAGACTTTATGTGATATCCACCTAACCTTTTGGCTCATTGAGTTCATGCCTTTAAAAATAAATATCATTCCAATACAGGCTTTTTCATCCCCTCTGCCCCTGTCGATATCAGAGTTGCCACTGGCTACTACACATTTGCAGTCGTGATTCCAGTGGTTAATCCAGCTACCTGATTGCCTAAAGCTGAGGTGTAGAGTGCACATTTCTTTAGCTATCAAGAGACTTAAATTGCCCTCAGCTTTATTGTTCCTTCCATGGGATTTGATGCTTTTGTTAGCAAATTAATATTTATATATGTATGCATGGACATATATAGATATAGGAAATACATATACATTAAACATTATCATATATATAAAGCACATGTATAATCACATATATGTATGTATTGGTTTTTGCAAATGAAAAAAGAAAGCAAGCAAAACAAGACTGACCTGACCTACCTGTACTTGGCTCACATTCGACGAAGTCTTCGTCATCGCTTGAACATTCAGCAGATGAAACAAGGTCATCTGATGTTGGCTGTTCATGTTAAAGGAAAAGGGGTGGGATGGGGAAGAGAGAAAACAGAGAGTAAAGTAAGGAAACCAATATAGACTCACACTAAATCTTTGCCACTACCTTTGCATATTCTCTGCTTTTTCCTTTCTTTGGTCCAGACTGTCCATGTTGCTCAACTCTTAAAGGTGAGGGACTCAAGGTGGCCGCAGAAGAATCAAGCCTATCCCACCCCAGAATACCACAGGCTTCTCTCTCACTCTGATGAAGAGTAGGTAAAGAATCAGAAGATGAGGCAATGGAAGGATCCAGCTAGTTAACATGCGAATTCTGCTTTGAGAAGGTTTCAGTGCACACGGTGTGTGGTCACATGTGCATTGTGGGTAATTGAGAATCTACAATCAGCAAAATTAATGAACACAGTGGAATGTGGCTTGTTCAGTACAGCATAATCACGTCTTTTGCTGGCAGTGCACACGGTGTGTAGTCACATGTGCATTGTGGGTAATTGAGAATCTACAATCAGCAAAATTAATGAACACAGTGGAATGTGGCTTGTTCAGTACAGCATAATCACGTCTTTTGCTGGCAGCGATCCCTTCTTATAATTGCTGCAATTAGTTGAATTTCTTTGTGGACCAGCAGATGGATACCGCAGGACAGCCATGGACATGGGTGCAGCTTTTGTTAAAGAGAGAAAGACAAATGTCCACTGCAACACCAGTTCAAGTTCAAACTCCTTGATTTAGTTCAGCAGAAACTCCCCAATACTAGGAAATCTGCTATAGGAAATGCACAGGACTGTGGGCATAGGCAGTAAGAAGGACCCTCACCACATAGTAGGTGAGGATGATTTTTTTGTGCATAGGATATATCACAGATGCAATAAATACTGGTGAAGAAATGCTAAAGGAATGCATAATTGACAGATCTAAAGTGCCAACACATTTGGCAATTATACACAGGAATACTCAGGCAACTGTAGTTTTAAAAATAAACATTCATTTTATGTATTTTTTATTGCTATTTTTTTTTTTTTTTTTTTTTTTTTGGGCGTTTTCGAGAATGTCTCCCTGTGGCTTCCTGCTGTCCGAACTCATTTGTAGACCAGGGCTGCCTTGAACTCCGAAGATCACCTGTCTCTGCCTCCCAAGTCTAGGATTAAAGCGTTGCCACACCACGTCCGGCCTTTTATTGCTAATTTAACTAACTTTCTGATCTTATTATTCCAAATACATTGAACTGTAGATCCATATTCAAGAAAGAAACACAATAAAGAAATGGTTCCTTACTGTTGAAAACAACTACCCTAGCAGCTTCTTTTTTTTTTTTTTTTTCTTTTTATTTTTCTTTTCGAGACAGGGTCTCCCTGTAGCCCCAGCTGTCCTGGAACTCACTCTGTAGACCAGGCTGGTCTTGAACTCACAAAGATCCACCTGCCTCTGCCTCCCAAGTGCTAGGATTAAAGGCAGTTTCTATGATTGACATACATAAATAAGTACTAGAAATAACTCCCCAAAGCATCCACTGAGACATGGATGAATGTCATATTCGAAGAGACCAGAAGTCAGGGAATTTAACTGACTTGCTGAAGGATATACAGTGAGTAAGAAACAAGTGGGGATTTAAGAGATGCATTCTGATTAACATGTCTTATAGATGCTATAGGTTGAATTGTGACCTTCGCATACCTTAAAATAGAGCCTTATTTGGACACAGGGCTTTAATGAGATACTTCAGTTAAAATGAAGACATTGGGATAGGTCCTAATTCAGTAGGATTATTGTCTGTATAAAAAGAGGAATAAAGTACATAGGCATAGAAAACAAGGACATGTTCTAGGAATGCAGAATGGAGTTGGCCATGTACAAGTTAGGGAAAGCAGCCTCAAGGGAAGATAACTTTACTGATACTCAAACTCCCAGCCTTCAGAATTGTGAAGAAATTAATTTCTGCTGTTTAAGCCCCTTGGTATAAGGAGACAAACACCCCAAACACCTCATAACCCTAGCATTTCCAGAAAATACTCTGTTTACTTTTCTTTGGTCTTTTTGAGACAGAGTCTCCCTGAAGCTCCTGCTGGCCTGAAACTTGCTATGTAGACCAGGCTGGCCTTGAAATCACAGAGATCTGCCTGACCTTTGTCTCCTGGAGTGCACTACCACATCCAGCAAAATACCTTCTTTTTAAATATACAGATCAAGTGTAGGATGAGCAGAAACAAACAAGAAAAAAGTAGAAAAGTGTATCAAGTAATTCATTTCATTGCCTTGACAGTGCAGAGAAGGTGACGTAAGGCATACTGTTGATCTTTAGTCTAAACCTGACAAGTAGATGCTGTTCATTCTTAAAGCTAGTAGACAAAGCAGTTTGTAAACTATATTTCTTCCCTTTCCCTAAGTGCACTATTGAATTCCACTGTAGCAGCACCTGAAGCTTGTAGCTATACCATTGTGCCAGAGAAAATATAATATTTCCTTGATGTTTGTTGCTCTAAAGGCACCCAATTCAAGTCCACTTCCCATTTCCTAGGTAAAGGAAATGATTAAAGATGCCTGTACACTACATGGACAGAATAGCCGGCACCATTTAGGAAGAGTCAAATCATCATTTGATTCTATTCTGTTTATTTTTAATATTTTTATTAAAGTTTTGTGCATGTCATACATTTCTCAGTCCAGTTTAACAAAAATCATTCTTCCCCTGATATTCAGTAAAACCAAATATTAAAAACAGAAGCCTTTGGATTGAACAAGCTGCTTAGGATATTATGTACTAAATATGGGCAATTTGATTCAGAGTTACTCTTAGAAGATTTGGGGATTTCTTTCAGCAGTTTTTCTCCCTGTTTCCTTCCCTAGACATAAACAAATGCAAGGTCTAATGTTAAACCTTGAAAGAAAAGGCACACTTCTTTGATAATTGGTTCCCACGGCCAGTGGGGCATGCTTTACTGATGCAGTGAGGCACAGACTCAGAACTGTTATAAACAGAATAAAACCATGGATTTCTTATCTCTAGTTTCAGAGAGCTACTGAGGCAAGAGAGCATTAGCAGCACTGTAGTCTCTTCCAGAAGGCCCTGTGAGACCAGAAGGCCCTAAGAACCCATTGTGTACAACTGTGAAAGTGAAGTCTGGGTTACAGTGGAGACCCCAAGAGGTTGGAGATGGCAAAGCCATGAATCATCTGCCAAAGAGAGCTCCATACATGTAATAGAACCCACTCAGGAGAGAGATGCATGTTACAGGCAGCAATGTTCAGAGGCAGAGCCACCTAAGCCCCTTGGAACAAAAGTCCAGACATGGGACACAGAGCTTCAGGATTTTATATTTTCCCTTCTGGGTTGGGTCTTGCTTTGGTCAGTATTATCTCACTATGCTTCCATTCCCCCACTCTGGAATGGGAATGTATATTCTGTCCCATTAAAGGTGGGGAGGATTTAACTAGCTTTTTTTTTTTTATTTTATAGTGGGTTACAGTTCAGAGAGTCCCTTGAGTTTCAAAGGATCCTTTGAACTTTGGACTTTTGAGGAGTGTCAACATAAAGACTATGTAAATGTTAAAAGTTAGACTAAATGCATTTCTCATTATGGTATGACCATGAGCCAATGGAGGAGAGGGAGTGGACGGTGGTAGTTTGAGTAAAAAGTGTCCCCCACATGCTCAAGTATTTGAACACTTGGTATCCAGTTGATAGCACTGTTTAGGGGAGGTCATAGAACATTTAGGAGGTACAGCCTTGCTGGAGGAAGTGTTCCACTGGGAGTGGAGAGGGCCTCATTGTATGTCCAGTTTGTCTTTTCTGCTTTATGATAGTGGTTGAAGATATGATCTCCCAGGTTCATGCTAGTACTGCCTGCTGTTTGATGCCATGCCCTCAACTCATGATGAACTGTCATCCTGAAACTGTAAGCTGAAATAAACTCTTTCTTCCATAAATTGCTTTTGACCATAGTATTTTATCATAACAAGAGAAAAATAATTAATACAGTGGCCACCGAAAGCTTTCATAATTTCCACTGGCTAAGTATGGTGTATTTATAATTACGATGTCTATATGTGTTAAATCACAATATTTTTATGTTACTTGAGAAAGAATAAAATATCTATGACCACACAACCAAAATCAGCTTGATAGTGCCTAAGCTGCTTGTTCTTCCATGCATGGTATGTGACTTGTATCATCCAGATGATTTCTTCATTCATTCATTGATGAGTTCGTACCCTTGATGCTAATCACACATCAATGAGTGAAGCACTGTAACAGTGATGAAGAATCCAGTAAGAACTGAAAAGCTTCACTTGCTCTGGGAAACCAGTCTCTGATGAGACAGCCAAGTAAACAGGCAAACTCAACACAGTAAACTGAATGCTATGACAAGAGTAAACACAATATGTCAGAGGAGTAAACAGCAGAGCAGAGCTATCTCCCAGACAGACTGAAGGGAAGAACAAAGCTAGCCATTCGGGACAGGTGGGAACGAGGCAGTGCAAATCCTGAACTGGAGGCTAAAGAAGGAGAGGGGAATTTCAGGTGAAATAAGCGGTGTTTGTTAAGGATCAGAAATAGGAAATAGTTCAGCGTATGTACACAACAAGTCGTAGGGGACTAAAAGATGGAATGACCATGTGACAGCAACTTGAATTAGTATTTTATTCTGGAAAACTTAGCTAAAAAACATGAATTAAATATCCTGCCCTAACAGATTCTCCTCCTTCTTCTCTTCTCCACACCTTGTCAGTGACAGCTGTCACATTCCTTTGGAAGCTGACACACATGATTTTGGTATGAGGTACCCGGGAATGACAGCCACAGCTCTCCTAGTGTAAACACCTTACTTTGCCTTTTCTAAAAGAGCAAAATATTCTTCTGCCCTTATATATTAAGCAAGTTTTATATTAAAATAATAATTCCTTCTACTCTATTTTAAAATATGTATTTCATATGTTAAATCCACATGTTGAAATTACTTCTGTATTAGGTCTCATAAAACTAAAGATAGGTATTATAATAACTTTCAACAAAATATGTCTGCAGCAAGCGCCTTTATTCTTTTCCTGAAAGTTTTTTTATTGCACTTATATATATTTTCTCTACCAGTGCTTATTAAAATTACTTTAGAATAAAACCAGGACTGAAGAAAGCTCAAAATTCTTCCTAGCTAAATTTATGGATATATTTAGTGTCCAAGTCTCTTAGTTGCACAAATCTGACTTCTCATTTTCCTTCAGTGAATTATTGTTTCTATAATCACCTGCATCTAATTATTTATTACACACGGTGCTCCCCCCCATCTCAGCAGAGGATGTTTTCACACTATCATTCTTCATCTTTCATTATTTGCTATTATGATTAGAACTACCCATGGTAGCATCATTATGTCCCCTTTCCTGGTTGCCCAGCTGTCTTTTATGACTTCAAATTCGAACCTTTATCCCTTTATCTTATACCAGTACTCAGCTAATCGTTTAGAGGATTGTCATTTTTCTCTACCTAGCTCCTTGGAAGCATGATTATTTGACCGAGATTAAGCGTGAGATAAAATAAGTCCTTCCATGGAACAGCTTTATGAAATTATAAATAACACACTCAAGAATGATGATCTCCGTTCTTCCAGTGAAAAAGGAAAAGAGAAAGGCCCATAAATATCCTGAAGTCCCATAGAAAACAGCCATATATCTCTGCAGCTGCTCCATGCTAAAAAGAATTCAGTTCTTTCAAATGCTTAAGGCTCAGGCCTTTATCCTCTCTACACTTCTATTCTGAGCTATAGTTGGAGCTTGAAATGTCTCATAATTGGAAGGAGAGGAGGTCTATCCAGCTCCCTTAAGAACATCCATTCTATATTTAAATAAAGGATGTGAGTACTACTTTTGGGGTACCAGCAGCCTGGTAACTCTAGGTAAACCTATGATCTCAATTGATATTTTAAATATTTCAACATCTCATTTTAAGTTTATTAAGTAATGTTTTCTTCACTAAATGTTTGCCCTACTTTTATCTGTGATCAATGTTACATGTATACATATGTATGTACACATGGATATGTATGTACACACAAACATATCCATGGATGGTTGTTATATGAAACCATTTTTTTAAATCCTGGAGCTTAGGAAAGCTCAAGCTTATTAGATAATTTTATTACACCCTCTCTTCTGTCTCTATGATTTCTGTCAACTCAAGCTCCAAATAGAAACAATATCAGAACCCAGTAAGAGTGTATGAAGGTACTATCTACCCTGTCATTCTATTCCAACTGAGCATGCTCTGTATAGTCATCCTCAATAGAAGGGGATGGCATTGCTATGACAAAATGAAACATAAGTTATTATGGTTTGGCATACTCAGTTATGGAACATGGTAGCATAGCAAGAGGGAGGCCATAGATGATAAAGATAAAGACACAGTGTTCTAGTCTAGTTAAGATGCTACCTCAGGGAACACTTGCTTTAGAACTCCATATACCCAAATATCTGGAATGAAACAATATTCTGTGAATTTTGACACTCTCTTCCATGATATGGGTTTTTTTTCAAGACATCACTTCCACTCTACCCACTGCTGAAAATAATGCTTGTCAAGTAGGATTGACTACATACATGTATACCGTACCAGTTCATATGCACATAGACCCAAACCAGAAGTCTTTGAAGAGGAATCAGCACAGGTTAAAGATATTACATTCAGGGCTGGAGAGATGGCCTAGCGGTTAAGAGCACCGACTGCTCTTGCAGAGGACCTGGGTTTGATCCCCAGAACCCACATGGCAGCTGAGAACCGTCTTTAACTCCAGTTCCAGGGGAATCCGACACCCATTTCTGACCTTTGCGGCATTGCATGACACAGGTGCACAAACCTACATGCAGACAATACACTCATACACGTAAAAAAAAAAAAAGACATTACATTCAGCCTAAACTAATCTCTTCCCTAAAAGATTTTAATAAAAAAATATATTTTAGATATATGATTTTATTTATGGTTCTACTTACACACTTGGCCATTCATTTCCCTCAGAAATAGTAATTTCTTATGATATGCCAATTACCATTGACAAGTCCTTGTTGGACATAGCTTAGTCCTTGTCCTTACAGGTTTATGAAATTTTGCCATTTGAGACAGGAAAAATAAAAACCATAGATTTGTTGCTAACCAACTAGCTATTCTAAAACTTTAAAATTAATATGGAATATACACTATAATAAATATGTATGATTTATTCATTGCCACTGACAACAATAGACTATACAGGAATCCAAGATAATGATGCCTTCTACTTCCCTAAAACCTCCGCTCATCTTCATGTTTCTTTTTTCCCAGAATGCACACACTGGAACAGGATAAGGAATGACATGATTTATAATAATGTTGCTAACAAATTAGCCTTTGAGGAAATCCCTTTGCAGATTACAGATTTAATTAACAGTAGAAAAGCCAGGCAGAGCTGAGCTATATATCGCACTAAGGATTGGGGTCCTTTAGCTCTATCCTTGAGGTCCTCAGAAATGATATAAGGAAGCACAATGCAGTGTTTTGCTTTCTCTTTCTTTCCACTTTCAAGATTTCTCTTCCATCTGTTCAAAGAGGAAGGGTAGATCAAGAGGCATGGGAGGGACAAAGAAGAGGAGAGAGTGGGTGGAAAGGGGATTAATCTATCTGTTGTTCAGGGCAGCCTGACAGAGGGAAGAGGAGTATTGAACCATGGAAGATTAACCAAACCTCAATGTACCTTCCAAAAAGCAGGAGGGATGTAATGCTACTTGGTGTCACACTGATAAGCAAATCCTTCTAAATCCTTTCAATTTATTTCTTGGCCCAGAGAAATTACATATTATTTAGTAGACAGAAATAGTAACAATAAAATAAATACTACCACAAAGCCCATACCATCTCTAAGAATCTAGATGGGGGACCTAGTGATTATTAGATATAATGCTCTGTCTTTAATGGTTATTTTTCACCTGTAGAATTGCTAGTCAGGAAGAGTTGACTGTATTTCCATTGTAAACTCTTCATTTTCACCACAAACCCTGTGTTGAGTACTTAGGGTCTAACGATTATGATGGAGGCCAAAAATTTAGTTGACTCCCCAAATATGGTATGCTTTTCTTTCCTTCCTTTCTTCCTTTATTTATAAAGGTATAATTCATTCATCCATGAGTTTTATTTCATCATTACTAAAGTTAAGCCCCCATTTGCAATAGAAAGCAACTAAAAAAATGGATATAGATGTAGAAAAATGTCAGCAGTTAAAATAAGGTCTGTTCATTTGAAATTGGACTTAAGGGTGATGTAGGTGCTAACTAGTAGGTCTTATAAAGCCATAAATATCTTCCCATCATGGACAGAATGAACATATTAGTACCAGGTATGATTCCATGTACTGCTGATAATGTAGTTCAGGAAGGAAGGAGTGTTTTAAAACATTTTAAGGGACTCCCTTATTGGGTCTCTTGCTCTTGACCCACTGTCTTGAGAGCCTGACACAACAATCCAGTAAGAGACATCCCTTCCTTACAGGATGAAAGTACAGCTTGGAGAACTGACAAAGATCAACACAGAGAAGGCATGCAGTTGTGACCAGTAGGTGTGATGACCAAGGAAAACCATTCCTGGAAGCAGGTACCATGTGGATTGTGGTCAGAAATTAAATAAGTGCAATGTAGTCCTTTGGTCTGAAGCACCTCATACTCTCAGTTTTGGGTCCTAGGATGAGTTGAAGTATATGAGAAGAGCAGGAAATAAGGTGGAGAAGCAGCAAAATTATGAGGAATTAAGAATACCCAAATCCTTGGCTTATATATGGCAGGCCAATTTTATTGAAAAAAAAAATGAAGTGTTATTGGACATACATATAAAGGAGTAGGGAGTAGCCACTTTAGAAAACTAGACATGAGTAAGATTCATGCTCAGAGAACAAGAAATTAAGAGCTATGAATTCAAGTTGTCACCCAAATGCACAATGGAAAAGCATATTTATACAGCCTAAAAATTAGTATAACCCAGAAAAAATATCCAGAAAAGCAAATGCAGTGTATTGACTATATGATACATTGGACCAAAATGCAATGTGATCCTCTAGCATTGAGAAGAATGTCTCCATTTAGCCATATCAAATAATGTAAGGAAAAAAGAAAGCCAGATATAGATATAGAGAAATTTCAGCAGTTAAAATAAGATCTGCACACTTGAACTGGAATGGACTTAATAAGCTACTGAGGGAGTTATAGGTAACCTGGAACCAGGAAGTTTGGGTAAGAACTAGGAGGGGACCTTGAGGGTCAACTGGAAGACACAAGAGGAAAAGCCGAGAGAAGAAAATGGCAAATAAGTTCAGTTTTGCATTGAGACTGAGTTCCTAGAATTTAGAAGCGTGGACAAGCTCCCACACACAAGGACTAGAGGATGGAGTCAATTAAAATGTTTTATGCATTAAATCCCAAAGTATGGAATGTCTTCAAATACTGCTAAACAAGATATTCCTGAACCCGGAGAGGCTCATTAACTCTCTGGGTATTATTTTCTGATTCCCAGACTATCACTAATATAAAATGGAAAATCTCTTCCTAAGGAGCAACTCAAAGTAATCCACAAGAGAAACACAACTGGGCCAGGGAGGCATCTAGTTGTGTAAGTGTTTCTAGCAAAGCATGAGGGCTTGGTTTTGATCCTTAATACCCACATAAAAATGCTTGGTGTCCCCAGCTGTCCTTCGATGTAAGTAAGCATGCCACAAATCCCATGCCTGTGAGACATGGCCTCTCCCCTCCCAGTCACCATCAGTTGACAAAAGTTCTTTATGTTGCTCCAGGATTTCGTACCCTTGTTGCCCATGTCTATGCTGGATTTTGTCATGTTTGAGCTGACAAAATCCCATGCACAGGACTTGTGTGTGCTGTCTCCATTGCTGTGAGTTTAGATGAGCAGCTGACTCACTCACTGTATAGAATTATATACATATATAGAGATATATATTAATAGTATATATATATATAAATGAGAGTACATTAAGTTGGGAGGGGCAATGGGGAGAGGCGTGGAAAATGTGGGATCTAAAGACCATCAAATTATATTGTATGAAAATTGCAAAAATTCAACAAAAATAAAATAGAAGATTAAACAACAAAACAAAACAAAATTCTCAGCATGTCAACATGTGCCTGGACTCTCAGCACTGGGGAGGCAGAAACAGGAGGATCTCTGGGACAGCAGAGCCAGCCAGTCTAGCTAAATAGTGAGTTCTAGTTTCAGCAAGAGAACATGTCTCAGAAAATAAGGTGGAAAGCAACTGAGGTAGAAACACGGCACTGATATCTGGCCCCCACAGGCTCATGTACACCTGACAGATATGTGTATGCACATACATGGATACACATATAAGCATATGCAGGTCCACACCGCAAACAAAACAATTCAAGCTGAATTTCCATGTAGGATGGAGACAATATTACTTACAACTCTTTCTGATGAAAAGTGAGGCCGACAAGTTCTCCTCGTTCTGGTTTGTAAGCAACAACATTCATCTTCTATCTAAGTGGGTGCTGGAAATACAGGAGATGTAGAAGGAGAAATGGGGGCTCTGCACTCATTATGAACCTACACTGAATTTAACGGGTTTTCTGCCTTGACATTCTTAACCATTTGTGCTTTGTAAGCAGAATTTGATGGAACAGTTGAGCACATGTGCAAGCAAAGAAAAAAATCAACTGGGTTCCTTGCTGCCCCCTTAGCATACAATCTTCCAAATGCTTCATGGATGAATTCTGTGGACAAGCCATGCATGGAAGCGATTTGCTTCCATCATCCTAACATGGATCAATCCCTGAGTGCCTCTCCTTGTGGGATTGGTGTTGCCTGGAGACAAGATTGACCCCAGGGATAAGTTATTGGTCCAAAGCCAACCTCCTTCAAATTTCCCTCCTTTGGGTTTCTACAATACATGCTCTTTCCACTTCCTTTCTTTCATCTCTGAGCAAGCCAGCACTTAGGAACGAAAGGGACAGTCAGGGCACCTGAGAACCTTTTCCTTTTCCCTCTTATTTACTTTTCAGTAAGCTGAAGTTAGTGTGCTGCTATCATGTGCTTTGATTAAAAACAGGAATGAAAACTGAGAAGGTAGTTGGAGGCAGTATTTCTATGCTCTGGCTATAAAATACATGTATATCTATAAGCTGAAAAATAAGAACTGAATTACTTCTGTGAGTCTACATTTTAGTGGGATGCCCTTAAATTTGCTTCCAAAACTACTATTGCACTATATAAAAACAAATAGTGATATTCATAGTGAAAATTAATAATTTTTCACTTTTCTTTAAAATAGTGCCTTAAACTGCTTTAAATTGCTGTAACAAAAATACTCTGATGAATACCAACTTGTGGAGGAAAGGGTTTATTTGCCTTAACATCTCCCAGGTCACAGTTCATCACTTAGGGAGCCAAAGGTAGGAACTCAGGGCAGGAACCGGCAGGTAGGAGCTGAAGAACAGGCCATGGAGGAATGCTGCTTACTGGCTTGCTCTCTTGGCCCATGCTCAGCTTGCTTTCTTATGCCATACACAAGGTGCCCAGGACTGGTACCACCCACGGTGGGTTGGCATCTCCCACATCATTCAGCAATCAAGAAAATGCCTCATAGACATGGGCATGGGAGGCAATTCCCCAGGTGAGGCTCCCTCTGCCAAGTGTGTCCTTGATAACTAAAGCTAACCAGCACTAATAGCATTAGGTGGAACTCAGTGTTAGAACATGCAAGTCCAGGTTATACCTCTAAAACTGCCTTCCTACCCCTAATGTCAGTAAATAGCAGATAAACACTGTGACAAGATCAGAAATAGACTTTTAGCAAGTAAGCAAGAAGTTAAAGAAAGGAAGGAAGGAAGAAAGAAAGGAAGCAAAAGAAAGAAAGGAAGCAAAAGAAAGAAAAGCTTCATATTTTAGTGATTTTAATAACACTTTCCCCTGTGCTTTTTGGACAAAGACATCCTTGGTTTTCTTCAGTGCTGCATTTCACAAATTATGCAGCTGCCCCCTGAGAAAAGAACTGCAAAATGTTTTGAACAGGCCAGAAGAGCACATGACATGGTTTTCAGAAACTCAAATTATGACAAATAGTTTCCACTCCTGAAACTGGGCCTCCTGTGCTTTAATACTTAACTAGGTTTATTCTCTCAAGTTACACTGGAAGAAATAACAGCACCTTTCTACACATCTGTGGCTTTTCTAATATTCACACCTCCACCCCTGGCTTCCCTTGTTTTCTGTTAAGAAAAATGTTCCAGAGAATACTCCCTAATAAGGTCATGATACCACCTAGCCCACTTCTTCCCAATTCTGAGAAATCTGTTTTAATGTAACTACTTTAAATCGAATGACCATCACATAATTTTCTGAAAAATGTCAATGTCTTTATCTACAGACTGATGTCAAAACAATGATGAAGACCAAGTCCAACAGAAACAAGAAACTTTGCAAGCATAGGTGCTATGTCAAACTTTCTTTCTGAGAACTCTGAGAGCTGGTCAGGATGGGGTCGCCGGTCCGTGCTACCTTCATATCAAGTGAGAGTCAGCAAGTGTCTCCTCTGAGGAATCACTGCCATCTTGACAAAAGTGTCAAAAGAATATTTTTAATTTACCCTCTGCTTCTTCAAAATAACTCAATGTGTCATTCGTTGGACATTTTTTTTTAAAAAATCTGAGCATCTTTATTTAGTTTTTCTGTATTTTCTCCTAGTCTTCTAGAAAGCTAAGGAAAATGTGGATATATATATATATATATATATATATATATATATTGATTCACTCACTTTGAGGAAAATAAACAGCTTAATACAGTAGAGTGGCTTTAATGACAATATTTCAGGGATCAAGATTTTTAAGCAACCTAGTTTCTTATTCTAGGTGATTGGACATAAATATAAACTGACATTCTGGGCAATAAACAAGAACAGGCACATATATAATTTAAGCCACTTCTTTTCATGCATTTATTGCTAAAGGATTTCCTTGGGTCCTAGCCTATTTTTAACAGCAGCATAGAATTCCTTCCTGCATATGGTCTTTTCCTTCCTTTCTTTTCTATTTTTTTTTTTTTCTGAGGGGGCTGAAAGACATTCTCCCCAGGCTCCTATAGTTCTTTTTGTTTTTTTCCTGGTCTTTTCGAGACAGGGTCTCCCTGTAGTCCCAGCTGTCCTGGAACTCACTCTGTCGAGCAGGCTGACCTTGAACTCACAAAGATCTGCCTGCCTCTGCCTCCCAAGTGCTAAGATTAAAGGCGTGTGACACCATGCCCGGCAGGCTCCTATAGTTCTAAGCTGCTCACAGGAACCATAAAAAACAGTGCCTATCTTGTTACACCATGAGTAGATTCCCCAAAACTTCCCAGTCCAGGTTTTTGTATAATCAGCAAAGTACCAGGTCAGAAGATGGCTGTGGCATAACCAGAATGTTGGGGCTGAGGGAACATGGAGCCAATCTTTGAAATGTTTCTCATGTAGCAGAAAATGAAATATAGCTATTGTCAATATCCATTCCTCCCTTCCCCCTTCCTACAGCTAGTAATGCAAGGAACCTAGGCAGACCTGTTTTGCAAATAAAAGTGGCCAGGTGACACAGATCTGGACAAAGATACATAAGATATTCTGCTGGAAGATATGTAAATACCTGTTTTCCTGATAAAGGATGAAGGCAATGGAGGCTGGCGAGTTGGCTCAATGGTTAAAACCATTTGCTAATCAAGTCTGAACCTGAATTTGTTCCTTGGGATCCACATGGTAAAGGAAGAGGACAGACTGGCAAGTTGACATCTACCTCTACTCACACATGGTGGGACAAGTATGCCCCCTTTCCAATAGACAAACAAACTTGAGAAAAGTTTGGACAACCCAGCTATTTTCACTTCTTTCTTTAAGTTTGGTTGGGAGATCTGCAGCAGCAGCAGCAGCAGCAGCAGCCATCTGGTGACTATAAAGTACCAGTGTGAGGAAAAAGATTATGAAATAATGAGAAGCTGACTCCGATGTGATCCAATATACAGTACAGTATGAGACTATTCATTTAACTTTATACTCTTGAAAACTTCAAATTCTTGCTAAATAAGAACATGTACCCTACTTGCAGTCATTTCAAGTCAAGTTTTCTGTTACTGCATGGTAAATTCAGTCATAGAAAGAAAAAGATGTAGGTAACAAAGAAGATGCCAAGCCCTGTATGACTGGGCCATGTTTCCAGCACACATCAGTCACCAGGAGATATTTTAATAATTCCCAGGATTGGGACTTGGATGTCAGCCTGATGAGGAAAGTGCCACCAGGATTACAGCACTCACTAACGTGCCAACTTCATGGTCCAAAGGAGACTGGATGTGGAATGATCATTCTGGAAGTTAGCAGGCAGAGGAAAATAGCTCTGTCTGAGTAAGGCAAAGTAAGCTTGAATAAATATCTTCTGAGAAGTTTCAGTCAACATGTGCCAGCCTGGACTGAGCATATGCCCACACTGGTGCCTTCTTTGCATCTATCTAGGGTGGCAGTATGCTCAAGAAGAAGCCCAAACCCCAGGGTCAGGTTGAAACCCTACTTGCTCACCACTACACCACCAGGGACCAAGTCCTGCAAAGCTCATCTCCAAAACATCACTCTGCTGTTCCATCTCAGTAGTGCTTGTTGCTTCCATGGATGAGTTTTGAGATTCTCTAAGCAGACTCCGGGTTTCTGTTTCCCTCCCTGTCTTCAGAGATCTCTAGACTGTGCTGCAGGAGGAAGCAGGGCTTTCCTGTGCCATTCTTCCGGTTCACATTTACCTCACTGCTGTCAAATAAAGGCCAGATTTCAAAGCAATATCGAAACAAACAAAACAGTTAAAAAATTAGGATCCTCTGGGACTAGAGAGATGGCTCAGCATTAAGAACTCTGGCTGCTCTTGCAGAGGACCCAGATTTGGTTCCTAGCACCCACATGGTGGTTAATAACAGCTTGTAACTCCCATTTCAGGGGATCCGACACCCTCTTCTGACCTCCATGAGCACTGAACCACACAGGTGCACTTAAATACATGTAGGCAATGCACTCGTAGAATAAAAATAATGAGTAAAATCTTTAAAAAAATAGTATCCTCTGGTCTGGAGAGATGGCTCAGCGGTTAAGAGCAGAGGTTCCCGGGTTTAATTCCCAGCACCCACGTGGTGGCTGAGAACCATCTTTAACTCCAGTTCCAGGGGAATCTGACACCCTCTTCAGACCTCCATGACATTGCAGGGAATGGGTGCACAAACCTACATGCAGACAGTACATTCATACACATAAAAAATAAATAAAACTTAAAAAAAATTGTCCTCTAGCTCTAGGCTTCAATGTAATGTGAAACATTATCTCATGCCACTGTAAATGTCTCTGTCTTCTACTGACTATTCAATAAATGCTTGCATTTCCTCAGGCACTACATTCAGCTCCTTAACTTCATGTTTTAGCTTATAATGCTTCTCAGCCGGATCTGTTCTCCTTTGTCCCTCCTGTACCTGCTGAAGTTTTATGCATGCTTTTTCTGGTTAGTTTATGTTGTCAATTTTGATATGATCTATACACAACAGTGAAAACTAAACCTCAGTTGAATAATTTCCTCCATTGTATTAGCCTGTGGCCTTGTCTGTAACATGGTGTTTCTTAATTCCTAATTGATGTAGGAAGGCCCAACCCATTGTGGGCTGTGCCATCACCAGGTGTGGGGAGGAGTGGGTTGTGTAGGAAAAGTAACTGAGGTAGCCAAAAGGAGAAATAAGTAGCATTCCGCCATCGTCTCTCTCTTCTTCAGCTCTTGCCTTGATTTCCTGTTGCCTTCTCTCAAAGATGAAGTAAACCCTGTCACTTCCATGTTGCTTTTGGTCATGCTATTGATCATAGCAACAGAAAGGCAAACTGGAGCAATCTTTTTTATAAAGGTGCGTATTATTTATGTAGCTTTTGTCCTGGTCCCAAACACAATACCCCCTTTAGCACACCAACTCAGCAGTCTTAGAATATCCTTTAAAGCACTTCTTATATTCTGAGTTGTAACATTACCCTCTGCTTGACTGTTATGTAAGGGAGGGCCAGCCAGGGCTTTGCTTATAGGGAACTAAAATGCAAAGGGGAACAGTTGTGTTTGGAGTCAGAGAATATGGGCTCTGCCATACGTTCATGGTAGAAGCAGAGGGCACTCACAGGCACTCTGCACTTCTTTTCTCCTATGTAAATTTGAGACAAGGCCATTTACTTTTTGCCTCTGCTGTGCATGTGGAAAGGGAGATCTATGATATACACGTTACTACTCGGTGACATACTATTACAGAATTACTATTACAGTGTGATTTATTATTTGTGTGAAACCACACAGAGGACAACCAAAGTGCCAGACCAGGGCCTGGGTACTCAGGAAAATTTCAGATACACAGTATGAATTCAGAGAATATCTATTGATTATTGATCTAAGACTGGTGAACCAGAATCCATGTTTAAAATTGTACAGATGAAAGAGGTGAAGTATTTCCCATCTTCCTCAGAAAATTATCACTTCTGTTGACCCATCTTTGGAGGTATCAAGAACAGAAACAACTTCATAGGCTGTTGTTAAGGGTGGGTATTTCCCAGCTATGGGGTGATGGATTTAAGCAATGTGTTATATATACACAGGGGGAAAGTATCCAGCTTTTAAAAATCAGAAAATACTGTCATGGGTGACAACCTGGATAGGCCTAGGTTACATTACATGAAGTGCAATAAGTCAGGTGAAGAAAGACAAGTAATGCATGATATCATGGAATGTAGAAAAGTCATAGACACAGAAGAAAATAGAAATGTAGCCCCACAGACTGAGCAGGAAGGTGAATGGGGGATTTGTCCAAGAATTAAAACACTCAGTTAAATAGGAAGAGTAAGTCTCAGAGATCAATAATATGGCAAGATGGCTACGTTAGTCATAATTTCAAAAAAATTAAAAAATAAATTGGTATTCTTACAATAAGGAATAATAAATATTTGCAGCAATGAATCTAATTAGCCTGATTCAGTCATTTCCAAAGATCTACATGCATAAAAGCATCACCTGGAACACCATTAAGAAAATGAGTATTATTTTAAAAAAACATTTTATGGCATTATTTAAAATAGAGGTACTGGAGAGATGGCTCAGTGGTTAATAGCACTGGATCTTCTCACAGAGGACCCAGCTTCAGTTCTCAGCACCCACATGGCAGTTAACAACTGTCCACAACTCCAGTTCCAGAACCTTCTTCTGACCTCTGTGGGCACTACAAGACATGAGTGCACTTACATATATGTAGACAAAACTCTCATAAATATATGAAATAAAAATAAAATATTAGAAAAATAAAATAAAGGGACTGGAGAGTTAGGTCAGTGGTTAAGAATATGTACTGCTCTTGCAGAGGGATCCTAGTTCAACTCACACCATTCATGATAGGCAGCTCGCAGTTGCCTGTAACTCTAGGTCCAGAATATCCAATGCCCTCTTTTGGCCCTGTGGGTACCTACACTCAAGCCTGCACATTACACACACACACACACACACACACACACACACACAGATATACACATGCATGGATACATGTGAACATACATAATTTTAAAAAAGATAAATCTTTAAAATAAAATAAAATTTAGAAATGTAAGAATTTCTTTAGAAGAGCATGTTTGCTTTCAAGGCAGAAAATTCTCATAAATAACTTTTGCTGAAGTTCTAGAACCATGTACCAGGGGTCAACACCTTATTTATAGTGTTATAGGCTTAAGGCAACTCAAGGACAATGCAGAAATCTAGAAATACCTGAGAGGATCAGTATTTTGTGAGAAGTCCAATACATGCCACAGAGAGACTTGTGGTTTTGTCTCTCCATGTTCCACAGTCCTGGCTGGGCAGAGCTAGAAGACCTTTTCATTCTGTGGCCACACTTGCCCTGCCTCACTTAAACATTAGGTGGAATTCTTTATATAATGGAAAGTAAGAGAAAGTGTAATCACTCTGAATTAATGCCCTGTAAAACGACTCCAGCAATTACACTGTTTGTAAGTACCTCAGAGTCCATTAAGATAAACATCTATCTTTGAATATTCACATTAATGCACTAGACTGCTCTTTCTTTGATAAATCTTACTTTAAGGCTGTGCACTTCACACAGTTTATCATCTCTACTCTTCTGCCCTTCGATGCACACATTAATGCAAGCAGAAGGATAGTGCTTAAACGGTGTTACTTGCTGGGCACACATTAACACACAAGGCAGTCTCTAAACACCTTTCAATGCAAAATAAATGTACTTTAGATTTTAAATACCATCCCACTTAAGAGATCTTTAATATGCCTCCAATTGTTTAGGATCCAAAGGTCCAAATGAAATCTAATTCCCTAGTTATCCCTGCATGAACAAAGCATATATTTGTCTGTATCACACACATATATATTTATATTAAGTATGGACCTTGATCTATTAACTTTTTCAACTAAATTGAGAAAATGCTTAATGATCTCCGGTATTCATTTAAATTGTGAATTTCTTCTCTCTGCCATGGTAAAGGGCAGACATAAGCTACAAATGGTCTGTTGTCTTAACTGTCTTCTGTGTATGTTATGCTGCTTATAGCAATTACTTCAGCAGGGGTTACATAAAAGGTAACAGTCAGTGTTTACTAACCGGTATAGCAGGGCAGTTGACCAATCAGAACAAGTAGTAGTCAATGGTATGGAGCTGGAGTGTCAATCTTCACTATGTCAGGGATTCACATGCCTATAGTTTTCAATCACTGGACAGATTTAAGCAGGTTATTAAACAGATGCTAGCAA
This sequence comes from Rhizomys pruinosus, assembly GCA_009823505.1. NCBI lineage: Eukaryota > Metazoa > Chordata > Mammalia > Rodentia > Spalacidae > Rhizomys > Rhizomys pruinosus. Next base: position 2,037,413 of record VZQC01003229.1, read on the forward strand.
AGAGCCCAACGTGGTACATTCAATGTATCCAGAAACAGATTCCTTGTACTGAAGGAATTCTGCTCCATGGTTGCAAATGGAATCCTGACTGTGTCAACTACAATGATACTGTTCACTCTTTCAGCCTTTCTTCTCTGAGCTTATATGCTGAGCAAAACCAAGTGGCATGTGGCCCCAGTCTAGAAGAGTCTTCAATTTAATAGATAAGCATCTTGGATGTCCTTACATAGTAATGAACATTAAAGAAAACTGCTCTCAGAAGAGTGATAACTTCATCCCTTGGTCTGGGATGGTCGGAGAAGTCATGGAGATGATGGCCTGAGGCTTTTGAGTAAATAATAAGATATTAACAGAAAGAGAGGTATGAACAGAGCGTCCAGGTGAGTGATACCAATTCACACATAAAGGATGGAAGTGAAAAGCACAGAATGGACGGCAGAGTAACTTGATAAGGTTGGCATACAGACTACATATGAAGTCACTGGGTGTGAGATGAAAAATATTTATCTGTCTATCTGTGGGTCTACCATCAATCTATTATCCATCATCTCCAATGAATCATATCCAGCTGTTTATTCATCTATCTATATTGAGAGCCATTGAGAGAAGGAGAGAAGAACAAATTCAACCTCATGTGCACTAATGGCACTCCAGCAAAGGGCTGCTTCTATGAAAGGCAGCATATAATTGTTGAATCTTCAGAGGAATGTGTATTCCAGGTATTTAAAACAATTGCTCTGGCAAGCAAATTTTTCCCCACTGGCAAAACTCAGTTGAATAAAGACTTAAGTGCATACACATTAGAGATGAATGGAATGCCATTTCCACTTCCTCTTAAGTCAAGCTCTTATGAGAAGGTGAAAGCCTTGCAAATAATTGTTGTCTGTGGGTAAGAATTCTACATTCTGTTCTGAAATTCATCCTGCAGAGTTTCTCTATCTTCCAACCAAATAAGCTATTGAACCTGAGAGACAGTTAATAAAGCCCTGTGGAGATATGTTCTGCCCTCTGGAAATGATTCAGTGCTAGAGACTTGGCATGGCCCTGTTCAAACTTGTATATGCATGGGTGTGTATATGTATGCATGTGTGCATGTTATGTATGTGAGAATAACAAAAACACAGAAGGGATGAAGTTAGTTTTAAAGGCCCAATAGATTCCCAGCTGGAACGCACTTGCTGGAAAGAAAGTTACATAAAAGAAACTTGGGCAGCTTTAAACACCATCTGGACCATGCTGAGCTCATTTGAGCTTAACCTGTTTAAAAAAGCCAACACAACAAAAAGTCCCTGCAAATACAACTAGAGAAGAGATTGTCTGACTCTTTGGAGATCAGATGCTCTTGCCTTCAAATATGTGCACAGTAGCTCCTTCAGTCCTGTTTGATACAGGAATACATTTCCTTTTTAAAGGAGCCAAAAGGAGCTTCCTAAAATCCAATCTTAATCTTTGGAAGAAAAATAAAGAGACATGCAAAAATAAAGCCAGCACCTTTTAAACCCTTTAAAAAGAAATTTCTAAGCAACTGGATTGTTCTCTTCAGTCTTTGGAGGTTAAAAAGAAATTTGTGAAGCCCAAACCCCACAAGAAAAACATTTCTAAACCTTGAAAAGCATTTCATACAATCAAGAAAGAAGAACGCAGCTGTGGATGCTGCTACGTTGGTCGAGTGTCTGCTCAGCGTTCACTAAGCCCAAGGTCAACCCACAGCACCACATAAAACCAAACTGGGCATGTTGGTTTATGTCTGCAATCCTACCAGTGGTCTCAAGAGTGAGCAGCAGGAGAATAGGAGTTCTAGGATAGTCCCAGTTATATCATGTGGGGGGCACAAGCCTCGGCCTCAAAAGAAGAAAGAATGAAAGAGTGAGAAAGAGGGAGAGGGAGAGAGAGATAATAAAGAGGTGAAGGCATAAAAATGAACCTAGAAAAAAAATGAACCTGGGCCTCTTCTGGCCTTGTGTTTACTTTTTATTAGTCAATGAGAGCCAAGATGCAAGATCCAATGTCCAGATATTTAATAGCCATAAAAATTATGTGTGTAATTGTTTCTGATTTTTGTTTCAACTTTTTCAGCTACAGAAGGCTCCATTTCCATCTTTTACATAAGACAACATAGTTTAAGAAGAGAGGTTTGAGGGAAAGTTTGATTCCTTTTTATTAAAAGGAAGAGTAATATTTTCTCCCAGGAGACAACTTTCATGCAAAATTTTAATTGCCAAGCCTCAGAGCACCCCTTCTGAACATGCTTTACTTCTGTACTAGAAGGGCAGTAGGGAGATTACTACAGAGAAGGCAAACTTGGAAAGGTCACAGAATGAGAGACGAACAGAAGCCAGAACACAGACTCACTTCATCAAAGGAGTGCTGAAGTCTAATCAGCAGCAGCCATCATAACACAAAGAGAGGCACTAAAGGAAAGTCTAAACACACACGGCACTACTGCTGTAATCTCGCATTATAAAGAATGTGAATTCATATCCTTTTCATTTTTATAATGATTTTAAGCCTATTAGATAGCATTCTCTCTTCCATATCTCTCTACCTCACTGTTTCTCCTTGCCCCCTCTCAAACACACACACACACACACACACACACACACACACACACACACAAATGTCTACTTCTGAAAAATTTTAAGACTTATATTCTTTTTATGTACAAAAATGCTTGGAAATTCTGGGATTTTAGAGAATATCAAATTAGTGAAGTTGTAGAGAATAAATCAAAAATAGTTTCGAAAGGCCTTCCTTCCTCCACAAAGAACACCCTTTGTTTTAAAGTGTGAAAGAGCAGGATTTGAAATGGATTTTGACTCTAGTGCAAAGCAAGCTCTTTGCTCACTTTTTTCTTTAAAAAAATGTTCTTTTCTGTCTCATTAAAATGTAATTTGGAACACTGTAATCTCTTCACCCACCTAATAATAGTAATGGTTTTCTGGGTCAAACATTTCTTCCTAGTTAATGCTCAGTTAGCTGAAAGGCTGGGTAACAAAGACCTACAGCCTAGTCACCAAATGTCAATTAATGTCCACTTTATCACTCAGCAATATTTAAATAACAGAAGACATGTGCCAAGCTATCCACAGAGGCCTGCATACCAAAATCATATCATTAAAAACACATTTCCATGAGAGCAAAGCTCTCAGGACCCTTGTGCGATTACAGCAGACATTGTTTTGGAAGATAGGCAAATGGCATCATGTTCTCTTTGTTCCAAGCCTCAGAAAGAAAGACCTTGGTGAAGAAGCCCATGGGCTGGGCCAGTCAAGAGTATACCCTGCAGAGACATTTAAAGGGGCACTTAAAGGACAAGCTGCTGAATCTAAGGACTGTCCTTGATTAAGGGCCCAAGTCCTTATCTATTTGGGTCAGTTTAGACCATCAACAAATAACCGGAAAAATTAAATTTTATTCTTTATATCTTATCTCTTTAGCTGGATTCAATTTCTTTCTTCTCTACCTATTATAATCACATATAAATGACTTCTTACAATCAGTTTTTCAATAGTCCTTGGCAACATTTAATACTATTGTCTAAAGAGCTCCAGACAAACATATATCAATGAAAAATTTAATGCTATAATACAAGAGATTATAAAGGTCATTTTCATGTACAAGATCTGTGTCAAACACACATTTTTAATGTTCCTAAAGACTTAAATGCAGGAAGAAATAAGCAAAATAAATGTCACTCATCAACATTAGCCCTATTTATTGGGTATAATTTATCTGAGGATTTTCAATGAATAATAATAATCTTATCTTTCATTTACATAATCATTTCACTTTCAGTACTGTTTGTTGACATCCAGTTCTAGTAGAGATCATTCCCTCACTTTGGACACAGATGTTACCAGAAGCCTAGTTTGTTAATCTCAATCTACCATTTGTGCTCCATGATCTTAATGGGAAAACTAAGAGAGATTTTGGCTAATAAACCTGGTTCATGAATACCCCAGAGAAAAGAGAAAGATTTCACTTCTTCTACAGCTCCTGTAAGCTTTCTTAGTAAGTAACTGGGACAAAATCTAAAACAAAATTCTTTTCAGGAAATGAAAACATACTTAATATTTATAGCATAATGTGTGATGCTTTCAAAGAGCAGAGTTTTCAAGCCGTGGAAGGAGTCCAAAGGTTGTCAGCTACTACTAGTTGTGAATGAAATAGGCCAGCTCTTATGCTATAAGCACATTCTGGAAGACTCTTCACCTGTGACAAGTCAGTTCAAAGAAAAATCATTCTACTTCAAAGCATTTGAGGCTGCACAAGATGATTCTCTGCAGAACACTTGAGAAGTCTTTCCTCTCTTAGGTCCCCCTCCACTGAATACACAAGTAAACACTTCTTGATAAGTAGCCCCAGTAAAACAAGCAGAATGATCTTGGGACTTTCTATCAGCAGTATGAGCACTTGACTGTTAGCTGTGGTGCGGGCAGGAGCAAGGTAAAAATTAGATTTGAATAGAGAGCTGCTTCCACGGCTGTGGGCTCAATTTGTATTCTGAGGCACATCAAGTACCTATGAGTGTCAGTCCTTACTGACTTTCTCTATGTCTTTGCTTCAGACCGAACAGGAAAATGAGGTCAAGTAAAATGTGGCTTTTACTAACATCTTCAGAATATTATGATAGTTCCATGGGCTGGAACCCTGGAATACAGAGGTGACTTAAGAACTTGAGAGAAATCCCTCTTGTCTCTGAACTTGCACAGAGTGTGAACAAGGTTTGGATGCTACAACCAGATGCAGTAGGTTGGTGAAGAAGCTACTCACTGTGTTTCTACCTTGATTTCCAGCATTCCTTGCACCTCATGTAAAGCACCATGCATTTATCTCCTATAATTTTCTCCATATTATTCCATCACAAACTTCTCTCCAATATACCCATTCTTTGCAAATTATTTTTCTTTCCTAAATTTCATACCACCCATTTAAACTGGATCAAACAACCTATTTTATATAATTTGGCTAGTGGTTAGGAATCAAATAATGAACAACCAAACTAATTATCAAGAATTTCACAAATAACTGTTTTTAAAAAGATTTTGTTTTTAATTATTTGCATGTGCATATTTGTGTATATGTATCTGTGGATATGTGCATAGGAGTCCAGACCACAGGTATTGGATCCTTCTGGAGCTAGAGTCACAGGTAGCTGTGAACTACACAATGTGGGTCCTGGGGACTGAACTAGAGTCCTGCAAGAGCAATATATGTTCTTAACCACTGAGCCATCTCTTAGTCCCTACAAATAACTCTATTATTTAATAAAACTAGGCTATATTAGTCCCTGAAATAAATGGGTTGAATTATAAAACAAAGCAGATATATATCTAAATTTAAGTTTTGCAAATTATATGAACAGTATATGCAGTTTATCAGCCATCATTGTTTTATATATTTTTACATACAATATATATATATATATATATACAATTACATATACACATACGTATGTATATTTACCTTTTGATTTCAAACTTTATTTATTTTTAATTTTTTTTTTTTGAGAAAGGGTCTCCCTGTAGCTCCAGCTGTCCTTGAGCTTGCTATGTAGACTAGGCTGCCCTTGAACTCACAGAGATCCACCTGCCTCTGTCTCCCAAGGATTAAAGGCATACACCACCACACCCTGTTTGACTTGAAACTTTAAAAGTACTTAGTTTCAAAAGAGAGGCACCTCTCAAATTAACCTAGAAAATTTCAGAGTTTTTCTAAAAATCAATATTCTTCACAGGGTTTTATTGGAAATGGTACATGATATAAATACAGTTAAATTTCCTACATTTACATATATTTTGACACTGAAATGATCCATAGGCAAGCAAGATTCAAAATTTATGTATAGTGGCTTCAATGAAAATTGAATGATAGTTTTCTACAATAGATAATATGAAAAATATACTTTAAACTAATTTGTATCAGTGACATTTTAACAAAAGTGTTTTCTTTTGATTAGGAAACTGATTTGATGAAAATTTTCATTTCTTAACTATTTTGAATTAAGACTATACTGGACTCCCCTCAATAATAGGATAAAAATCTTCTAATTTATCAGTAATAAATTCATATAGATTTGAAGCAGCAATATCAATTAAGATGCAAAGAACTTGAGTGGCTATCTCAAAATCTATAGTAAGGTTTTAACAATAAAGAAATAATTACCTTCTTGGAAAGTGTTTGTGAGGTATGGTTTTCCCCAAAGGCCAGAGATATCTATGCAACATTAAGTATACAGTTTTGGTTTTTCAAAGTGAATAGGAGAATAGACCCCTGAGCTTCCTAATAAAAACATAACTTGAACAGTAGATACTATAAATTGGCAGCTTGGGATGAAATAGAGGGATCTGGATCCACAGGGAAATGATTCATTAGTCATCTGCTACTGTGGTGGGGGATGTGACTATTGGGTTTACCAGGCTTTAGCAGGAGCCCTAAAATCCAAGCAAAAAGGAACCTGAAAGCTTGCAAGATCAGAGACAATCTAAAACTTCCCCACATAAAGAAGTGTAGAAGGGTAAACTTAATTAAACCTATGATAGTAATAAGTCAATGACATGACTGTCACTTATTATGCATTTACTGTGTAGAGAGCACAGTGCTGTCTTTCATCCATTCCATTCCATTTAATTCTCCCAACAGATAGATAATGTAAATAAGCCCCTCCCCATTTTTGTTTGTAATGGAGAAAACAGAGGTCCAGAGAGCTAGACCACATCCAAGGTACAATTATGACTTGGATATTTTAATTGAATTTTTTTATTTAACACATATTTTTTTAAATTTAATTTATTTCGGCTAACATATACAAATATAAAGTTGTACATATTTATAGGGTTACATGACGTTTCATGCATATATACATAATACAATACATCTTATAGCCCCCCTTCTTTATCTGTACCCCCATAGCACAGGACTTCATGCATTTTGTCATATATGTTAAGTCCTAATGAGTCAGGATTGTGTGCCCAGATGTAGCTCAGTGTGAGTTCATCCACTGGAGCCTGGTCAGCCTGTCTAGCATCATTTCCTTAAAGAAGATCAACTCTCTTTTACCCAACGGTGATCAGCTGAAAATAATAGTTCCTCACTTAAGTTGTAGCCGCCTGCCCATTTCCCCAGCTCTGTGCTGCTTTCTGTCTGATTGAGTTTGCCTGGGTCTTGTGCATGCTGTCATCATTGTTGTAGGTTCATATGAACAATTTCCCAGAAGCCTGTAGGGCTCTGCTTCCTTATGGTCATGCACATCCTCCTTGGCTCTTAAAATCCTTCCACCACTAGGGCCAGAGTTAGAAAATTAATAAAAAATGTTCCAAAGGGCTTTAAATTCCAATAAATTATAAAACATGATATAGATCTTTAGGAGCACATTTATTAAATAATATAACTAGATAAAAACAGACAAGCAATTGAGTTTATTTTTAAACTTGGCCACTGGAAATTTGTATAGACTCTGTATGGTCCTGGCAATCTACATATATCTATATACTATTTATTCTCTTTGATGCTCTTGGGGAGAGTGTGGCCTTTGTCAGTATGTCATGAGTGTTAGAGCAAAATACTTTCCTGTTGTTTAATGTGAATGTCATAAATTGAACTTGAAGCTCTTCTTAGGTAAATATAGTTTATTTCCCAATACTCTACTATTTGTGGGTAGAACTGCAAGGCACCAGCATCTGTCAATGGCTGTAAGTCTTACATCTTTCATTTGACCTCATCTATATCAGTGAGTGTATCACTCACCAGGGTACAGTGTACTTGCTTATCAAAATAGTACACGTGCCAGACCACAGTGAGAGAAGTTAGAATATTCAAATGTCTAGACTGGGGTCATGGTAATATTGAGGGAAATTGTCACTTTTAGGGTGTTTTCACTGTCAACTGTTAAGCCAGAATTTTCCTGTAATGAGCAATGTGACTCAGAATACTATCAACCTTGGTGTCAAATCTGTTAGCTTTTTCAACATTGTAATGATAAATATTCAAATAATTTCATTAGTTAAATATTTCTTTAGGAACAGGGTAGGTTTTCTACTTCAGCCAAATTATTGGTTTATTAGCCTATGACAAGTAAAGTAATTTTTTTCTGGTTAAAAACATTGACTTTTCCAGGATTTATAAGAAAACATTGACTTTTCCAGGATTTATAAGAAAACTAATACCTGGGGCTGGAGAGATGGCCTAGCGGTTAAGAGCGCCGACCGCTCTTACAGAGGACCCGGGTTTGATCCCCAGCACCCATATGGCGGCTGAGAACCATCTGAAACTCCAGTTCCAGGGGAATCCAACACCCTCTTCTGACCTCCGCGGCGTTGCACGACATGGGTGCACAAACCTGCATGCAGACAGTACCTTCATACACATACAGAAATAAATAAAATTAAAAAAATAAAAAAAGAAAAAAAGAAAACTAATACCCTTCATAAGGAAAATAAGTAAAAAAAAATTCACACTCATCCATAAATTTCTTCATCCACTTAAAAATATAACTTTTGCTTTATGATATATTCTCCAACTGTATCTTTTAAATTGTTTTAAGGGCACTGCCAGTCTCTAATGAAACCTTCTCCCAAAACACACACAGACTTCAACCTTTTCCAGGTATCTTCCTCCCTTGGGCTCCTGTTTGTGATAGGATTTGATAATACCCTGTTATCTAGGGACATAGTAAAGATAGCTCAAATGCAAGCTGGGAGCGGTACCCTGAAGTACAAGTGCTCTCTCTATTTTTCACTTTCAAGAAGAGACAAAATGGTCTGCATATTTTATCTGGTTAGACATCATGGGAGACTAAAAAATATGATTAGGGTAAAGGATCAGCCGTACTGTTGTTTATTATGCCATGTGTTGTAGGAGCCTAAACCACTTCTTTAAAGATCGCTCTCTTGGCTTCTGGCCTACGTTGTCTTTCTGATAAAACCAACCTTCGGGCAGAGGGTAGGGAGGGAAAAAGACAGAGAGAGAGAGAGAGAGAGAGAGAGAGAGAGAGAGAGAGAGAGAGAGAGCCAGAAAATAAGAACAAAAATGTAATTGCCTGCCTATCAGTACCACTATCATAATTACTTTCAAATTCTGACAAGGGTTGAATCAGATGAACAACCAAATCAATTTTTGCAGTTGGCAATCAGTGCATTCTTGGCTTATAGATTAAAATGTCACTGCTAGAGTATACAGTGATGCCACTTCTGGGCTACCCAGTACACTGGGCTGAAAGCAAATCAAGCTCCCTCCTTCGTGCCCTTCATGACTTTCTGGTTTGTCCCCTTTAGCCTCCAGCTACAATTGTTTTATATTTTCTCAGTTACTGAATAATGCAGTCCTATGACAAATGTCAGTGCAGAAGATCCTTAATACCTGCAGTTTTATATAAAGAGGCCATTTCTCTCATCACAAAGGGCCCTAGCCATAGGGCAATCTAGAATATCACAGACTGATAGCCTTTTACAATGTACAATTTCTAATATGTAAAGGGTGGCCTAAGCAGGCTCAGTTGGCGGGAACCATAAGGTACAAAAGAAAACCAGTTTCGGTAAAGTGGCAGGATACAAAATTAACCTAGAAAAATCAGTAGCCTTTCTTTACACCAACAACAAGCAACTGAAGAAGGAATACAAGGAGACCTTCCCACTCACAATAGCCTCAAAAACAATAAGATGCCTAGGAATAAATGTAACCAAAGACACCAAAGATCTCTACAAAATAAACTTTAAACCCCCTAAATAAGGAAATTGAAGAAGACATCAGAAGATGAAAAGACCTCCCATGCTCATGGATTGAGAAAATTAACATAGTAAAAATGTCCATTCTACCCAAACTAATATATAGATTCAGCACAATCCCAATTAAAATCCCTAAGAGTTTCTTCACAGGCTTGGAAAAAAAGTCCTTAATTTCATATGGAAGAACAAAAGTGATTGCACATGATCACAAAACTTATGAGTCTTATATAAATAAATGAGGCATGCTTTACATACAAGTCATATTAATACATCAGACAGTTGACAAAATTAGTTAAGAGACTATGTACTGGGGACTGGAAAGTGGCATTATAGAAAGAGAGAAAGAAAGAGAGGCAGGGAATATAGATTGGTTTTTGTCTGCTGGAATTCAAATGGGTCTTATGGATGCTGGCCTTAAAATAAAATGACAGGATGCATGAAATCTGGTGGGGGTGGGCTATCAGGGGGTGTGGATGGGCAAGGGGGTATAAAGATGATTAATATGTTGTATATGAAATATAAAAATTCAATAAAACATACAAGAAAGAAAATGTGTATTATAAGCCCTGATCTTGAAAACTATGTGCAACAAGATTGGCACAAACTAACCATCCCCACAGTAGATTTCACATTCTCAAAGTGAAAGAGATTCATCAACAAGAATGAGATGACCTATACATGTTATGAAAGCAGAATGAACACATCACCATAGGACCAGAAGAGATAAGTAATTGCTCAGTGAAAGCTATAGAGAGCTATGACATCCTGAGCTGGTTCTTCAAGGATAATGTCAGCCCATCTGCAGCAATCCCATCCATCTTACCCAATATTGTTCATTTAGTCATTTTTACATTCAATCCATCACTTAATCATCAGTCATTTATGAAGCACATCTACTTTGTGTCAAAGTCTATACTAGGGAATAAGATTGCAATGAGACAGCAGCAAAGCACTTTTAGGGTGAGTGATTTGAGGGATGGTTTAATATCTGCTAATAGCAAGTAGAGTAAAGAAATAATCTAATCGAATTTATGGTTGCTGTATTTCCAGAATCAAGTTGGCTAGAACCAGAAGCTTTTTTTTTTCCAAACAGCTTTTCTATTGAAGAGTCTTATCATGAGAGCCTACTACAAAGTTAACAAGAATATCTGCTTGGTCTTCATATGCCCTCAGCCATTCCACACACCAGCTCCTCCATTCCAACCTAGGCTGGGCACCAATGACTAGAGCACTGAACTCCACCTGAAATGTAAAGTTGGCTTTCTTAATCAACTCCTACAAAACTTTGTTTCTAGGTAATGTTTATTTCAATTATAACTACTACTTAAGTTAAGCTACTTGATTCCATTTTTTTCCATCTTAAGCTTAATATATTTTCCTTTGTAAAAGCCAAATTTTATCTGTGACTAAGAATCATTCCTAAATGCATATGCAACTACTCTAACTTGAAATTGGATAATTTCAGAAAATGATGCCTTATCTGAGCTAACCGTGGGCTCGGTATGCTTGAGAGGTTACACAGGGCAACCTAATATGACTGGAGTTAAACTCTACCCAGAAATTCTTTTTACATCAGTTATAAAGTTCATCTGTAGCATGGGAAGCAAAATACAAAAACATTAATTTATTCTGTTATGTTAAGAGACCTCTAGTGATATTAGTATAAGAAAATATTATGCATAATCTTATATAAGAGCCATCTTAGGGACTGGAGAGATAGCCTAGCGGTTAAGAGCACCGACTGCTCTTGCAGAAGACCCGAGTTTGATCCTCAGCACCCACATGGTGGCTAAGAACCATCTTTAATTCCAGTTCCAGAGGAATCCGTCACTCTCTTCTGACCTCCATGGCATTGCACGACACGGGTGCACTAACCTACATGCAGAAAAACATTCATACACATATGAAAATAAATAAAAAATATTTTAAAAGAGCCATCTTAGCTTAAATCTGCATTAGTTGTGACATAAATAGATCACAGAATTATGTATCATTTTATCTCCTAAGACCAATATTGCCTTGTTTTTTATTATAGTTCTTCTTTACTAGCAAATTCCAGATCAGAGACATCAATTGTCTAGGTTACTACTTCATTCATAAGTTTCAATAATGGGAAAACAAGCTAATGTGAAACATACCTAGTTCATATACTTAATACCCATCCCAATATCATGAACGCATTCTGCTTTTCCCAGAATGTTTACCAAATGCTTCACCACGAGTTTGCCAGCATGTATCCCATAAAAGCATGCAGAGGGCAGAGATGGCATAGTGAAATTGAAGCAGTAGGCATCTACTACAGTAATGTTTGGATGCATATAATAATGCAACAGCACATGTGTGCAGCATCCACATATGCATTAAGATTTATATGAAAACCATCATTTGGGAAGTTTTTTTTTTTCCAGGAGACAACTTCACAAGGGCTGTAAAGACAAGTCCACAAGAAGAATAGGCATGCTTTATCAGAATCTGCAACATGAAGGGAGTTTGCAGTTCTGATGGGAGGTTTCTGATAATAACCTAATGTCTAAATTTCTAGAAGCAGTTTAACAAATCACTATATTTCCTCGCTTATTTCTAAAGAGTCTTCTTGGGTTTGTGAGGGATCTCACCACATGAGAACACAAAGCTAAGAGCTTCGTAGTATCCAGATATGATAAAGAAGGAAGGAATTTGCCTTGAGGTAAGCGAGGGGACTGTAGGAGGGCAGAGTCCAGGAGGGTAGCACCCTTGAGCAGCTCTTTCCATGCCAAGGTTGTCAAGGGATGTTTCATGCATGTGTAATGCTGAGTAAATACAGCTTCATCAACTCAAGATGTGGAATTAGATACAAGGTGAACTCCAAAGTCAGTATTGGGAAAGATTATGCTGACAGACATATGAACCACAGAACTAATCTCCATAGTTAACATTTTGTAATGATATCTTGCTTGAAATACTTGCACCACAAATTACAAAGTGTGGAATGTATTTCCAATAATGAAGAATGTGCCACATCTCTTTTGTCATTACACCCCAAATTGTTCCCATATAAGAGCCATACATTTATGAAGTTTCCATTAATTAGCCTATTTATGCATTTACACATTGAACAAATACTTGCTGAGAAATGACTCTGTTAAATATAGCATTTACAGACTGATGAAGAGACAGAATGTGAGAGAATGGATTCCTCAGTGAATCTACCTGTGTTCCAACTCTACCTTCATAACCAATCATTATATAACTTTAGGTATCTTACTATTTCTGTCTCTTGGTTGCTATTACCCATGCAGTGGGGATGTTATGAAAATTAACTTAGTTAATATGTACAAAACACTTAGAAAAGTATATGTTTGGCATATAGCAAATAATCCAATTGATCCTGGATGATTTAACAATAATTATATTAATTATTATGAGGAAAGAAACAATGAAATGATTATACTATTATGCCATTACCAACTGTACACCTATAGTACAGTATAAGAGAAGGGCATGGTACCATGAGAACATAAAATCTAACAACACAGTGTCAGGCGAGGGAAGCCTTCCTTCAAGCTGTTGGTCAGGGTAGTCAAGGAGACTCCCAAAATAACACAGCCTACTGTCACAACCCTTAAATACTTCCCAGAACTTGGAAAGTAAGACCCTATTGCTGAGCACAGGACTTACTATGGACACAGGACTTGGAACAATGAAGCTGGAGCTGACTTGAAAGCCTCCTCCCTGAAGATTGCACCTCATAGTATATAATACTATGAGGGAGAAAACTAATCAGTCATCCCATCCAGCTGCAAGGTCTATGAACCACAACAATGACTGGCGCAGCAAGTAATCTCTATTGGTGCATTAGTGGGAATTTTACCTTAATAGTCATAATCAACATCTGCCTAATTGATCTTAGGGCCTGGTCAGTGAGAAAGAACTCATGTCTAGTACTGAAAACATAGCCAAGATACATTGCTGGAGATGGCATAGATCTTAGAGAAAAACCTACTTTTGTTACATCCCTGAGACCAATGTAATTTCTTACTATATTCTAAATATGTATCATTATATTTATAGACAAGTGTACCTCCCACCACTCCTCCAAAAATATTCTTTTTGAAATAAATGGAGACTACTAGAGAGTTCTACTTCTGGTAGAGCAGAGAATAAGTGTCTGTGAGATGCCCAGCCCTGGAGGACACATGCAACCTCTACACCTAAGGCTGAGAGAACATAGCAGGACAGGGGGGAGAAAGAATATTAATTCATCTCTCAACTCTAAACAGCAAAGCTTCCTCATGCAACAGATGGTGATTAACCCAGAAAGCTACAACTGGCCAAAGGACAGAGAATAAAGGACTACAGAGTGCTTATGCCAAAATAGGACACCTATATCAAACCTCTGCTACCCAAGCCTCAGGGACCATCATAAAAGAGAGAGCAGAAAGATTATAAGAGCCAGAGGAGGTGAATGACCACATGGAAACGGTTTTCCAGACAGCTGACCAGTTACTCATATGAACGCACCACAATCGTGACAGTATGCAGAAGATCCAGCAAGCACAATCAGACAAAAGTCCAGGATGCAAGTGGGAAAGAGGCTAAGAATCCCCCAAATCTAGGTGAGGAACTACTTGGCAACCAATAGCTACTGGGAGATCAAGACTTGGTTTTCTTTAAGGATGTGATGCTAGATAGGTTAACCAGGCTCCAGTGGGTGGACTCGCACCAAAGGACATTTGTGGATACAAATTTGACTCAATAAGCCATAATATATATGACAGAATACATGAAATGTGGCAGGGGTGATAAGAGAGGTGTAGATGGGGGGGAGAGCTAAATATGATCAAAATACATTGTCCAAAATGTCTAAAAATAATAATAGAAAGGAAGAAGAAATACCCAGGAGATTCATGAAGCACAAGACTCTGTGTGTCTGTAATGACAGTTATGGAGACAACTAGATCATAAGGGCCTAACAGAAAGATTCATCCTTTGATAGACTGATTTATGGAGGAGGTGCAAGGTAGGAGTCAGGAGGCAGTGTGAATAGGCATGGTCCATTTGGGTATGACCTCAGGATGGTTGCTCATCCTGAACCTTTCCTGTGTTTGTCTTCTCCGCCTCTCATCTAACACAAGATGAGTGGAAAGTCTCTCACACACACTCCCACCTTCAGAAGGTTCTGAGAGAAAAGCATGAAGCCAACTGATGAGTCACTGAATCTGCCAAAACCATGAGCAAAAAAGGTCATCCTCCTTTAAGTTACTTCTGCCAGGCATTTTGTCACAGTAATGTAAATAGTAACTAATAAAGAAAATTTGTATTTACAGTGAGTGTTGAGTGGTAGTCCAAGTGCAAAGGCTGTATTTTGTGCATGCTAGAACCTCTTCCTGTAAAGCCCTTCTTCCTGTCTGCCTTGAGACTCCTGTTTAACTTAGCTTTGATGCAAACAAATAGCAAGCATGGTTTACAGGTACAAGAGGTACCCAAGAAGTGGTAAAGTTGAACTCACATTCTCACATGAGAGTCTCAGACAGGATCTGCC
This sequence comes from Rhizomys pruinosus, assembly GCA_009823505.1. Taxonomy (NCBI): domain Eukaryota; kingdom Metazoa; phylum Chordata; class Mammalia; order Rodentia; family Spalacidae; genus Rhizomys; species Rhizomys pruinosus. The sequence continues at coordinate 2,052,656 of VZQC01003229.1, forward strand.
TGGTCAGTGTTAAGATCTTTGTTAGATTGTGACCTTGATTTGACAAGTAAGAAGCCAGCAAGCAGTTTTATGTTTTGATTTTGAGTGTTGACTATGCTCTTTGCACAACATTTTTTTTTGTGCGACAGATTAAAAGTGATTATTATCTATAGGAGAAGACTTAGCACTCGCTACTGGCTGATTAAAAAAAAGTCATCTAAGAAATAGGCTTTGTGAAACATGATCATTTCTCAGGCGTTCCAGACAACTCATTGATACATAAAATGCAGACAACCTTTGGCATGCTTCTTTAGTCACATCACACAGAGTAGTATTATTCCACTCAGTGGCAACCACACAACCCTCAGAGGAAGGCACAGTCCCAAAGGCAAAGAGGCAAGCTCTTAATACATGTCTGCATTGAGGTAGACACTGCATGTGGATCTTTATCTGAACATAGTAAATATATGCAGACCAGAGAGTTGGTTCTAGGATATTTTTTCTTAATTTTTATGAAATATTAGAAGCAGACTTAGCATCCAAAACAAGGGATTGGTTCAATAAGAATGACTGTAGAACAAACATGTACATGGATAGAAGTACAGAAAGATGAACCTGTATGTCCAATAACTGACTATTTCTCCATTTAGTGTTCTGAAACCAGTTTTTTAGCACATAATACTAGTTTGGAAGCATCTTTACAGGCCAATGTTTATATTTGTAATTCAATATTGAAAAATAAGACCAAAAGGACTGACTTTTTAAGTACTTGAGGTTTAAAAAAATAAAATAAATTAATAAAAGCTTTCCTTTGGTTTCTTCCTGGTCACACTAAACACATATTCTAATGTTGAAATATCATACTGTCCAGTATGATCTTACCCACAGATCTCAGCTTTTGTAAGCACAGTTCTCTCATGCAACTAACATTGAATGAGAACTTGGCCTTTATCAAGTTCTGTGCTTTTTGTGAATTATGAGTAAGATATATTGTCTACTGAGAGAAGCAGCCAGTAAATGAATGATCCGACCATGCATGAAAAGTGGCATTAGGAGTCATGCATCCATTGCAGCACTTCTCTCACAGAGTCTCACAGAGGCTCTTAGTCAACATGTTTAAACTGAGTCCTGTGGGCCACACATGGCTCAGGATAGCTACGGATGCAGGCAAACAACTTTACACATAACATCATACTTCAATATCAAAAGTTTGGACCCCCTAAAACAATCGTTACCTAATGTACCACAATGGGGTATTGAAATAGTAAATGGATGGATGTCAAGCACACACAGCAGGAGTTGGAATATAGAAATGGTCTATAAAAAGTAGGAAAAAACAAAGAAAATGGCTTTTCTCAACCGAGAGAATAGGATGAGAAAAAAACAACCTTCCTAGTTGGAAGGTTGTTTTTGAAAGTAGTCGATCACCAAATTCTGGTATAAATGCATTTTCAAGATTTATAGAGGCTGTGCATGGAACCTTAGGTGCACTTTTTTATTCACTATGCTCACAGATAGGTCTTGTCTCCTCTTTCCCATTGTACGAAACAACAACACTCTCTGACAGGTGAGAACTGAGAATCCAAGCCAGCTATAAATAATCTTACATTTTATGCAATTTTGTCCAAATTGTAGAAAGAAAAGCATGACGGAAGTTCCATTCCACTTGACAAATAATAAAATAGAAAGACTAAGAAGAATTAGATGAGATCATTGATTTGAGATAATGTGTAATTGTTTGGTATCCAGGCGTACATTTGTGTATGAACACTAAAAGATGTAGAAAGAGGGGAAGGTAAAACCAATTTATAACACATTTAACTTAAAACCTGGAATGTTTGTACCATAATAGAGATCAAATTAGTGTAAGATTTGAGATCATTATAGTACGAAATGTCAAGGAAAACAGTTTAGAATTCTCTACTTGGAAGGAACAAGAAGAGAAACTTGGATAAACATTGCTTTGAGTATTGGTCTATATAGATATGAGACTTTGCATGATTTTATTATTTTCTAGCATAAACCACATGGATGCTTATTGTCCTCTCAAGTAGGCTAGGCATTGACATGCCATTCAGTTTTGGAAAATGGCAATGGTCTGTAATCAGCTCTTTCCTTTTGCACAACTCAGAGAGAAGTGAAGGAATGGAGCCCGGAAGAAAAGGAGGACAGCAGTATCACTTATTAAGTGAGCTTAAATGCAGCTTCAGTGGACTCAGACCACCACCAAGGTCCCCAGGCTCCAGTTCTGGGGAAAGACATCCAGCAAGATCAAACAATGGAATGGTTCCTCCATTCCCTTTAGTTCTCCATGCCTCTTCATATGTAGAATGCAATCATTACTCTGGATGAGTAAACCTTTTCTCCTTTCCACTGAGTTGGTTTTGTTCTTTAAGACAGAGTCACCCTCCAGGGAAAATATCTCAGTGGGTTGCACTTCCCTTCTCTCCGCTTTACTTAGGAAAAAAAACAAGATGATAAACATGGCTATTGTTCCCATTGTAGAAATAAGGGTGAAAATGAGACCAAATTTTCATGTTCAACAGTCCTTTTAGAACTAAGGATAGACCATACCCCAACTCCCAAGGAACCCAATAATCTCGACATTTCGAAGTCTTTCTATAAGTAACAATCTAAGTATCTTTGCTAAGGTTGGGGCTGATGCTTATTTTTCTAGTTCTATGAGGGGTTTTTGCCTGATTGAGTTTACATGGGTCTTCTTCATGCTGACTCCATCGCTATGAGGTCATATGAGCAAGTTCCCAGAGGTCTAGGAGGCTCTGCTTCCTTATGACCATGCACCAACCCTAACTCTTACACCTTCTCACCTCCTCTTCTGCAATGGCCCCTGAACCATAAGTGGGCTGACCTACTGCCAGGTGAAAGAAAGATGATTTTTCTTAAAGGGAGAGATTCTAGCTAGACTGACTAGACTCTAGTGGATGAACTTGCACCGAGGGATATCTGGGTACACAAACTTGACTTGATAGGCTTAAACAGATATTACAGAATCCATGAAATCCAGTGGTGGTGGGTGGTGGGAGGGTGCAGATGGGGAATGGGTTATCAAGATTATTAAGTAGTTTTATGCAAAAGTTCAATAAACATAAATAATGTAGCCAGGCATGGTGGTGCACACCTTTAATCTCAGCACTCGGGAGGCAGAGGCAGGTAGATCTCTGTGAGTTCAAGACCAGCCTGGTCTACATAGGGAGTTCCAGGACAGCTGGGGCTACAGGGACACCCTGTCTTAAAGAGACAAAAAATATGTACAATGAAAAACCAGGAGTATTGTTTAATTAAGCAAACTGTTACTTAACACCTAATAGTGTTAATTCTTTATATTATAAATAGCTTATCCCATCTAACATAGACCTACATATGATTTGTTTACTTTTAGAATATATAAAGCAGAATAATACCTAATAAGTGTGTAAGGTAAGTAAAGAATTTGCAAGGAAGTAAGGGTTCAAATTCACCCTGTCCTGACTGCTATTGCTATGGTATGAATATTTGAGTATAATTTCCAATTTATATGTTGAAGCCTAATTACCAATGAAGTGGTATTAAGAGGCAGGCCTTTTTGAAGATGACTAGGCTATGAGGATTGAGTCCTCATGAATAATACTAGTGCCCTTATATAAAAGAAACAACCAAGACCCTTGGCCCTTCTACCATGTGAGAACACAGAAAATGCCATCCATGAACCAGGAAGCAGACATTAAATCTAATGATGCTCCGATCTCTAATTATCCAACTTCAAGAATTGTGAAAAACAAACAGATAGTTATGAAATACTCTTCTATGGGACTATTTAATAGTATCATGGCTTCATCTCTCTGAAGAAATGGTGGTGATAAGATGCAAGCTAGCTGCTATAGATCACTGTGTTAGGCATTGCACTAAAGAAATATTCATGGAAATCCTATAAAGCCTTTCTGTTATCACATCTTCATTTTAACAACAAGAAAATGGACACTTCAAGAAGCTGAATAAAATTAAGACAATTAGATAACTAAGTGACAGAGATAGCGACTCAGTCCGCTGAACATGAGAGTATCAAATCTTAGCTCACTTAGCAAGATTGCCTCTTCTTAGAAAGTAGGAAATATTAAGTTGGGAACAAAATGTGAATAGGAGATTGGGTATCACCCCCATGGACAAACCGTTTTATAGTATCTTTACATTTCAAGAAATATGCTCAGATGAACATCTGTGCTGACCCACTTTCTGCCTTGTAACTGTGAATATGCAAGTGTAGCATCTCACAAATCAGATTATGTGCAACTCCAATTCAATCAGTGATCAGAAGGAGTGAATATACTAATTTGCTTGCAAGGAATGAAGTGCCAGAACTGGGTTGATTTAGTAGTGCTAGCAATTTTCCAATGTTTAGCCTTCTGAAGTCATCCGCTCTAATTCCTCTAGAGAATGTTTGAAGTCAGGATTATAATGTACTGAGTTGCAGAACTGGATGAAGGCTTCCAACTAAGATTGTTGCAAATATGAAATCAGCATTCCCCTAGAGAACGCCTACTAATTAATTTAGTATGTGAACTATTGATATAGTGGGGTTGCATAGCCACACAAGAATGACTGTTGTAAATATAGCCGCTATCCAACACAGGGCCAAAGGCAGGAATAAGCTAATGTTCATGGTTTTAAACGTCCTCTAAAGGCATAAGAAATTATATATAAAGCATCTTCTTTTCCATTCAGACCTTTAGCCCTCACAAATAGCTAAAAGATATTCTTTTGTCCTTAAGTAGATTTAGCTATTCAAATAATGCACGTATGTCCTAGGGGTGTAGCTCCACTAGAGAGTATTTGTCCGGGATGTGAAAGGTTCTTGGTTTTGGCCTCAGTACAGAAAAAATTAACCTAATCAAAGTATAAATTAATTGATTCGTGACTGGACATTCTATCTCAGTTGGTGAGAATTTTAGTGAGTGTATTTCTATAGAAAGTACAATTTAAGTGAAATCAACACACTGTTGCTCAAACTTCCATTGTATTACACAGAAGGTATTTGGAATGTAACAGATATTTGGAGACCAATAGGACACAGTTCTCTTTACTATTGGACAGTCTGTCACATTTGAGAGAAGAATGTACTTTACGTCCCAGATAAAGAATAACTGTGTTGAACAGAACAAGAAGTTGACTACCTCTTCATGTGATACAGACCATCACTGGTATAGAATGACTTGAGATATTTCAAGTTTGTGGGTGTCAAAGTAACATGCATTCAGCAGAAGCTGTATTTCAAAATTTAAATTTTGATCTTTACCCCACCGCAAAAATATATAGGAAATGATATTCCCTTGCAGTTCTGTGCGCCAGCAGGAAGCCCCAGTCAGCCACAAGATCTTAGAGGAAACAGCCTCCTGAGATGCCCAGTGTTGCTAAGCTGTGATGTTCCATAAGATGGGTGTACTAATCAGTTTACTATGGGTTTACTGGGACCTAAGCCCTTTGTAAGCTGAGAAGAGCTAGAGAAGCAAAGGCTATGATTAAGCAAGGTGTTTCCTAGTTACCTACCAGTGAATGGAAAACTGGGGTCAACAGAAAATGAGACAAGTACATTAAATATATGAAAATATGTTAAATGTGGGGCTGGAGAGATGGCTTGGTGGTTAAAAGCTCTGACTGCATTTGTAGAAGACCCAGGTTCAAATCTCAGAACCCACATGGCAGCTAACAACTAACCTTAACTCCAGGTTCAGGGGATTCAACACCCTCTTCTTTCCTGTGTGAGTATTGCATGTCACAGGTGCAATTATACACATGAGGGCATAGCACTCATACACATAAAACAAATAAATAAATGTTTATTTAAAATATATTAAGCATTTCTTTGCTTGGCATTCTCTATCACCATGTCAAATTAAAACAAGCCTGGTCTGAGGAAACCCCTAGACTTGAGTACAGTCATAAGTAACTGCAACCTAAATTAGCATGTAATTAACTGGAGGCCTAACTTGGGCATTTACTTGCATAACACAAAGTCAAGTCTCTGCCAATCAGAACAGTTATACATCAGTCAATCAGTGGCACCAAACTGTTCAAATCATGCTCAAATGAAGAAAACACTCCATTCCATTCCATTCTGAGAATGAGTCTGATTCTGTCTGTGGTAACTTCATTACCATATTCGAATCAAAAATTTATTTCAAGAATATCAAGTTTTCACTTGGAATTAATAGTCTAATTTGTTTAGCAAATTAAATACCACAAAATAAATATGACTGCAAGTCTTTATTTTGAATGTCATATAAATAAACAATGTGTCATGTGAAGTAGAAATTGGCTTCTGGGAGAAATGTATTCCCCTTGGTAATACTGAAAGATGACAGCTTTTAATTACTTTGAATAACAGACCATTGATATATGTTGAGTGTTTTCTATTTATTCTGAATACCCTCAGAACCAATGATTCTGAAAATCAAGTTTTGCACGTTGTGGGCTATTTTAAAATCTCTATTTATTTAGTTAGTTAGTGTGGACTAAATATGTATGTGCACATGTGTTGGGGGTGAACGTGTAGGGACCAGAAGCCAATCTTGAGTGTCTTCCTCTATCACTTTCCCCTGCATTTATTGAAGCATGTCTCTCACTGAACCTGTAGCTCTCCAGTTCCTCCCATCAAGCATCAGGAATCTGTCTATCTCTGCCCTCCGACATTGGATTTACACATGCGTGAAACTTGACAAACAAGTGTCCTGTGTGTGTGTCTTGGGGATTCAAATGTGCGTCTTCATTCTTGAACAGCAAGCACTGAACCCCTGAGCCACTTTGGCAGCCCCTGTTGGACATTTTTGTTGTTAAAATAGAAGAGATAACCCATTCAATAGTCTAAGCCAGGGCCGATGACATTGTGCATGTCAACAATAAAGTAGTGACATCTGCCCACTTCCATGTATCAACAGGCGGTCTTCTTTAAATCTCAGACTCAGGCTGGAGAGATGGCCTAGCGGTTAAGAGCGCCGACCGCTCTTACAGAGGACCCGGGTTCGATCCCCAGCACCCACATGGCGGCTGAGAACCGTCTGAAGCTCCAATTCCAGGAGAACTCCAGTTCCAGGGGAATCTGAGACCCTCTTCTGAACTCCGCGGCATTGCACGACACGGGTGCACAGACTTGCATGCAGACAGTACATTCATACACATACAAAAATAAATAAAATTAATAAAAAAAATTAAAAAAAAATAAATCTCAGACTCTTCTTATTGTGTTTATCACTCCATCATATCAGGAAGTTCAGACTTCTTAACTCCTTGCTTTCAGGGGAAACCCAAACTACCAGATGGTTATGTCAAACATCAAAGGATTTAATTATACTGTTATTAAAAATATCTTACTATCACATTATTCCTCCTTGCTTACTGTCTGTTTCACCAGGAACAGATTTCTGAAAGTCTGGAAGTATCTAGTGGAATGAAAGGGTATTAAGTAAACAAGATTTCAGGAGAAATGCATCCATTTTCTTTCTTCATTGATGAGAAAGCTGATTTTGTTGGGATTTAAGTGGCTTTTCTGGACAACAAACTTGATAAATATGGCAGCCAGATCCTGAAAGAGGTGAAGTATTTCAAGATACTTTTATTATTTGAATAATTACTCTTATGGTTTCCCCCTGGCATCTAGAATGTGTGGTCACATCATTTAGCAGAGGACCCTACCATATCTGGTCTATTTTGATTTCTGATATGGGATCAGGGATTTCCTGAAACCATTTAGGCACTTGTTTGAAGATACAGATTGCAGTATACACAGTTCAGTATTCTTTGTTCTTTAGGAAGTAATGGATATAACCAGGTAACAGGTTGGAAATAAACCTAATATGCCCACATTGAGAGAGATTGTTAAACTACTACTCCATAGGAAATGCCTTCCTGGGAAAAATATTTAGCATATTCCCTCACATTCTATTTTAATGGAGAATACATATTTAATGGGGAGAAAGAATATTTCATATTGCTCAATGGCTAGAAGTAGCATTTTAAGCCAGTGACATCAATAGTTAATATAGTTTTCTTCATTTTCATCTGATAACTATTTTCTCATTATAAGATAGATAACCTGTAACATGATAGTCCTTTCATGAGACCCTAAACATGTTGACTCCAAAAAGTTGGATATGACATAGGATATCACACAGTTCTAATTCTTCATCACATTTAAGAACATAGCAGGGCTCTGAAAATTTCCGTCCTAGGTTGCACTAAAGGAGAAGAGCAGATCTGGATAGAAACTCAAACGTTCTGACTTCCAGTCCAGCAATGTCCCATTGCATCATACTGTGTCTATCTAAACCTAGACAGATGAAGCCAAATGATTTGCAGAAATTTTAAATCAGTGATACAAATACATACATATGGTTAAAATTAAAATTAGAGGAGAGAGAAAAGGGCAGAGCTGATTAAAATTGGGGAAAATATATGATAATTCAGTAAAAAAAATCACTTTGATCTGTCCTCCTCTGTAATGTCTGGAAAGCCGTATTGGACTTTTCTGCCGGCAGGTTGATGATAAAGGTACCAAGGTATTTGTAGTTCACCTACATTGTTCTGACATCAATGCACAAATAAGACCAGACTCCTCTTTGTGTTCTTCTTTTATAACTGCCTTTGTTTGACTTCCATTTGAATATGTGGCCAATTGGAGAGCAATAAATAGCTCCTGATGAAAACAAGTTTGTACACAGCTGCAGTGCATTATTCTGCTCAGAAAGGTGTATGTGACCCAAATGCCCTCTGGAAATACAAGGTTTTAACAACTGTATGGCTCTGTAGACACCAAGCTCTTTGGGTTCCACAGGGAAGCTAGACCTTGGTGCACTGTGGCTTCTGACTTATGCAGCTTCCTGTCACGTTTGGTTTCAGTTAACAATTTGACACACCTGAGAAGAGGAAACCTCTGTTGGGGAATTACTTCTACCAGAATGGTCAAGAAAACCCTTCTTGATTGTTGTGTCATATGGGAAGGCCCTGCCCACTGTGAGAGTTTCTACTCTGGCAAGTGGTCCTGCCCTGAGTGGTATGAGAAAGCAGGTTAAGCAGGCCTGAAGACTAAGCCAGTAAGCAGCCTTCCTGCCCTGCTTAAGTTCCTACTCTGGCTTGACTCAGTGATGGACTTCCACTAGGAAGAGTAAGATGAAACAAACCTCTTCCTCCTCAAGTCGGTTTCAGTCAGTGTTTTATCACAGCAGTAGAAAGTAACTAGAACTTTCTGCTTTTTGCCAATACATTTTAAGTCAGCCTTTGACAGTGGAATTGGCCACTCATCAAAGGAGGATCACTGGAAGACATTCGTTCTTTATTCTCCCACTACCTATATATCCAGTTTCTCAATCATAAAGGCAAATTTCCCCTCTGATTTCATTTCCAGATCTCCCAGGTGAACAAACTTGAAGACTGAACCAAAGGGATGAGCGATTCTAGCTTGGATTCACCTTGACCTTGGATGTGTGCATGGCAGTGTGGCCTGCAGACACCCTAGGCCCCACTGTCACTTTTTTCTTGGGCAGAGGCCAAAATTCAGCACATTGTCTTTGGAAGAATATTATGATTTAGATTCTCTGGTGGGAACCAATATGTGCTAAGAGAAGGGACATCTACAAATGAGAGCACATTCTTCAAATGTGAACTTAATGTAAAAAGGGGAGTGAAGTTTTGTCTTCACATTCCATTCTGATTGCCATTTATTCCAGTCAGATGTTCCGTCTCAACCCAGAAGGGGAAATTCTCTCTAAAAGCAAAATATTTGAACTAGCAAAGGGAATCTTTCTTCATGAAGGGATTAATAGCAACACGATCCATTTCTCATTTATATGAAAACTCAGACTTGAAAAAGGGAAAAGTATCTGTGAGATGCTTAGCCCTAAGTGACACATCATCAGTACAACCTCTTCACATAGGATGAATGAATGCATCTTTCACCAAAGAAGCTTCCTTAAGCAGCAGATTAACACAGAAATCCTCAATTGGCCAATGGGCAGTGAACACAAAGCTGTAGAGTGCTTATCTTTGAATAAGACACTAATCTCTAACTTCTGCCTCCTAAGGGTCAGGGATCAGTTCAGAAGAGGGAGTGGGAAGATTGTAAGAGGCAGAGGTGGTTGGATGACCACAAGGAGACAGAGCTGGTCAGTTACATGTATGAACTCACAGCAATGGTGGGTGACAGCATGAACAGGTCTTATGTAAGCTCAAACCAGAAAAAAAAATCCCATCATAGATATGGGAAAATAAGTGTGAAATTTAAACCCAGTGTAAGGAGCTTTTGGGAACTGGTGGCTTCTGGGAGAGGGAGACAATCTCTTACAGGGATGGGACTCTTGGTAAGTCAACCAAGCTCCAGAGGATGGATCTATACTGAAGGACATATGAGGACACAAATCAGATTCTATAGTCCATACATATATATATTTATATATATATATGTTATATGTGTATACATATGTGTATATATATATGTTATTTATATAACATATATACACACATATGTACACATATATACACACATGTGTACATATATACATACGTATGTGTGTATGTGTGTTTATATGTACATTAAATGGGCTTAAATGGGCAATAAGTTGAGTATGTGCATAGGAAAGGACCATCAAATTATAAGAAAATCACAAAAATTTAATCAAAATTTAAAAACTAACTGCACATATCTTCATTGTTCTAAACTAAAGCTTAAACATGGAAGTCAGGATTCATATAAGAGATAAAATAAAGAATGATAATTTGCTTTTGATAAAAAAGTTTATTATAAGGTTCATTTAAAATAGTATTTTCTTTATCCTTACATAATGGCTTGATTTCCAAGAATTCAATTCTCGGGTTATTCTTCAGAAAATTGGCAAGTATGACATAAGGTAATCTGTGCAATGTCACGCAGGCCAAGATGAGAGGTCTTTGCTAAGTGTGGTTAAGATTCATTCCTCCAAGTTCACAGAGAAATTGCTAGGAAACAGTAGGCATGTTGGAAAGGAATTTTTTTAAAGGAATTGAGAATGAGTAGAATAGTAAAGTTTATCTGGCATAAAAGAAGAAAAGATGCCCTTACTATCTGTCCACCAAAGAAATGCTAGCAATCTATTTCTAGACATATACAGAAAAAAAGAAATCATTTCACCTGTCACTGCAAAACAAACAAAAGAAGGAACTTGCACTGTGGAAAAAAACTAGGTTATATTCTAAGGACAGAATACACACACACACACACACACACACACACACACATACACACAGGATCTCACATCTTGTTAGGTATGTAAGAATGAAAGGAGGGCTGGAGAAATGGCTCAGTGGATAAGAACACTTGTTATTTTTCCAGAGGACCTGGGTTTGATTCCCAGGACCTACACGACAGATAAGAGCTATCTGTAACTCCAGTTCCAAGGGATTCAACACTGTCTTCTTGCCTCCTGCAGGCTTTGCACAATATGGGTGTACTTATATATATGAAAACAATAAACACATACACATAAAATAAAAGTCATAAATAAAATATTTTTGGTCTTTTTGAGACAGAGTCTCCCTGTAGCCCCAGCTGTCCTGGAACTTGCTTATGTAGACCAGGCTGGTCTTGAACTCACAGAGATCCACTTGCCTCTGCCTATGGAGTGCTGGGATTAAAGGTGTGTGCCACCATACCAGGCCGTAAAATATTTTTTAAAAGAGTGAAAGGATAGCAGGCTTGGGCAAGTGAATATAATTCCTGTGATGTGGAGCAAAGTTTATATTCAGAGGAAATCTATCAGTCCCACAAAAAAGACAGTAGACTTTTTTCCTATCTTTATCTCAGGTCCTTCCTAGTTACTCTGACCATTTTTACTTTAAAAAATATTAGGAAAAGTAGTAAATAATACCAATGACAAAGTCAAAGACTATTAAGGAGCTCGAGACCCTGTGGCTCCACAGAAGTACTTAAGGACCCTGACTGTGCAGAATGAGAGATGCTTGACTCAATCAATACTACCAAATGGCATGAAACCCTATAACTTGTCCTTGCTCCTTGGGACCACTGGATCTCACTCCTAGGCTCAAGTTGACTTAGCTTCTATGTGACCTTCTATAATAGATTTGGCTATAGATGAGCATGTAAAGTGTTCCATAGAATAGAGATTCATAGATATAATTTGCCAAAAGCATAAAGTTTGTAACATAACATGGAGAAAAGAGATTCAAGACTACTGGCAGCCATGATCAGGACTCTTTCTACCGCAGTTTCCTGATGAGAACGCAAATACGTGAATATGGTCGAGTCTACTTACTTCTTAATAAAACTAAATCGTAAGAGATTACTGTATCCTCATGTACATTTCATGTAAGATTAAAGGACGATAGAAATGTTTGGCCTCGCCCCATCTTTCTCTTTTTGCCGACATCATCCTGAAGGTGTCCAGAATCAGCTTTCTGCCACCCAGGCTGAGTCCCAACTTCCATGTCCTGCCTTCCCTGAATACTAATCAAAGAAAAGGGCAGGGGGTAGGATCTGAGCTTATGCTAAGGGAATTCTTCTCTGAAGACACTTCTTTGCCAGGTGCTGATCAATTACAAAGACCAGGACTTCAATAGCCTGTATGGACAACCACACAGACCTGTGCAAGCTAAAAACCACACAGAGTAAGTGTGGTTGTTTTATTGGGTGATCCATCCACTGTGTTCAGAATGGATAGCTAGCCATCAGATTCTTGTCTATTCCTCATTACATGTCTGGATGATTAGCCTTCCAGGTCCCGAAGGAGGAAGGATGCTGATTTGGACTAATCAAGGACTTTCAAGCACATTTCAAAGAGCTTGGTCTTGAAGTTTCTCCATAGATTTATTGTACATTTAATTCTCTTAAGAATACTTAAAAAGTTATCATTGACTTCTTCCCAACCTGGAGTTTAATGTTTTCTCCAACTTTTAGTACTGAATCACTAAATCTGGCCTGCTTTCCTTTACAATCTGTCATAATCACACCATATGTAAACTGTCAACCTTTAGAATAATTAAGGGGAAAACTGCTTTTTCTTTCTTAGACAACTTATATGACAATAACTTCAAAGCAAAAGTAGAGGGTAGGGCAAGAACAAGGTTTCCGGGTGTTGCCATAAGAATACAGAAAAAAGAACCAAATACAAAGAGGCATGAATCTGCCTGAGGCTTCATTTATATCAACCTCTGCCATGGTTATTAGACACATGTGAAGAAGACAGACATTTAGCCCAATGGATTTAGAATCCATAAATCAGAATATAAGCAAGCAATTCTTCACATGATTATCAGAAAGGAGTAGTGAATGTACTGTTTATTGAGGGAAAATGGACAAAAGAATGGAGAATAGTTGCATGGCTCAAAAATCTAACTAACTATCTCTAACTCTTAAGTTTTAACATTTAAAAATCCATACTGGTGGCTCACAACCATCTATAACTAGTTCTAGGAGATCTTATGCCCTCTTCTGGCCTCTGCAGGCACTATAAGGTGCTGTCATATAGATTTTATAGTTGACATAAATGAAGACAGATTTTCCATAGCCCAAACAAATAGGGACATGACAGGCCACCTAATTTTGACTCAGATCCACTGTGTAGTGTTGAGCATATACATAAGTGACATAGTACGTTAAGTATAATTCCTTATATCTGAAGTCAGAAACAATATATTTTAAACCATTAGATTGGTCACTTGAATTGTGACACATTGATTGGCTGATTGCACATGTTTTAATTTATAGTATAACTTCATTAGATCTGTTCTCATAGAAAGACCTGAGCTGTATAATTTTACCAGGGCACATGTTGAATTCAGAAACATATTTCAGGAAGGAGCCACAGTTTGTGAGTCTGTGGTTCATCTGCAAGCGTTTCTTTGTCACTTTCAACCTATTTTGCCCCAATAGCTATCATAATTTTTAGAAATGGAATTTTATAATGTCCTCATCCATTTTCAAAGCTTTCAATGGCCCCTCATTGTAGTGAAAATAACGTCCTAGTGCCAAAGTTCTGAGAAAAACCACACTGTCCCAGCTCCTCCACTTAGCACCTACAAACTTCCTGCCCTCTGAGCAGTTATCTATGCGGCTTCTCCAGCTCAAGTTCAACGTGTAGCAGAACTGAGCATCAACTGCAGAGGGCCAAATAATCTATTGTAGGCCTGAGAGATGGGAAACAAAAAGCAAAACAAAAGCAAGCAACCAAAAACCCTACTGAGACTGGGAGGTTTCCTTCCAGACTTGCAGGTAGGAAAGTGGAGAAAGTGTACTAAGGTAAATCTATCTCTCGTCTACAAACATTATTTTTCCAGATTTATTTTGTCAAAACTCATATAGGGTCCTAGAATTCTATGAGTATCTTCCAAAGTAAGGTAAAATTTCTAATGTATTACATTTTATTTATGTGGAGTGTGTGTGTGTGTCCATGTGCATGCATGTGTATGCCATGTGGAGATCAGAGGACAACTTTGAAGAGTTGAGTCTCTTCTTCCATCAGTAGGTCCTGGGGCTGCTAATCAAGTGTCAGACTGGTTGGCAAGAGTCTTTATCCACTTAGCCATCTCTCTGTTCCCAGGAATACTTAGTAATTTTGTCCTTATTTTTATTCATTCTTTGAAATTTTCATACATGCATACAATGTATTTTGATTATTTCAATCCCCCACCTCATTCAACAACTTCTTCTAGATACCCCTGCCATGTCCTCCTGTCAACTTTAGGTTCTCTTTCCATAACCTACCAGTTCCAGTCAGTGCTATTCATATGTGCCCCGGTGCAGGCTCATCCACTGGAGAACGTGAGCTTACAGGGCCACATCCCCGAGGAAACCTGACTCCCCTACTCTAGCAGCTCTCAGCTGACTGCGCCTCAAGGAGATGGGGTTCTGTGAGGAACTCCCCCATCTGTGCTTGATCTTGTGCAGACAAACACAGAAGCAGTGTGTCATGTGTGTGATGAAGGTGAGATGTTGGAAATTGTTTCCCTGCATCTAAAATGAGGACATAGAAGCCAAAATTGGCCCTTTCCCTGGATACTGTCCTTTCAGGATCTGACGTCTGAAACTGCTATGGATGTCTCACATACAGAATGCCCAGGCTAAAGGATTAGGTTATAAGTGCTTCTTTGTAATTGTATTTGGCTTTTATTGCTGGACCTATTACCCTTAGCCTTAAAACAAAGTTACATAATTGAATGCCAAAATCCTTCACAGTAAGATAATATTACATGTTCTCAGGGCAGAGATGGCTTTACACACACACACACACACACACACACACACACACACACACACACTTTATTATCTAAAACATGTTATAATTTTATATGCGTATTTTACCCAGTAGTAACTTTTAAATAAGTAAAATATTAACCTCATGTACAGTTTATATTCGTATAGCTCAAAAATGCTTTGAGAATGAGACAGACTATAAGGGCCAAGCCAGCTGTTACAAATACCTTTCTTATGCTTGTTGACTGTTAGCTTCCTCCATTAGTTTTTCCTCATAGTTTTTCTTTGATATTCATTTTCATGACACATTAATATTCTAGACTTCCTATGATCAGTATTGTATAAGGATCACAAGTCTGATATTATGTTAAGTCCTTTCTTCTAGGGTACTATCATGGATGATCTTGGTTGTTAACTTGTCTGGATTGAATAATGCCTAGCAGATTATTCAAGCATAACTCTGAGTGTGTCTATGAGGCACTTCTAGACTAATGATGAATGCCAACCCACAGACTGGGGCTCAGATGGAATACGAGGAAGAAAATGTGAGGGCCCACTAGCCCAGACATTCTCTTTATCAGCTTGAAAGAGTTGTTCTCCTCTGCCACGATGTAGTGAAACTTTTAAAACCATGAACCAAAACAAATCTTTGTTCCTTTATGTTGATTTTGGCAAGCATTTTGTCATAGCAAAGAAGAGAATGTGATTACTAAAGGAAACTTCTACCTGAATGGCAAAATAAACAACACAAAATGGCTTTGATTGCATCTCAGCTTTACTTTTATTCCTTTCCCCAAAATGTAATTTGGATGACTATTTGAGCCTGTGTCACCTATATTTATTGTGCGTGGTGGTTTGAATGGGAATGTCTCCTATAGGCTCCAAGTATTTGGACATTTTGTCCCCAGGTGGTGGCGCTGTTTGGGGAAGTTGGGGACATGTTGGGGAAGCATGCCACTGGAGGCAGGCTTCGAATGTCCTTAAGCCTTGACATATGTCCAGTCACTCTCTGCTTCCTATGCCTGCTTGATGACATGAGTGCTCAGCTTTCTGCCCTGGCTGCCTCTGCCACCAGGCCTCTCCTGCCATTATGAACGCTTAACCTCTGAACCATAAGCCAGATAAACTCTTCCTTCTGTAAGTTGCCTTGGTCACAGTGTTTTTACACAGCAACAGAAAAGTAACCAATACATTGTGTCTTGGTGGAGGCATAACTTCATCATAATTTTTATTTCTAACATTCACATCTAAGCTCTTCCCTAGAAGCTTGGTTATTAAGAAATAGCATCATCATATTTCCTGATTGTACAGCATTTAGTTTATGGGAATAAAACATGTAGAAGGACAGAAACAATCTCATTAACCTTAATTTATCAATCTATCCACCAATACCAGCATTTAAAGAAACTACTTGCAATATAAACACTTAGGAAGCAACTCTGGAGATAACTTACTCATTTAAGTCAACAGAAACGAATACCATAAATTATTTTGACATTTTTCTTTCTCCAACAATAAGTAAACTAGGGTCTGCTTCTAATGGCCACAGAAAGAAACAAAAACGTTTTTGTTTTTTTTTAATGATTACATATTTGTAATCAAAGGACTAGTTGATCACAGAAGAATAAAAGCTAGTTCATTCATGCTACATAGTGAGTTTGAGGTCAGCTTGGACCACATGAGACCATGCCCCTCTCAAGAAAAAACAAAGAAGGAAGGAAAGGTTGGAAGAAATAGAGAGAGAAATAAAAGAAGGCAGGGAAGGAGAGAGGAAGAGAAGGAGGGAGGAAGGAACCTAACTACCTAAAGTCATGCAGTCTGTAACTGATCAGGTCAGGATGCTAATATAGGCCCCTCCACCTGCACTGTAAACACCTGAATATAGTCAAACATACACAACTGTAAATAAAAGCACATAATGAATTTCTATGAACTCCACACCTGGATTCCACAGGATCAGATCATGGCTCATCTTGTCTCACCTGTTGCATCCTGCATGGTCCTTCTTTGTCCTTGTCCCTGGTTGTTTCCAGTCAATTCTAGAATCATATATTTCAATCTGTGTTTTTGCCTGATTATATTCTTATAAGGAAGCACAAGTTATTACCTCATATCTTACTGCTATTTTTTTCTCATTTAAAATATTGGAGACATCAAATTTCAAACCTGTTAAAATACTTCTATATTTGTGAATGAGTTTTGATATATTTCTCTCAATCTCAAGAAGCAGTTACAAAGGATACATTGGTTTCCTAATTTACTAACTCTATAATTATTTAATTTATATGTAAGAAATTATGATAATATAGGCTCTGCTCCATTGAAACACTCTGGGAAATTTGGGGACAAATGGACATAGAAATAAAAATATTATATAATGGGCCAGGTTATGGCCCCTTTTGCACAAACCAAAACATCATTAGATCAAGTAATACAATAGCAGCCATCTCTTAGCATTTTGAAAAACCTGGCCAAAATTTTGCTTTTACTTGTAGATACTTCAGTTGACAAGATAAAATAGAGACACAAGCTCCAGAAAGACCTGTATGTTAAAAAATTAAATGCTCATTTACTTTAATGTATATAAATTGGAAGGAGGGAGGGAAACAGAAATTCATAAACATCTTTCAATACAAGGACTTAATTATTATTATTATGGTAAAATATGCAGGATATGAATCAAGGTAATAATAGGGCAATCATCTTTCAATTCAATTAACATGAGCAACAATGTCTTGTAATAACTCCAAAAGGCTGAAAATGCTTCTGTATTGCTATCCTGATGAATGAAATGCTCAGTCATTAAAGGATAGTGTGAAATATCATCACTTGGTCTAACAGCTGCAGAACTTTAATTCTAAGCCAAAATCAATTAATGCCATATATTGCTCAATCTGTCATAATATATTGCAGAGGGATTGAATAAAATGAAACAAAGAATATCATGAAGACACTGTTGCATTATTAGATTATTAGAGTACTGGTTTCAGATTGTAAGGTAAATGATAGCATATGAAAATTCTGAAATTAGAGATAAGCCTGTGTATCAATGCTTTGTTTAGATAATAGTGTCATATACTTATGTGTATAGGTATGTATATAGACAAATGTACACATGTACATTGTATATATATATAGACATATATACATACAACTTATTTGTATATGTTCATATGTGTCTATGTCTATGTGTGTATGATAAACATTTGAACTCAGAATAACAGGGAAAATGCTGAATGACATGCACACTTCTTAAAATTACAAGAAGAAATTGAAATGATGGTGAATTCTTTTGATTAATACCTTTTGTATTATTTTCAGAAACATGATATTGATTGTGAGGTATTTTTCATTTTTGTACTTATGAAACCAAATTTTATGAATCATAAGAGTAGAGCCTAGAATCTGCATTTTCTCCTGTTCCCCATCTTTATTACATAAGTTATAAATGTCTAGAAGCATTCTGTCAATCCTGTTAATCCTTCAAACCATAAAAATCTGCATCTGAAGGAGTGAAATATCAACTTTTTGTATTTCCTAGAGGAAAAATTACTTATCTTGTCTTGGAGAGCTAATTATTTGAAGAGCCTGCTATTTGTACTTTCCCAAGAAGATAGGTTACCTGAATCATATCACAAATCTCAATTTCTTAAAGATCTGGGAATTCAATAGAGTATGTTCCTCCTAACCTGGGGAGGGTTGCAGTCCAATTTGGGAGTTAAGATACTTGTAAGTTCTATTTTTTTTAAATAGAGTTAAATTATATCATACACATTTATAAAGTTTTGGAACTGGAACAAAAGGAAAAAGTATTAGTTATGATGAATAATGTGACATTTAAGCATTTTCTTAAGTGATAAAGACACGAGTTGTAAACTCCAGGAATTTATAATCTAGTTTTGAAGAGGACGGAAGGTAGCCATGGTAATGATTTATGCTTCAAAGCATAAATGAGTTCTATTATTTCATGAAATAGAAGGTAGTCATCAATAGATGCCATGTGTGGAGAATAGAAACCAAAGAGATGTCTTGGAGAAGATTCAGGTTTGGTCTTACAGGTAATGGTATGATAAAGAGGATCTGGTAAAAACATGGCACATTTTAGTACCAAAAAGACTAATGATAACAGATGCAAGGGGTGACAGGAATGTTGGCAATAAAGGGTGAGTAAGTATTCCTAAGTATCAGAAGAACTGGTGGGAAATGGTTTGTGGCTAGCTGTGGAGATCTACAAAGCTATTCTCTGGAACCCAGACTTTTTCTCATAGGCCCCAGGAATCATGGAGGGCTTTGTTAGTTTGAATAGGCTTGAAGGAAAAAAAATAAATGGAGGGATGAACTATCAAGCAGGTGAAAGCAGGGTAGATATTTGGGAGACTATTGTATTTTCCAAAACAAACTAGGGCTTAGTAGGGCAGTGGCAAAAATTTGAAGAAACAAATGAAAGGAGGGAAAGAAAACATATACTGGTATTGTTAATTTGCTGAATATAAAAAAATGGATGAAGAGTGCAAGATAATGTCCAGCTCTCAGCTGAGGGTCCTGAAGATAGTAATCCACCAATTTAAATGCGGAAAAGGAAGAGGGAGGGGCAGTTTTGGAAGAGGGTTTTATTCAGTATGAAGAAGCTGCCTCTGGCTTTGGGATGTATTCTGTAGGCAACTGGGACTGCAGACAGAAGATATCTAATGAAAGGGCAACCAGGCACTCATTCCAAGTATATCACAGCATAAAAAGTGATGCAGAACCTGGGAATGCCAATGGATACTCATCAACCCAGCACTTGCGAAGATGAGGCAGGAGGATTTGAGTTCTAGGCCATACTGGGCTGTATAACCAGACTAGGTCTGAAAAATCAGAACAGAAAAAAAAAATGCAAAACTGGGAGTTTATACAGGTGTATGATGTGAAAGACAGAAGGTGGATTTGGAGCAGGTGGATTTGACCAGGGTCCCTATGAGAATGACACTTCTGATCGTGCCCATAAGTACATTGTGAGCACAGTAGGGGAAGAGAGCCTAGTTTCTGAGTCCATGCAAAAGTAGAGTTTTAAATGACCCTTGCAAGCTTGAACTTTGCATCTCTACCTTCATTTTTTTAACTCTCTCAGGTTTTCAACTTCATTTATTATCATCCTTCTCTTTGGTGCACTTATTTTATTATCTCTAGACAATGATTTTGAAATTCTGACTCTCAGCTATAGAATAGACCAGCAAATCCCCAGTGTCCCTTTATTTCAAGCCAACTCATGAGGAAAGATCCAAAATATCTAAATGAAGTCTGTAATATACTTGGAATGGGGCACCAGGGATTAACTTTGAAACTTCAATGTATATATTCAGATATAATTTTCCTTATGTCATATGTAGCAGTAGAAAAGCATTCTATAAAATACTTTCATTTTTTCCCCCTTGTTTATGGAATGTTGACTTCTCTAGGTTTCAGGCTTTCAATTTTGGTTATATATTGGAGGTCTAACTCACTCTTCCCTTACTATTCTGAAGGTTCTCTAAAAACCGGGTAGGGAACAACCCAGTCAGTACCCTGCTTAGCACTGTGCTCACTCTGCTTCCTGCCAGCCAGTTTCTCTAGGTTGTTTCTAGGGTTTGGTGAATACTCCATAAACAAGGAGAGAAAAAAAAAATGAAGGCATCTGAAGGAGGCAAGCAAAGCAAGCCTTCAACACAGTGAAGAAACATTTGGGATTCGCATCAGAATGCAAACAGAAAGAAACCCATATGCTGGAACAATGAGGGAACGACAAGGGAAAAGCACAGAATAATTCCCCACTGAGCTCTACCAACCCTATGGGAGATTCTATGGTGAGACCTCCCTGGAGGTATCCCAGGACACAGATCTTAGAGGAACAATTGCAGACATATTCAAAGAAATCAAAGAATATAAAGAACGAGTCAGAGAACTAAGGAGAGACCTAGAGGGAGAGAAGGACAAACTTTGGAAAGAAGTAAAGGAAGAGAACGACAAACACCAGAAAGAACTAGAGGGAGAGAATGACAAACTCCAGAAGGAAGTGGAAACACTGAAAATATCCCAGGCTGAAATAAAAAAGGAAACAAACGAGTGAAGCAGGGAGGTACAGGAAGAGACTGAGAAGCTCCAAGGGGAAGTGGAAATACTAAAGAAATCATAGGATGAAATAGGAAAGTTAATTGAACACTCACCCAATCAGGAGGAAGGGAAGGGAGAGAACCTCAGAAGTAGAATGGAAGAAGCAGAACAAAGAGTATCAGACCTGGAAGATAACATGGAACAACTCAAAAGCTCAAGTAAAGATTATGAAAAATTTAAAGATACACAGGAATGGAACGACCAGCAAATGTGGGACACTATGAAAAGATCAAACCTCCACATCATAGGAATAGAGGAAGAAGAATCCCAAGAAAATTGTATTGATCAGATCTTCAACAGAATAATAGATGAAAATTTCCCCAAACTAAAAAAAGACAAACCTATACAAATACAAGAAGCACATAGAACTTCAAACAGACAAGATCAGAAAAGAAACTCTCTATGCCACATCATAGTTAAAATGCTAGACACCCAAAACAAA
Source organism: Rhizomys pruinosus (assembly GCA_009823505.1). Taxonomy (NCBI): domain Eukaryota; kingdom Metazoa; phylum Chordata; class Mammalia; order Rodentia; family Spalacidae; genus Rhizomys; species Rhizomys pruinosus. The sequence goes on from VZQC01003229.1 coordinate 2,074,432, forward strand.
GACAAAATCCTTAAAGGCACAAGAGAAAAACAACAAGTGACCTATAAGGGGAAACCTATCAGAATTACAACTGACTTCTCAGTGCAAACTATGAAAGCAAGAAGAACGTGGAGCAAAGCATTCCCAGTGTTAAAGGACTATAGATGCCAACCCAAGTTACTATACCCAGCAAAAATGTCGATTATTAGTTGAAGGAGAGAGAAAAATCTTACATGACATTTAAACAAGATGATAGAATACATGTCAGAAAACCAACCATTCAGAAAAACTTGAAGCAGTTCAAGGGACAGAAGAAAGGAACAACTGATCTCCAGGCACCTAGAAGAGAAATTAATAAAAGTGTAACTGTGGAAGGTAGAAAACCATAGACCAAAAATGCAATGGTTAATAAGATAGAAAGGAAGGCAACACACATTCTTTTATTAGTATAATTAAATATTAATGGATAAAACTCCCCAATTAAAAGATTTTAGACTGCGAGAATGGATTAGGAAACAGAACCCATCCTATATGCTGTCTACAAGAAACCAATCTGGCCATGGTGGTTGGTGCACGCCTTTAATCCTAGCACTTGCGGAGGCAGAGCCAGTGAGATCTTTTGTGAGTTCAAGGCTAGCCTTGGTTTTACAGAGTGAATTCCAAGAACAGCTGGGGCTATAGGGAGACCCTGCTCGAAAAAGACCAAAAAAAAAAAAAAAAAAAAAAAGAAAGAAAGAAACCAATCTACTCAAGGATAGGCACCAACTTAAGGTGAAAGGATGGGAAAAATATTCTAAACAAATGGTACCAAAGAAAGCAGGAGTTGCTATTTTAGTATCAGACAAAACAGACTTCAAAGTAAAAGAAATCAGAAGAGACAAAGAGGGCCATTACATCTTTATCAAAGGAACAATTGACCATGAAGATTTCACAATCATGAATATATATGCACCAAACTCTGGTGCACCAAACTCTATAAAGACAATTCTCTAGGACCTCAAGGCACAGATTAACCCCAGCACACTCATAGTAGAGGACTTTAATACCCCACTGAGCCCTTTGGACAGGTCAACCGGACAAAGAATAAACAGAGAGACATCTGAACTGAATGATATGATACACCAAACGGACCTCACAGACATCTACTGAATATCCCACACAAATATCAGTGAATATATTTTCTAATCAGCATTCCACAGAACATTCTCCAAAATTTACCACATACTGGGACACAGAAAAAAACCTCAACAAATACAAAATTATCAAACAGATTCTAGAACTAAGCTACCATTTATTTTCAGACTTAGGAATTTTTGGTATATGGGTGGAGGGTATGTATGCATATTTTAAAGTAATATAAGATCAAAAGAAATGAGGAAAAAACTAGTTTGTCATGACCTTATGTCTAACCACAGTATTTATTTTATGGGAGTGCTTCTTAGTATTTCTTATATAAGGCTGCTTGAGCTTTTGTCCAAGCCTTTTCTAAAATACTACACAGTAGTTAAAAGTATCAGGCTGGTGTAACTTAGCCTTTCTGGATGCTTAATGACCATACTTAATGCCCATACCAATTTGGCTGAGGGTCTTAAAGGATAACTTTGTTCCTTCCCCTCAGAGATCAATTAAGTCCCAGGGGACTATGCATGGGGGCATCTCTTGAAATGTCCTGCAAATGCGAGTCACCAGTCTTCCTATGCAGGGAGGTCTTAGAGATCCACTAATGGGACTTCAGCCAGTGTGTCTAGTCTATAAAGAAGAAAGTCTGCTCATGTTTCAAAGAGAGAAGCCTGGTCTAGTAAGACCTGACTTTGTCATTGAGTGGATGGAACTGGTAAATGAAAAGCCAGTATGAGCCAGGGGCTCCCTCCCCCCCCTCCAAAACCTACCTTAGTGACCCCTGAGGACAAGATCCTCAACTGACCTTGAGAAAACAAAAACCTTGGTTAATCTAGACTAATCGTGTGGCCTTAAACATCCAAAAGGAAAATATAACCAGAAATAAATAATTACTAAGGCCTGAGAAATTGTACTTCAGGTATAAAACTAGAGATCTTTGTAAAAAGACAAAAGGAAAAGAAAAAAAAAGAGCACAGTTGTTTTGCCTGTCTTACTGGCGAGTGCAGCTACCCTGTGGCTGCTACTGCCTTTGCCATCCTTCAAATACATGAGACATAGCTTTTTCAACCTTCCAATATGGGCTGAAGATTCACGTCTCTCCAAGAATCCTCCAAACCTTCAGTGCCAGATAGGTACTGCTGAGACATCCAACTTGTGAACTGAATTACTACTGAGGTTTTAGCATCTTCAGAGTATAGACTGCCATTGTTAGACTACCCAGGCTGTATAATGGAGACCAGTACAGGAAGATCAAGACAGGACGTGGTGCTTACTGGACCTCATTTGGTGACCATGGGAAGGGAAAACCCCAGTGCAGCGCACAAGGGCAGAACTGATGATTGTTTGGCCTTGTCAAAGAGGAGCCTTCAAACATGACATCTTTCACCCTAATAAAGAAAAAAATCATAAGCTGAAGATTCTAAAACCTATGATATATGTGGCATGCATATATGCATATTTTGGAGTGATGCAAATTAGAGAGAATAACAACAACAACAACAATGGCAGAAGGACTGGGTCAAAGAACTGACTGAAGTGGTGAACCTCTGCTCAAACAGTAAACTTCTGCATTGAAAAATTTAAGAGACTGAGAAAGAGATGAAAGACATGTTTGGCAGAATGCCTGAACTCTGGGGTGGGTTGGGGGTGGGGGGCAAGGAAGGGGGCAGATATCTAGACTTGATTGGAAATTTTGCATCAAATGCACAAAGGTTCAATAAAAATTGGCCTTGAAAAAAATGCCTTCACTCCCACATTAAGTACCTTTTTTATAGTTTTCTGCAAATTATGGTTGCAGCTATTAAGGCAGCTGATGTATTGGTTTTCTATGGCTGCCTCCACCAGAAGGGTGATTGAACACAAACATATTTAATTTCTCATCATTCTGGAAGCTCTAATCTGAAAATGGTATTGCTAAGCTAAAACAAGTCACCAGCAAGATGGCATTCTTTCTGGAGACTCTGGACATGTCTAAGTTTTGGCGAATGCCATCTTTCCTTGGTTGGCTGCTGTCTTACTCCAGTATCTTCCATCTCCATCTTCTCAGCACCATCAGCCCTGTGTGATGGGAGCAGGGATTAGACTTCTCTCTCTGTCTAATGCTCATGAGACGATGCTTCAGGCTCCTCAAGATGACCCAGGGTTAACTCCTCTTCTCAAGAACATAAGTTAAATCATACTCCTCTTTCTGGGATCCTGAATATCAGGACACTAGCTTACATGTGAATTTTTAGATAAAGTGTAGCTGGGGTTTGACACAAATGCTGATCTAAACCCATTCATCTCAGTATTTTAAAAGCTCTATTAATACGTGAAGAATTCTGTATGAAGCCTGACACTTTCAAAACCAGCCTCAATTTCAGATGAAGTATTAGAACACTTTCAGAAGAACACCGCACAATGATGTGACATATGGATTTAATTAATATTGTGCTAAGCCTAAGATCATCAATTCCCACGGGTGACATTAAGATGAAATCAATGTTGTAACCCCCAAAATATGCAATCTGACAAAAAAGACAACAATTATAAAACTGTTAAAATGAAATACATAATAAAAACTTCCTGCTGAGACATTATATGTGTGGCAGAAATAAAGATATATTGGCATAATAGTTGTTGATGGTAATAAAATGATACTGAGTTTAATGTTTGTAATCACTGAGAAGGAAGTTATGGCCTAGATATAACACTGGATAATTCAACATTTAATTATATTAGTAATTCCAACATTTCTGTTGTTTGTTGAAGCAATTCTAGAATAATCGGATTAAGTTGTACTTGTTAGGCAAATTCAAAGTAATTCCTGGTCACCTACTGAGTGCCTAGAGAAATATAAGGAATATTTTTCAGTATCCAAAGAATAAAGTAGTGGCCCCTTAGCCAATACTTGGCTTTCTATGAACTCTGGAATGGCAAGTTACCATGATTTTAACAAGTGAGTTGAAACATACAGTCATAGAGTCATACTTGGTCTTTGGAGAAAATAATAATGTATGCAAGTACAAAACTTCTGAATAAAAATTTGACAACTGCATGTTTTGAACATCTGGATACTTGATGTACATTAATTAGCTGAGAGGATTAGCGAATTGTGTTTTTTAATATGATGATATTTGAATCAAAGTAAGCACCACCTCAGAGCTGTATGGGCTTCCAAGTTTAGTAAGAAGCTTGTTCTTCTGTATCACATTTGGAGTCAAGCCTCATTACCCATCCAGCACATGCATCTCTCTATATATAGTGGCTAGACCTGTGTATTCAGCAGAGAAAAGTCTCATGTATTTTGTTGAAGGTTTAAACCATGGTTGAGTACTGAAGAGTTCCTCATGCAATTCTGTGTATCTAATATTTAAAGAAAAATCATAATAAAGAAAATATATATTTTTTGAGACAGGGTCTCCTTATAGTTCCAGCTGGCCTAGAACTCACTCTGTAGATCAAGCTGGTCTTGAACTCACAGAGATCCACCTGCCTCTTCCTCCAGAGTGCTAAGATTAAAGGCCTGCACCACCATGCTTGGCTTAAAGACAGTTCTTAGCCACCATGTGGGTGCTCGGAATCAAACTCGGGTCCTCTGTAAGAGTAGTCGGTGCTCTTAACTACTGAGCCATCTCACCAGCCCTAAAGAAAATATTTTTTAACAAAAGGGCTGACTGTTCTTGCACAAGACCTGGGTTCATATCCCAGCACCCACACGGCAGCTAGCAATGGTTCATATATCCAGTTCCCAGGGGGATCTGAAGCCTCTTCTCTCTTTCATGGGCATTGCATGATATGGGTGCATTTACATGCATGCAGGAAATACATGCATACATGTAATATAGAAATAACAAATTATTTTAAAAAGAAAAATCAATAAAATTTAAAAACTTTAATAAAATAAAATGCACTTATTTATATATTTAGTATGTATGTACATGTGCACATATGGATGTCATAGGACAGCTTGCAGGAGTTAGTGCTCTCCTTCTACCATGTGGGTCCCAAGGACCAAACTCAGGACATCAGGCTAGGCAGCAAGTACTTTTACTTGCTGAGCTATCTTACAAGGCTAAATAAATATCTTTAACTAGCATTTGACTATAAGTCATATAGCCTGAGTTTGGTCATGCATGCTTTCTTAAAAGCCCTCATGGAACCGTATGGTTTGTATCTTTGCTCATAAGGTGCAATAAATTAACTTTATTTTTAAAATTATTTTTAGAGATTACATTTTTAAATGAAAGAGTGTTCTCAGCTAAACTGTAGACTCAGAGGAGAAGGGTATTAATTATCAGATCAATAGAAGATACCAGATCACAGTAACCACAACACTAATGTGACCATTAAAGCAGAAGTATTGATAGAGAGAAGGAAGTTTTGAAATGCTAAGGTCCAGAGACCTGAGAGAGACACCCTCAGCAAGAGGGTCACACTTCCTCCCTACTCTGAGAAAAGATGCATCCATCAGTGAGACCCTTCAGAATATAGCAGAAGTAACACTGGCCATTGAGAACAGTATTTTACAGTACAATATGCTAATTACCAATTGATATATCAGATAATATTTTCTATAATAACAGGGAGAGGTAATTATTTTTAAATCATTTTGGAAAGAAATGCCAGTTGGACTGGGGCAAGGAAGAGAGTAGAGCATTTAAAAGGAAGAAAGAAACAAGTGTTGGAGGAAGCCTTCCTCACCAACAGCTCTATCACATCAGTGAGAACAAAATCATTGCCCTGCAGAAGTTCTTTAAGATCCTCATATAAGAAATGATTGGACATTTATAACCTTGTTCCTTTCTAGTTATTTTCCTTCTGCCTTATACCCTACCATACCTCAGAGGACAATAGCCATGTGTAAAATTTGAAGTTTTAAACTTTAGTTGCTTTTGAGTTATATATGCACGAAATGTCTCTGGGAAATATAGAAAATCCATCTTTTTTCATGATTCCATAACTTGCAAGATAGCTGAGCAGATACTTCTAAAATGTTCTCTTCCACCAATCAGTTTAAGCCCTGGAAGCTTTGGATTTTGATGTTTAATATTTTGAGGGCTGTTTCTCTTCATCTAGGATTTTCTTCTAAAATGTTTTTTAAATACTTAGGTTTCCACATCACTCTAAAAAACTAGTCTTATTTAATAATTGGTGATTGACATATTGCATTGTAAAATACTATATATATAATAGTCAGCTGTACTTCTTTTGCCAATTGGTCACAAAACTAAAATGTGGTAATTACCTATGTGTTAATCTTGAAGCATCAATATTATGGAAAAGGTTACATGTATAAGACAGAAAAAGGGAGAGTCAACAAATCTTCATCCTCTATAATGAAAGGATGCTCTGTGAGGAATAGGATGGTGAATAGGTATAGTCTTGAAGCACTTCATAGTAACTACATCACACAGCCACATACACCAGCTAGAAATTTCCCAAACTCCAGGTATCACATAGGTATAATCAAGAATTTTCAACAGAGGTTACTACTCAAAGAACAAAGGAGGAAGAAAACAAATGACCCACTTAAAATATGGAGTCAAGAGCAGAACAGAGACTTCACAAATGAAGAAGTAAAGATGGCTGAGAAAAAGTTTTCAACATCGCCAATAATTAAGGAAATGCAAACTAAAACCCCCTTAAGATTTCATCTTACTCCAGTAAGACTGGCTATGATCAAGAAAACAAAGGATACCAAATGCTGGAGAGGTTGTGGGGAAAGGGGAACATTCATCCACTGCTGGTGGGAATGCAAACTCCAGCAACCCCTATGGAAAGCACTGTGGAGGACTCTTAAGAAACTGAAAATGAGCCTACCACCTGACCCAGTCATTCCACTCCTGGGTATATACCCACAAGTCTCAGCCTATCACAGAGATACATGCACATCTATGTTTATTGCAGCTCTCTTCACAATAGCGAAAAACTGGAAGCAACCCAAGTGTCTCTCAATGGACAAGTGGATAAAGAAAAAGTCTGACATCTACCCAATGGAGTTCTATGCAGCAGTAGAGAAAGATGACATCATGAACTTTGCAGGTAAATGGCTGGAACTAGAAGCCATTATGTTACGTGAAGTAACACAGTCCCAGAAAAAAAAAATGAGGAATGGTTTCCCTGATTTGCACCAAATCTCTAGTTGTAAACCAAACTGAGCAATGTTAATGTTATATTTCTTTTTACATGAAAGCAACTGTGCTGTTATAATGTGAATCCCTTAATGGGCTCTAGAATTAACCTACCACTTATTTTCAGACTTTGAATTTTGGTATATGGGTGGAGAGTATATATGCATATTTCAGAATAATATAAAATTAAAGGGAAAATGTGAATTCCTAAACATGTATTGGAGTTAACGTACAGTTTATTTTCAGACATCATAATTTTGGTATATGTGTTAAAAATAAATAAATATGAAAGAACAAAAAAAAATAAAAACCATGTGCGTATCTTTTCAAAAAGGCACTGAAGATTTGGCCCAAGCATTTACTCACAAAGGCTCAAAGAATGGGCTTCTTTGTGAAGGGAGCAGTAGTTAACCTAGAAAGAATGTTGGCTTGAGAATCAAGGGACTGTGGGATCCAGTCTCCTTCTTGGATTATCTTAGAAATCATTTAACTCACCTAGGACCCAGATTCCTCACTTATAGAATGAGAAGTGTCTAAGTAAAGTAAAAATTGTAATAGCCACTCATTAAAATAAAAAGTTAAATTATGATACGTTCAAAGAAACAGAGTAAAAAGCAAAACATGAGTGACTTGTTTTCATAGGCTGTTATTTTTAACCAATATGTAAGAAAAGAAGAACATGAAATAAATATAATAGATGATTGAAAAATATAAGACTTTTATTGTATGGGTGAAATGATTTCTCAGTTATCTTTCTCAAATATACAAAAATATTCTATATCATGTAGGGCTGCCTGGACATCTGCCATCTAATTATCAACCCAGCTGCCTTGTCTCCCAGCTTGCCTTGACATCTGGATGGTAAATGTCATGATATTGCCATCATTCAGCATGCCCAAGTTGACATACCCTACATCTTGTCTTGGTCCCTAAATTAAAAACATGCAACTTTAAGCATATTTCCCGAGCAAACACAGAACTTAAAACCCTTTTACTAACAGCATAAAATAATGCCTTGTTTGGAGTGGGGTTGCTTATGGGTCTTTACCAGCAAAAACAAGCCTCCTTCAGAAACCCCAGTTGGTCAAAATAATGTTTAAAATAGATGTGGTCCCTTTTAGTGACTTCAAGTCAATGAAGATTAAATAAATGATCCAGAAAATGTTGCCATGACAAGACTGTGTGGAAGCTAGCCAGAACTATGTTTATAGTTTTAATTAATTGAATCAGCATTGGGACCAGCCAGTGGCATATTTTCAGAGCTAGCAAGCAAAGGAATGTCCTTGGTTCCTGTAGAGTCAGGAAGATATCTGTACTGACAACCACACAGGGAAATAAGGACATAAGTAACAAAGATAAGCTTAGGTGCTCTCATTTTTTTCTAATCTTCTTATACACTGCAATGAAGAATTATGGCATAAACATGTCTTCTCTTACAGATTTTTCTGTTCTCTCTGACTATTATTCCATCCAAAGAATAATCATGGTTATATAAAAAAGCAAACCAATCAGCCAAATTGGGGCTTCATGTAATATATGGTTAGTTCATTGTTTTAAGATAGAAATCTGTGAATTCAGCAATTTACTGTGGTTTAAGCAACTGCCTGCCTTCACACCTCTGCTCCTGTTGAGTGATTAAAAAATTGTTCCAGATCTTCCCTGAAATGGCCCAACTTCATTATCACACACAGTAAAGGTTTGAGCTGCACATTTTCTCTTCTTTGCCTAAAGGAAAAATGATACCCCTGATAATCAAAGGACATTATTAAAAACTAGTTTCACAAAGAGGCTAATGATAACTAAATTCTTTCTCCTCAAGAAAACCAAGTTATATGCGTAGTTAGGAAGATCACGTCTGGGTTGTACTCTGCAGACTGTTGTTAAAGGGCAGGAGGATCTTTTTATTTCTTCCAAGCAATTCTTAGAATTAGTGGAAGGCTGCTATCTAAGACATATTTTTATTTTTAAATTTCTTATCAGGGATTTTGTGAATACTGAGTCCGAACTACTCTCTGCATTTACCCTACCCAATCCCCAGATTTTCTCCTGCTGTTGCTGGAAGAGTCATCTGGATTTAATTATTCATTCACTGCATATTTTGCACTTTGGCCACAGTAGTTAGATTCATGAAAAAACTTTATTTTATTCAAGGTCAAGACCCTTAAATGTAACAGTTACTTAACAGCTTATCGTGCTGGTTTTAATAATAACATCAAAATATGGTTTTGAGCATTTTCTTTTGAGCTCTAAAGAGCTGTTCTTCTTTGCCCTTTTAATCAAATCACATTTAAAATAATGCAGAGGTACCACATGGGTTCAAATCCTACCTCCCAAGGTGGCTAGTTGTATAAACCTAGAGAAACTCATAGAACTTTTATTTCCCAATTTCTTATCTGTAAGATGAAGATAATAGAACCTAATTTGGGGGCTTATTGTGGGAATTATGTCAATTAATAAATGGAGAAGTATATTAAACAGTCTCAGGCTCATAATACTTAACACATATGCTATTATTATGGTGTCATTATGAATGAAAAATTACAAAAGACCCAGTTTTAAATCTAGGCAAGTCTCTGATTCTATTACCGTAGATGATTTAGATTCCCAAATAGTTCCTTAATTTGTCTTTCAATAAAATACTCTGAAAATTAATTTCCCTCTTGACTAACAGACAAGACTAGTTTTTCTATATGAACAGATGAGCTATAGGCCCAAATGGCATGAAGTAGGCCAGGCATGAAATCTCCCAGGCAGGACCGTTTTTATGTTTTTATGAAAAGTCCCTTTCTACCTCTATCCTTACACCTTCCAATCTTACCCCCCATGTTTCGAGATTTTTCATAAAATAATTGACTAGACCAAATGTAGGAAAATCATTTGAGTTTATTGATATAATGACCTCAGCTTAACTTAATATATCAAAATGTGGAATGCAGAACATCTGGTGATTAGGGTAGATCCATGATGGTAAAAAAAAAAAAATAGGCTGAAATAGGAGGAAACCTCACATCCTCTTCACGATCTTGTTTTAAAAGGCCAGCTTACTAGCATGCTGTATGCCAGAGGCAGGAGTAGGGACAGCATGAATAGCAGCCCAGGAAAGGAAAGTGGGTGATGATTTCATTTACTTAGCACTCCTCCATAGCTAAGTGGAACTGATTAGGATATGAGGCAGCAAAGAACACTGGGGTTATATCCAACTAATACAAAAGTACTAAAAACATACTGGAAGATCCACTAAGCCAGGCAGTTTAGAATCATGGCTGCAATTAATAAAAGGAGAAAGTCACCTAGGTGATTAATTAAGGCAGTCACAAAGGACAAAGTAGCCTTAAAAGGAAGAAAATCTAACTTATAAAAAGGAAAAATCATTTGGAGACCCAAGAAGCTCGTGGGGTAGAAGTGCTTAAGGGATCCAGGTCTGTTTTCGCAGTTAAGGGTCTTACTTTGGTTTAAGTGGAAGCTTTCAGTCTGTGGTGGTTTTATGGAATGAGTGAAAGAGATGACTCTTAAATTGGAGATTATAATGATCAGTCCTTAATGGGATGTGTAGCTTCAAGAATATTTTATTATTTACCACTCTGCATGATGCTTCTGTGAAATCTTTTAAATAAAAAATCTGAAGGAATGGCTGAAGCCCCAGTAAACTCACAGCTCGGAATCAAGGGCATTCTTTAAACTTGAGCTCTGTCTGTTTAACGATTTATGAGGTGTCACAGTTAGAGCTAATAGGCACTTCGGTGCTGCTGCAACTTGGGAAATTTCTGGGGCAGCAAACCAGGCAGGAGCAGAACAAGTGTCTGTGGCTTGCTTTGCTTACTCCATCTACTCTGTACAGTGGGGTAGAGGGCTCAGAAACACTGCTCTGCTCAATAAAGAACCAACCACAGAAACCACACTGCCTAGCAGCCCACACTGTTATTGTGGAGTTAGTAAAATTTCATTCTCTAGATTTCTGAGCTGTACATTGGCCCAAAGGGAATACTGCACCCATATGGCAGGTCAGACACCAGAATCACTTTGTTGATGGTCCTTCTCTATCAAGACTCAATCCACAGTTGAGGAAGCCGACTTTCTAGAGAGATGAACTATCTGCCTAAAGCCAATTACATGTTACCAAACAAATCGAGAAGTAGTATTTTGGTCACAGTGGAACACTGGTCCACTTTCTGCACATTTACTTTGAATATTTTTCTAACATGGAACATTTTTTTAAAATTTTCGTTTTTAAATTTGTACAAATGTCTGATCTAGAAACACAGTTTTGGAGTTAAAAAATTAATAACTACAGTACATTTGCTGGTCATAAAACCACCAGCAGTGTAATAGGATACAGAAGAAGAAAAGCACTCACAGCACAAATTTACCTTAATTATGATAATGAAACTTTCTCCATAATTCACCTTATCGAGAAAATCAAAATGCCATACTTGATTTGCCAATGCATCTACATGAGACAATTTATTTAAATCACCAGAGTGGCCAGCTGAGTTAATCCCCCAAAGTCTAGGGTGAGTGGATTCTAATTGGTAGTCCCTGTCAAGTGCTAGCAGTCTTTTCTAATTGTGGTGCACATAGAAAATGAGCGCAATGGAGAAGGCTGCAATGGCAGGAGGGCAGATGAAGAGGGACCAGGTGACTTCTGGCCTCACTTGCCAGCCAGGGGTCTGAAGAGATTAATTTTCTGCAACCCAGTATGACTCATGAATGTACCAAAAGTCTAATCTGTAAAGCTGTGGTCTAGATTGCTGGGTCTTATCATAAACCCTATCCCTTCATAGGACAAATAGAAAGAGCTATTCACTAATAGACTCCGTACTGGCTTCTTGCTTTGGTACACTGAAAAGATGCCTATGTCTCCTCTCATCCAATCTTTCCTACATAGTCTCTTCTATGCTGCTGACTCTCTAGCTACCACTGTCCAAACCTTACAGCTTGCTTCTGGGGCTAGAGAGATGGCTTGGCATTTAAGAGCACTAGCTGCAGAGGACCGAGTTTTAATTTCTAGCATCCACATGGTGGCTAGCAACTGACCAAAACTCTAGTTCCAGGGAATCTGATGCCCTCTTCTGATCTCTCTGGGCATTGTATGACACGGGTGTCCTTATACTAATGAAGGCAATACACTCAAACACATAAAATAAAAATAACAAAATATTTTAAGTCCTTGCTTCTGGTTCACATGGTGTAGCCTCATAACAGGAGGATTGAAACTGGACTCTTTCCACAAATTGCGATTTTGAACCAAGGCGGTTCCCATTTGAAATGCATTGTAGACTCGGGCCCTGATGTCTCCAAGTAAAAGAAATGGGCTTTAAAACAAGATTCCCTGAATAGAGTCATCAGTATGGTACTGGTGGCTGAAGCTGGGGAAGAAGGAGAAGACTTAAGTCATTATTATCTTGACTTTGAAACTGAAGAGAACTATAGAGATTACCTCCTTCAATTCTTCCATTTGAGGTAAATTGTTAGAAATTTAGACAAGTACAAAGAAATTCACCCAATATCTTTGAGTTTGCTGTGGTCCACCATGTATCTATTTACTTCTAGAAGTCAAACACCTTATCTGGTTCTAAGGAAGGTCTTGTGGGCATTCATCTAGTGACTATGCTCAAGCATCCTATTTGTGGGAAGGCATGGATTCAGGGTGTGTATAATCAACATGGTGGTGCTCCAGCAGAAGCATGCCCTTGATCACACAAAGCATGCTTTGATTTTGTTTCCTTTTCCTACTGACTGGGGAGTAGCATGGAGTTGAATGAATTTATGGGCAGCACATGTTAGAAGTGGCAGACATTCCTAATAATCATAACCCCTCACCCCTGAACTGTACCTGCAAGCACAATAAATATCTAACGTATTAAGCATTGGTGGTGGAAGAGGGAAGGGTTCTACTATAGGCACTTGGTGAACTTCAGCTTTCCCTTAAATGATGCACAAATATTACTGTAGCAACCTCCAGCATCTATCAAGGTGACAACCATTTAGAAATAAGATGAGTGACCCTCAAGGAATTATGATCTACTCTCATGTTGGAATCTCTCTCATCCCAGCACTCGGCATATAGAAGGAACTCAATCCAAACCTCCAAGTGACTGAACTGATGCTGCAAGTTGGCCCTGGAACTTTCAAATGCCACGCCCATCCCTTTTCCCATTCTCCCATATATTCTTCCTGTCAATGCCGTGCTAATTTCTCAGGAGACAAATGAGGAGCGTACTTCCCCAGTGTGAGATTAATTATTCCATGCCACTGCTAACTCCCTTCCATATCAGTCTTCAACAGTGTGCAAAGATAAATAGCGAGGCAGCCATTTGAAAGGAAATCATTATGGCACCTCTCTGCTCTGTGTTATCACGTTCATATCAGCATGGGAGATAACTTTGAAACTGCTTGTACTGTGCTGAGAACCAATGTTCCAGCTGGGGCCTGTGAGGATGAAAAGTCTCCTATTGCCTTCAAAGTCTCTCTGTCCCAGTGTGCCTTTCAAAGGCACCCACTGCTCCTGTAAAGGGCTGCCCTGGAAGCGATGGGTGACAGTGACCTTCTTATGAAAACAAAGCCATTGGGAAGGAATGGGAGCTGCATCTTGGCAGGAGGTTTTGCTAAGTGTGAGCAGAGCTGGGTCCTGTCAGTTGGGACTAGCAGCCTGACCCCATGCTGAAAACAGTTGGAGTTATCTGCTCCCTTGCTCGCCACAGGCATTCCCCAGGTTGGAAGAAGAAATCAAGGGCTCTCTAGGTGATCCAGTGACTGGTCTAAGTTTCAAACATGCAATGGCCCAACTTTACTTCAAAAGTTAGCCTATTCCACATAGTCACTTGTGCTTTTTTAATTGTCTAGGAAACCTACTCAGTTAACACATGACAGGATTGTTCTGCCTGTAAAGACTTTTGCCCCAATGCAGAGGTTGGGTTGTATACTTCAAAAGGACTCTCCCACATAGCTTCAGGGAGAAGGTCCCTTTCAGACAAGGGAAGCAATTGGAGAGGTAAAATAGTCTATTCCAGCTGCAAAGGGGAGTCCCACGCAATCTCAGGCAATCTCAGTGTTTGATTTATATACATAAAATGAATCACTTCCCACATTGAGGGATCTGAGGAGGTGACACAGTGATTTTAGCCTCAGACTGGGAGCGACTCAGGGTTTCTTATACCTTAATATTTCCTTTAAATTCTGGAGGAGGAAAAAAAAATAAAAGAACATTTACCTTGCAACAGTATTTCTCCAGGCCAAAGTAAAAACAAAATATTTGCACAATGGGGGGTTCCTTTTTTTCATTGCCATAAAACAGCAACAAGAAAATAGAGGTCATTCACAGTAGATGAGGGAAAACAAAAAGAAAGAGAAACGAGGCATCAACCAGTACAATTTCTTGGCTTCAAAGGTTAAACCGCCAATGCTTTTCTTACATCTAATCACCTGCGGGCTTACATGGGGTTGTGACCTGAAACAAACAAGTCGCTTGGGCTGTGCTCCACCAGTTTCATACCATTGTAAGCTTGACATGCAAGCTCTCTGCTCCCCTGTAATGGCATTCACTGTCCCTCACTCTGTGTTGAAAAGTCAAAGTCACCTCCCACTCTGGCATAGGCATTGAGTGAATGGTTTTCTTTGAGACATGAATGTCATTCATTTTCCAAGCTTGATTAGCAAGGATTTTTCTATATATCAAATGATCCTATTTCTTCTAAAACTATCCACTCCTACACTGTTGGTGTAGTCACACAGAGTTATCAGAAGCTAACCAATTGAAGGGTTAAATAAGTAGACTTGATACTGCACCTTCAACCAGCTCTTAGGAAGCATCACATGCTGAGAGGTATTGATCAGATATCAATTTTAGGCAACAAATATCTAGGAATTCCATAATAGCTGCAAAGACTTTGGATAATCTTCAATGCTATGTGTTTATATAACTAAATAACAGTATCTGTAGCAAAAAATGATACCAGATACACTCACTGAACAACAGAACTTATCAGACACTATGTTAGGCATTTTGTGCAAATAATGCTTATCTTCTCCAACGTTATAAATGAAGAGACTTTGCCAAAGCCACGTGGCTTCCACCTGACAGCAGATATGGATGGATGCTGGTCAGCTTCACCCATGGCATTTTCCATACCCTTGTCATGAATCTCATTTGTGGTCATCTGAGAACCACACTGATGGAAGTACTGTACTCTGTGGCCATGAATCTTCACATAGCAATCTGTTTATTATGTGTCAGAAGCCCAGGGAATTTTTCCAACAATGTATTAAACAAAAGGATTTGAAAAAGGCATATGTCTCTCTGGACTTGCAACATGTTTTATAACTTAATCTCGCTTTAATCATTGCAGTATGCCTAGAAAGCTCTTGAGTTTGCGTCTGGTGGCCCCGTCTGATACTCTAACAGAAGACATACTGAATGGATGATGCAAACTAAGCAGCTGCCAAACTCTTCACTAGTGCTGATGGATGAACATCTATGAGTCAAATAAGAGAGCAATTGGAGGGCTAGAGAGATGGCTCAGCGGCTAAGAGCGCTGACTGCTCTTGCAGAGGATACAGGTTCGATTCCCAACATCCACATGGCAGCTAAGAACCATCTTTAGATGATATGTTGATCCACGAATTACATTTTTTCCTGTTAAGTATGACAGGGTCTTACTGTGGCTTATGAGATCTCCTAACCTGTAGAGGATGTAAGCTTGTGGCATCAGCCATGGGTTATTCCTCCAAGGAGAGAGCCAATAGCCAATTAGATTTGGGATATACAGGCATATGGCTGCCTCTCATCTAAATTATTTCCAGGCAGGTGAGGTGTAGCTGGTGCTGACGGTGGAGTCTTGCTTGACTCAGGGAGACCCAAACATATGGTCTATACCAAAGTAACCCTACCATAAACTATAATGCTATTTAATACTATATATCTAGTCGTTTGTGCTTCATTAGTAGGATCGAAAGGTTATTCATGGACAACTGTCAGCCCCCATGAAAGGAAACTGCCAGAATTGACCAGAATCCAAGAACAGCAGCTCCAGAGAGAGTGGGCTGTTCTGCTTCTCATCCACCGATGCCCCTGTTCTAAGCCCAGGGAATAAATCTGCGGAAGAGGGGGCGTGGGTAGAAATGTAAAGGGCTGTGATTGGGGGTGAATGGTAAACACGCGGTGTAGTCCTGGACCCTCTAGTTGATCAACCTGTTGAACAGTACAACCCTGCACACACACGCTGGGAAGGTGGGCTGTGGGGTTTGGGGCACAACACCGGCCTGCAAATTGGTTTTACATAAGGATTGCTTGTACTCATGAGTTATCATATTATAGCTAAAAAAGTAAAAAAAAAATGAGAAAAGTATGCAGACAGTTATGCAGAAAATGCATGAATCTCGGTTGGGGGTGGGGGTGGGGGAAGGGAAGGGAAATATCAATTTAGAGAATACAACAGTCTATTGTATGCTAGATCATCTTGTTTCAACGAAACTCATAGCTAGCCTCTTCTAGTACACAGTTCCGCACAAAGCATCAAGAAAAAAATGGTAGTTAAGCAGCAGGAATAGAATACAAGGATAACAATCTCGAAGTGATGTCAGTTATACGTACAGTACCGCAGATTGGATGGATGTGCAATGAGATAAGGGTGGGAGGTTCTGGTATGGCGAGGAATACGTCGTGCGTGGTGGAAGATGATCGAAATTCAGACATTGTGGGAGGCCGATGCAGACTGCGTGTGCAGCGCAATCCGGAAGACGCGCATGAGAGTTACGAAAACTATTTATGCTGACGGGCGAACGGGGGGCAGTAGAGGCCTCGTTGCTATATCTGTGGCCTAAAGCTCTGTGCTTTACGCTGAGATATCTTAGTTGGAGTGGGTCAGCAGCCGAATCCTACGTAGTTTTGTTGGAATCTGTAGTGATCACATAACGAAGCGTCACTTAGTTGGAATTAAGAGAGTTAGATGAGAAATAAGCTCACTAGTGAGCTACATAATTCCAAAACACTGAGGTATGCATAATTCTTAATTCATAGGATCCGGAATGAATGCGAGAATGTGTTTGTAGTTAGGTGAAGAGGGATGGGGGTGCGAGGAGGGAGTTTCTGGGCTGATTTAGATATAGCTAACTTTTGTGTGTGGTTGGTGTTGTGTGTGTGTGTGTGTGTCTGCTGTCTATTGTGTGGTGTATGCCAAGGAGAAACCCTTATGTGTTTTCCTTCCAGCTGATTATACCAACATCCCAACTCACCTCCATCCCTCCAGTCCTCCTCCACCCTCACTCCCTGCCAGTCATCCCTCCACCCTCGCCCACCATCCGACACCTTTCTTTTCCTCTTCTTCTCTCCCCTTCTGGTTCTCCTTTATTTTTGAGGTAGTATCTTGTCATTGCTTAGGACTTGTCAAGTCGGGTTAGACTACCTCGCCCTGAGTCCTGAGACGACCTATCTCTGCCTCTCCAGCTCTGGGATCACAAACATGTACCATTATGCCTAGCTCCTTTTAATGTAAATTCTGGGGGAATTAAACTTGGGGTCACCCTACTTTCCTGATAAGCAGTTTACTGAGTGATCTATCTCGCCAGTCGTAGCACACTAATTACTGGATTTATAAGTCACATTATACAAAGCATTCTGCATTGAGGGGCGTGAAGACATGGCACAAAGGTTAAGAGAACTGCTTGTTTTTCCGGAGAACCTAGGTTTAGTTCCCAAACATCCAAACTCAGGTAACAAGTGTCTATAACTCCATTTCCAGGGGATTTCAACACCTTCTTCTAAGGCCTTCAAAGGCAATGCGTGCAGAGGTGCACATACATATGTGCAAGCAAACACTCTCACATACAATAAAATAAAGAATTTAAAAGAGTTGAGCACTGAACATTTAAATGTTTCCTACTAATCAAATCAATATTCCAGGGGAATGAAATTATGTGGCAGCAGCTCTGCAGCTCAACACCCTTAACTGGACAGACTATATCAATTCATAAGAAGAAGCATCGCCAATGTTTTGGGGGGGAAGTTCCTACTCAAGCAAAAACACAGTCAGCCAAGGAAAAACATTTTAAATTTAAATCCTTACAAGAGCCAACTGTCTAAGCCTCTATATCCTATGACCGAGTGCTCATTAAAATTTGCTTTCTTAAGCAAGTGAAGATAAGAAAAAAATGAAAATTATCCCTAAGAACGCTCGGTTTTGAAACTGCAAGGCAAAGTTAAGAGAAAGATGAGGAGCGAGAGAGAGGAGAGAGAGAGAGAGAGAGAATACAGAAGAACAGAGGCAAGAAAGCAGAGAAAGAGACGAGAGATAAAAGACCAAGACAGAGAGAGGAAAAAAATACAGCAGGAGTCCTTCCCTTGGAAAGAAGTCAGAATTTCTTACAAAATATTATACACTCCATAGCCTGAAGCTTCCAGGGACTCAAATTTGTCACTGTGGAAACCATCTGACAGCGTCTGTAAGTGCCTACAGGTAGAGATATGAATCAGATTAGCTTCCTCCATTGGAACAATTCTCCTCCCAGGCTATGCCATGCGTGAAAAGTGCACCCAGATGTTAGCAAACAACTGCACTGTCATTTTTTCCTTCTAGAATCTCTGTCAAAAATCGTACCAGGAGGTTATGGCTTTATAAATCTGGTGAGAATAAGATGAGGTAACAAAACCTGGTGCTGTTTATTCATAAGGCACACCGCACCCTTAGTGAGACACAAGGCTGATGACATTGCTTATTTCACCACCCCACTGGAATCACAAAACATACCCTGCATACCCGGTTTTTTCCTAAGTGCTTTGATTGGAATGGGGAAGCCAACAGAGGAACTGGTGTATGTGGTGGGAGACAAACATGACCCAGTGCAGCCCAACTAAAAATTGGTAATTTTGCCCAATGCCATTGAAAAGTGAGAAAGCACACTGCTACATTATGCACTGAGGAACTCCAGCTCAAGTGGCCTAAAGCTCACCTAGGCTCATTTCAAACAGAACCCCAGGGAGCTCCAGGCTCACTTGTCACTTTGGCCTTACCTCCTACTGCAAAATGGAAAATGCAGATGTCAGGTATGTTATCCAAGGTTCTCTCTGGGGTTAAAAACTTCTTATTCATATCTTATATTTGCCCATTTCTCAAGACCCCAAATAGGTTTTCCTGAGAAATGGTCCTGCCCAGAATTAAAACTAGGCTGGTGATTCTTCTAGAAGTTTTACACCTGGCATTTTCTAGGTAATTCTTGAATTTATAGCCATAAGTTCAAGTAACCGAGTTTCAGTCCTTCATCCAAGTGTCCCACTCGCTTCTCTCTACTCCACATAACAACTCTTCCCTCTTGGTTTCCTATACAGTCACGTCAAAACAAGAGATTAAAATTTTCTTCCCCCTTTAAACTTGTTATAAGACCGTTCCCAGTCTTCATCATGTCATCATATTCAGTTCAGTGCTGAATTTAATTATATCTGATGTCATTTGATGTTTGCGATGAGTGTTGCTCGACTCTGTTCTTTGATTTCAAAGTCAATAGACTTCCAAGTCCCCCAAGGACACACTCCTGCCACTATTTTGCAACTACTATGTGGCTTTGCTCAAGAACCACAGACCACATACTAGCTTTGATTCTGTAGTTAGACCACAAAAATGATTGTTGGTATTTTGCTTCCCAGATGCTCAGGGAACAGAAGTCGCAGCTTAGACTTAAGTATTTACATAGTATGTATAAACATCCAAGATTTATAGATTTTAGAATTAAGGAGTATCATAGGAAAACCAAGTGTTTGTGATATCTACTCCACCTCTCCCTATTGTAATAATAAAACATATTTCTGAATATCATCAAATGTCTCCCTGAAGAAAGGAATGAAAATCACCCTGATTGCATTTGTAGACATGAAAGAGGCACTAATCTCTGTAATTTAGAGATACTGATCTCTGTGACTTAGAGATACAGTAATCTACCCAAAATATAGTGGACACAGGATGCAGGTCAAGTCTCACTCAGGAGCTTATCAAGGCTGTCTTGTTAGCAGCCTCTTTGTGGTAGTTTAAATCTGAGGAGCTTGTAAGGATGAATTATAAATGCATCAGTAGATTCTGCATAAACTTGAACAGGCTTAGTCCCCTTTGTAAAAGTATGCTCTAAGACATAGCCAGGGCAGGAGAAATGGCTCAGTGGTTAAGAGCACAGACGTGCTCTTGCAGAGGACCCAGGTTTGATTCAGCCCCCAAATGGCAGCTAAGAACTGTCTTTAATTCCAGTTTCAGGGGAGTCCAGACACCGTCTTCTGACCTGTGCAGCATTTACACACACGGTGCACAAACCCATGCAAAAAGTACAATTCAAAAAAAAAAAAATATAATAAAAAAAGAATATCTCTATTGTGGGGGCTGGAGAGATGTCTCAGTGGTTTAAGAGCATTTGGTTGGCTTTTAGAGGCCCCAGTTCTAATCCCAGCACCCACACGGCTGCTGTAACAACCATCCAGAACTGTGGATCTAGGGGATCTGAGGGCATTGCAGAACACAGTCACTAAAGCAGCATACACGACATTAACACATAGAAAATAAAAAAATTACATAAAAATGTAGTTTCTATTCCTTTCGGTCTCTTAAATACAGGAGCAATCTAGAAATAAAAAAAGGAACATGAAGTTAGTGTGTAAGGAGGTGGGGTGGATGTCCGAAGTTTGGAAAAAGGGTTAATATATCAAAATGCATATATGCATGACCTCTTAAATAATTAATTTTAAAAATCAAAGAAAAATGCTTAGCTGACAAGTATATTCCATCTTTATTAGCCCGGGAGACCTAGCTTGGAGTAAACTTCATGGTAATTTTAATGTGGAGTCAAAAAGAAAGAGAAATGAGTTAGTCTATTAAAAAGTAATTCAGAAAACAGGACCTGGGTGTTGACTGAATTCCTGGGTTACAGTCTAACACAGAGGTAGGACCTGGGTGTTGACGGAATTCCTGGGCTATGGTCTAACAAAGAGGTAGCCCCTCTCATCTGTGAGCTCCATTGCTTGCTGTTTTCTGGCCACTAGGAGGCTCCCTGTGAAGCTCCAGAGAAGGAAAAGGGAGCCTGGCTTTCTTTCTCAAAGGTCCACATATGCCAGTGAGGAGCAGAATGAGTGAACACTTTGGGGAAAATGTAACAATTTTAAAGACGGTAATTTATCACACAGCTGAACTAGGACACAGAAGACCCTGGGGTGTACTTCCGGGTGGCAATTCATTGCTCTGTCTGAAATTTCATTTGTTTCCTTTGTAGCCAGATACACAAAGAGCAAGAATGGAGACCTGACAAAGGAGAAAACAAAGAGGGGAAGGGGAACAAAAGCCTTGCTCAGGTTATTAATGTAATGAACTTGAATTTCATGAATCTTATTCTGCTCTTGGCATGAGCAATTGATCATGTAAGTTTGTCACCAGGCACCAGCAATTAGGACAAACTGTACACAAGTGGGGCAGGACATGTGGCCCAAGGTCAAGCCTCTGGGCCATAGGCAATCCCTGGAGATGGGAACAGAACACAAAAGAAGAAAGTTTCATCTGTCACACCTCCCTTCCTTCTCCGCTCCCAGTTTTACTGCTTTGCCCCCATTTCCATCTATTTTCAATAACATTCAATCAAAATGAAGTCACCTGTCTACACAGGTCACTTTCAAATGGTTCCCCAAAGCTACTATGGTCACATATTCTTCTCTCTTGGGTACTCACATATATCCCAGGCTTTCTAGACTGTAACTTCTCCTCCTATGATGCAGTATCTTCCCAAAGTGATAGATCAATAGGTAATATAGATATAAATAGACACAACTAACACTGAAGAAAACCCATTAAAATGATCATCACTAGAAGCAAATATATTTCTTAATTTCAAAGTTTAAAGGGAAGGTAATATACATTAGATGATTTCTTATAGTCCAGATATCTTGTCATACTCAATGCATCTATACATGTGCTCTCGTCCTTAAAAAAAAAAAAAAAAAAAGATGCTGGGCATGGTGGCGCACACCTTTAATCCTAGCACTTTGGGAGGCAGAGGCAGCGCGTTCTTTGTGAGTTCAAGGCCAGCCGGGTCATACGAGTGAGTTCCAGCCAGCTGGGCTAGAGGGAGACCCCCCATCTCAAAAGACAAAAAAAAAAAAAAAAAAAACAACAACAAAAAGAACAGGTGAAGGCCCACTAAGTTGTGAGGCAGTACTCTAAGTATCGTGCCTTAAATAAAACTAAAGTCGTTGTCAGGGGATATAAATGTGAAAAGACAATTGCAACACAGTCAAATGAATAGGATAATGATAAACTCCATTTACCATGGAAACACTTGGGAGGGTCAGCAAGTCTCTAAGTAGGAGTCTGCATTTTGGAAAAGTCTGAGTTAACCAGAAGACAAACAGTAGGAGACAGGGGCAGAGAGTGGTTCTCAGCAGAAGCACCGGCATGTATGTGCAAGGTGTAAATGAAGAAAGTTCACTTCCCAAGACACATGGTCACAGCATTAAGTCTGTGGGGTGGGTATAAGCTACAAATGAAAAGTTAGGCATGATGCCAAGAAACATGCCATTCAAGGAGATTAGATTTTTGTCCTAAAATCAACTAGGTCCTTTGCTATTTTTAAGCTAGGGATGGCTTAATAAGATGTGGATCACAAAAAGTTATACTGACTATATCGTGACAACCACTGAAGGTAGGTAAAACTGGACACATGGAAACCCTTTCTGAAACTTCTAAATTAAATAAGACAGTATCATTGATGGGGAGGAGGAAGAAGAGGGACAGGTCAAACAGCAATGAAATAGAAAAATCAGGTGTCAAGATGACTCATGTAAAACTCAATCCTACAACATACATATAATTATTATATTATATATTCATGATATATTATAATATTATATTTATAGTATAAAATTACTATGTGAATTTATAATATATATAATATATATCTTATGATATTATCAAGTATTAATAAATAATTATATATAACTATATATTAATATATATATAAATAATAATATATTCACTCATAGTTGTCAGGTAGTGCAACTCCCATAATCCCCACCCTTGGGAGTCCGACAAGGCAGGAGTTGCAAGTTTGAGGCCATACGGGGATACTATAGCAGAATGAATAAATGATAAAACACTTAATAGAAGAGGCTTAGCAAGGTGAAATAACACACTAACTGGGAAGGATCAAATCTGGCATGTCTGACTCCAAAGACCGTTCCATTCTTACTGAATGGAACATGAACCTGATTTCTCCCTCTGTGGAACTTTAATGTGTTAAATCCTAAGGATTAAGTGAATAAACCCAATTCCCAGAAGCAAATTGTTTAGAAAATGATAATAATAAGCTCCATTCTCTCAGGGCACACTTAGGAGGGGCAGCGAGACTCCAGGTAAGATAGGCCAGATCAAGTAAAATCTAAGCTGTTACCAGAGACCATAAGCTACCACATCCTGCCTCTGGATTCAATAAAAGCAGTGGTGCTCTGGAATAGCTGTTATGATCTAATAATTCTCATACTCACAAGAAGGAATCCAGAGTTTGCAATTTCCTTCCCTTTATTTCATTCCATTACCTAAGTAATCCCTTGCTCTGCTTGTGGCTAGTCACTTTCAAATATGGTCTGCTGCCTGTAATGTCATTTCCTCTGAGGTGTCATTTAGCCAAGCTATACATATTTAACTAGTTTAATCTTTCTTCCTAAGTTATTATTTCTATTTCCTTAATCATTCTTGTAGCTTCTGTCTGACCTATTCCTAAACTGTCTACATTTTGAAAGACCCTATGGAAGCAAAAGATGCAGTGTACTTTTTAATAATTCTACATATGTATCATCACCATTTCAAGCCCCTTTTTATTACTTGGGAATTTTTATTTTGCATGAAAATAACATTGGATCTCTTGAGAAGCTTGCCTGTTCCAACTGTTCTTTTCTTCAAAGAGCTCACACACCACTCACCCTTTCTATCCCAAAGCACAATGACAGCAAAGAAGGAATGGTAAGCAAATGTGATTAATGCACTACCAGAGAGTAATGATCTGCTTCTCAAATTAGTTGAGTAGTACATTCTTTTTCCTTGTTATTCTTTTAAGGCTACTGAAAGATGTAGGGAGAACAAAAATAAAATTTATCTGCAAGATGTTTCTAAATGGAATGCATTTATGACACTCTTATAAAGCTTATTTGCAGCTCTTTAAAAATAATTGACTATCTAATTAGAGTGATAGATCACGTTGGTATAGATCACACATAGAAATAAATAATCTTTTTAAATTTCACTAGTTTAGACTGTAGAAGCACAGGGAACAGAAGTCACTATATTAACCCTTAAGTTTCCTGTGTCTCTCTATATATTCCAAACTCCTTATTTCAGCAGTTATTTATTTTTAATGCTATTGAAAACTTCCATTTCCATCATTATATTAACATTGGTATTATTTTTGAATTCTGTAAAAATATGAATTTTCTCCTCGTTCCCATACACATACACACCTGCACAAGGAAAAGAACAACTTCTAGTACATGTGTATTGATCTAAAGATTGAGTCATATTTAAGTGCAATGGATTTAAATTTTCATTACAATTTTTAAATATTTTATATTTATATTTTAATTTCATGTGTATTACCTGTATGCATGTACGTGCAGACCATGTTATATAGTACCCATGGACCTCCCATCCAGTGTCTCTCTCTGAATTCTTTTCTTGGGGCTGTCTGGTTAATCTCATTGCAAAATGTGATTTTACATAAAGAAGACATATTGATATTTAAGTCTGAGAAGCTTGAAAGAATGAAAATGAAGTCCAGAAGCTAATTCCAAGTTCAGTTGGTTGGACCACAATGCTTTTCTGCTCATTATAGTTGTAGTTGGGAACTCTTATGGGTGAACCAAAGAAAAAGGAAGAAAGTATTGTTTTTTGGGGGGGGTGATACAGGGAAGCTCAAAGCCTTGGTTTTTCTCTGAAGAAGTTATGGGAGCCATAAGAGACCCTTCATCATCTCAAATGCTTTTCCCAAGCAACAGTGTCATGATCAAGAAACCTCATTGATATCTAGGCTGCGGTGATTCCTACCCAGGGAAAACAATCCATCTCCAACACCAAGAAGAATACACTCTATAAACTTTGTATCAGAATGATCCAACAGTAACATTTAAGTGCAGTAGGAAAATGAAGTCTCCCTGCCATTAAAGAGGGAAGAAGCCATCTGTGTAAAGAACTGAATAAGCTAAGTCTGGACTCAATAACTCTGAAAACTAGTACTCATCCAGGCTTGGATGGAGAGACTTATTATTATTACCAATAGTAACAACCATGATAATAAATGAATTTAATCCAAAAGCAGGAGGCATAATTGGCAGCGTAGGCTTGAAATTGTTAATAATCCACCCAAGTCTCAGCTGTGCTCCGGCGCAAGAGTGGAAGAATGAGAGAAAAGAATTACAATTAAAAAAGAAATTGACTCATGAATTGAATGGGTACATTATCTCCAGTTTTTGGTTCGAGTTTTTATACAAAATTAAATAGAGAGGCTAATTAGCTGCGGGAAATTTCCAGTGAACTCTATAGTTTCTACGATGTGGGAAGAAAGACCAAAGCAATGTAGAAAGACTAAGAATGGAAAGTCTTCAAATGATAGATTTCTGGTTACGGAGTGTTCTACTGAATAAAAGAAGTATATGAAATATAAGGTGGCTGTAAGTCAGGAAAACAGTCAAGTATCCATACTAAATGCATTCTTGATAGTTAATGTGTGGCAGGCATCATAATATTGTTGACATGACACTCGCAACAACTATATGATCTCTTTAATGAGTCTGATCCCTCATGTGTGTGGTACAAAGTTCAGTGTGTTGTGTTAACATATTTGCATCAATCCTCGCACATGTGCAGCATTGCTTTAGATGATTTCTCTTATTTTCCACAGAAGAAACTTGCATCTTTGGCATGTCACAAAGGATAAGAGACTTAGCACAAGACAGCATGTAGTCCATGCTGTTGCTAATCTATCTGTGGAAGTTTGGAACAAACTAGTCCCCAAATCCTTTGTCATAATAAACTAATTGTCATTCTATTTGCATAGCCTTAACACTTCAAGTGTAGACATTAAATGACCACTCAATAAAGCCAAATCTGATATGTTTCTAGACATTAATGCTACTGCCTAGAAAGTATGTGGAAGATCATACTACTACCCAGCCTTTCCGGCAAGGCCTTAGCATAACTGATGCTCTTTGGTGGAGTGTAATTCCTTGTCTGTTTTTCTTTGTTCAGAAAAGTTCCTATGCTGCCTTCTCAGGAAAAATGTCTTTCTACATTAGAAANTCCATTTGGAAGTATTGGGGGTTCTGCTTCTGCCCCTAAAACTTGTGCATTCTATAGAGTTTCTGGAGCTAGTATGTCTGGCCTACAGTGTACATACATGCATCTGGCAACATGTCACCAAACACAGGGTCATTCTTGCTGCTGCCGCTCAGACACCACACTGATGGCCTGATTCTGTTTTATGACTGAATGGGTTAAAACTTGATGTCTTTTTAGTGTTTTAGGGTGATTTTCTTTATCAGTGTGAGATCCATGCTCAGGGTGCTCTTGTTACAATATTCTTTTTAAAGTACACTTGTCAGGGTCCATTTGTGGCCAGCCACCTTGATGGTGACATCAGCCATGCCTGTAGTTCACCTCATGACCTTACAGAGACAGCAGATGGGCTCAGTAATAAATCCCGATTATTAGCAAAGGAGCCACTAGCTAGAAAGGCGGCTTTAGGCTGTGATTCTTGTTATTTGCTGGATAAGGAGTTGTGAGCCCTGACAGGGAGGGGATAGGCGGTGACAGGCTACCGTGATCCTGCTTCCATTTCCAGGTCTTCCCACCTCTTTCCCTGCCTTCTTTTCCCCTTCTTTCCCCCTTCTCTTCCTTCCTTCATCCCCATTTTCTTTTTCTTCATTTCTTCTCTTCCTTGCCCTCCCTTTGTTTCTTCCTTCTTTTCTTTCCTATTTTTCCTCCCTCCCTCCCTCCTTCCCTTCTTTCCTCCCTTCCTTCCTTCCTCCCTCCCTGCCTCCCTCCCACCCTTTCTTCTTTCTTCTCTCCCCTTCTTTCTTCCTTTATTTTTGAGGTAGTATCTTGTATTGGCTTAGGACTTGTCAAGTAGGGTAGACTACCTAGCCCTGAGTCCTGAGACTGCCTATCTCTGCCTCTCCAGCTCTGGGATCACAAACATGTACCATTATGCCTAGCTCCTTTTAATGTAAATTCTGGGGGAATTAAACTTGGGGTCACCTACTTTCCTGATAAGCAGTTTACTGAGTGATCTATCTCCCAGTCTAGCACACTAATTACTGGATTTATAAGTCACATTATACAAAGCATTCTGCATTGAGGGGCTGAAGACATGGCACAAAGGTTAAGAGAACTGCTTGTTTTTCCGGAGAACCTAGGTTTAGTTCCCAACACCCAAACATCAGGTAACAAGTGTCTATAACTCCAGTTCCAGGGATTTCAACACCTTCTTCTAGCCTTCAAAGGCAATGCGTGCAGAGGTGCACATACATATGTGCAGGCAAAACACTCATTCACATACAATAAAAATAAAAGAATTTAAAAGAGTTGAGCACTGAACATTTAAATGTTTCCTACTAATCAAATCAATATTCCAGGGGAATGAAATTATGTGGCAGCAGCTCTGCAGCTCAACACCCTTAACTGGACAGACTATATCAATTCATAAGAAGAAGCATCGCCAATGTTTTGGGGGGGGAAGTTCCTACTCAAGCAAAAACACAGTCAGCCAAGGAAAAACATTTTAAATTTAATCCTTACAAGAGCCAACTGTCTAAGCCTCTATATCCTATGACCGAGTGCTCATTAAAATTTGCTTTCTTAAGCAAGTGAGATAATAAGAAAAAATGAAAAATTATCCTAAGACTCTGGTTTTGAACTGCAAAGGCAAAGTTAAGAGAAAGATGAGTGAGAGAGAGAGAGAGAGAGAGAGAGAGAGAGAGAGATACAGAGAAAGAGGCAGAGAAAGCAGAGAAAGAGACAGAGAGATAAAGAGACCAAGACAGAGAGAGGAAAAATACAGCAGGAGTCCTTCCCTTGGAAAGAAGTCAGAATTTCTTACAAAATATATATACACTCCATAGCCTGAAGCTTCCAGGGACTCAAATTTGTCACTGTGGAAACCATCTGACAGCGTCTGTAAGTGCCTACAGGTAGAGATATGAATCAGATTAGCTTCCTCCATTGGAACAATTCTCCTCCCAGGCTATGCCATGCGTGAAAAGTGCACCCAGATGTTAGCAAACAACTGCACTGTCATTTTTTCCTTCTAGAATCTCTGTCAAAAAGTACCGGAGAGTTATGGCTTTATAAATCTGGTGAGAATAAGATGAGGTAACAAAACCTGGTGCTGTTTATTCATAAGGCACACCGCACCCTTAGTGAGACACAAGGCTGATGACATTGCTTATTTCACCACCCCACTGGAATCACAAAACATACCCTGCATACCCGGTTTTTTCCTAAGTGCTTTGATTGGAATGGGGAAGCCAACAGAGGAACTGGTGTATGTGGTGGGAGACAAACATGACCCAGTGCAGCCCAACTAAAAATTGGTAATTTTGCCCAATGCCATTGAAAAGTGAGAAAGCACACTGCTACATAATGCACTGAGGAACTCCAGCTCAAGTGGCCTAAAGCTCACCTAGGCTCATTTCAAACAGAACCCCAGGGAGCACCAGGCTCACTTGTCACTTTGGCCTTACCTCCTACTGCAAAATGGAAAATGCAGATGTCAGGTATGTTATCCAAGGTTCTCTCTGGGGTTAAAAACTTCTTATTCATATCTTATATTTGCCCATTTCTCAAGACCCCAAATAGGTTTTCCTGAGAAATGGTCCTGCCCAGAATTAA
This sequence comes from Rhizomys pruinosus, assembly GCA_009823505.1. Classification (NCBI taxonomy): domain Eukaryota; kingdom Metazoa; phylum Chordata; class Mammalia; order Rodentia; family Spalacidae; genus Rhizomys; species Rhizomys pruinosus. Next base: position 2,103,533 of record VZQC01003229.1, read on the forward strand.
AACTAGGCTGGTGATTCTTCTAGAAGTTTTACACCTGGCATTTTCTAGGTAATTCTTGAATTTATAGCCATAAGTTCAAGTAACCGAGTTTCAGTCCTTCATCCAAGTGTCCCACTCGCTTCTCTCTACTCCACATAACAACTCTTCCCTCTTGGTTTCCTTATACAGTCACGTCAAAACAAGAGATTAAAATTTTCTTCCCCCTTTAAACTTGGTATAGACCTTTCCAGTCTTCATCATGTCATCATATTCAGTGCTGAATTTAATTATGTCTGATGTCATTTGATGTTTGCATGTGAGTGTTGCTCGAGCTCTGTTCTTTGATTTCAAAGTCAATAGACTTCCAAGTCCCTCAAGGACACACTCCTGCCACTATTTTGCAACTACTATGTGGCTTTGCTCAAGAACCACAGACCACATACTAGCTTTGATTCTGTAGTTAGACCACAAAAATGATTGTTGGTATTTTGCTTCCCAGATGCTCAGGGAACAGAAGTCGCAGCTTAGACTTAAGTATTTACATAGTATGTATAAACATCCAAGATTTATAGATTTTAGAATTAAGGAGTATCATAGGAAAACCAAGTGTTTGTGATATCTACTCCACCTCTCCCTATTGTAATAATAAAACATATTTCTGAATATCATCAAATGTCTCCCTGAAGAAAGGAATGAAAATCACCCTGATTGCATTTGTAGACATGAAAGAGGCACTAATCTCTGTAATTTAGAGATACTGATCTCTGTGACTTAGAGATACAGTAATCTACCCAAAATATAGTGGACACAGGATGCAGGTCAAGTCTCACTCAGGAGCTTATCAAGGCTATCTTGTTAGCAGCCTCTTTGTGGTAGTTTAAATCTGAGGAGCTTGTAAGGATGAATTATAAATGCATCAGTAGATTCTGCATAAACTTGAACAGGCTTAGTCCCCTTTGTAAAAGTATGCGTAAGACATAGCTCAGGGCAGGAGAAATGGCTCAGTGGTTAAGAGCACAGACTGCTCTTGCAGAGGACCCAGGTTTGATTCCCAGCCCCCAAATGGCAGCTAAGAACTGTCTTTAATTCCAGTTTCAGGGGAGTCCGACACCGTCTTCTGACCTGTGCAGCATTGCATGACAAAGGTGCACCAACCTACATGAAGACAGTACACTCATATGCATAAATAATAAAAAAAGACATATCTCTATTGTGGGGGCTGGAGAGATGGCTCAGTGGTTAAGAGCAGTTGGGTGCTCTTTTAGAGGCCCCAGGTTCTAATCCCAGCACCCACATGGCTGCTGACAACCATCCAGAACTGTGGATCTAGGGGATCTGAGGGCATTGCAGAACACAAGTACACTAAAACACACGCAGGCATAACACACATAGAAAATAAAAAAATTAACATTTAAAAATATATTTCTATTCCTTTCGGTTCTTAAATACAGGAGCAATCTAGAAAATAAAAAAAGGAACATGAAGTTAGTGTGTAAGGAGGTGGGGGGTGGATGTAGAAGGGTTTGGAAAAAGGGTTAATATATTCAAAATGCATATATGCATGAAACTCTTAAAGAATTAATTTTAAAAATCAAAGAAAAATGCTTAGCTGAAAGTATATTCCATCTTTATTAGCCCGGGAGACCTAGCTTGGAGTAAACTTCATGGTAATTTTAATGTGGAGTCAAAAAGAAAGAGAAATGAGTTAGTCTATTAAAAAGTAATTCAGAAAACAGGACCTGGGTGTTGACTGAATTCCTGGGTTACAGTCTAACACAGAGGTAGGACCTGGGTGTTGACGGAATTCCTGGGCTATGGTCTAACAAAGAGGTAGCCCCTCTCATCTGTGAGCTCCATTGCTTGCTGTTTTCTGGCCACTAGGAGGCTCCCTGTGAAGCTCCAGAGAAGGAAAAGGGAGCCTGGCTTTCTTTCTCAAAGGTCCACATATGCCAGTGAGGAGCAGAATGAGTGAACACTTTGGGGAAAATGTAACAATTTTAAAGACGGTAATTTATCACACAGCTGAACTAGGACACAGAAGACCCTGGGGTGTACTTCCGGGTGGCAATTCATTGCTCTGTCTGAAATTTCATTTGTTTCCTTTGTAGCCAGATACACAAAGAGCAAGAATGGAGACCTGACAAAGGAGAAAACAAAGAGGGGAAGGGGAACAAAAGCCTTGCTCAGGTTATTAATGTAATGAACTTGAATTTCATGAATCTTATTCTGCTCTTGGCATGAGCAATTGATCATGTAAGTTTGTCACCAGGCACCAGCAATTAGGACAAACTGTACACAAGTGGGGCAGGACATGTGGCCCAAGGTCAAGCCTCTGGGCCATAGGCAATCCCTGGAGATGGGAACAGAACACAAAAGAAGAAAGTTTCATCTGTCACACCTCCCTTCCTTCTCCGCTCCCAGTTTTACTGCTTTGCCCCCATTTCCATCTATTTTCAATAACATTCAATCAAAATGAAGTCACCTGTCTACACAGGTCACTTTCAAATGGTTCCCCAAAGCTACTATGGTCACATATTCTTCTCTCTTGGGTACTCACATATATCCCAGGCTTTCTAGACTGTAACTTCTCCTCCTATGATGCAGTATCTTCCCAAAGTGATAGATCAATAGGTAATATAGATATAAATAGACACAACTAACACTGAAGAAAACCCATTAAAATGATCATCACTAGAAGCAAATATATTTCTTAATTTCAAAGTTTAAAGGGAAGGTAATATACATTAGATGATTTCTTATAGTCCAGATATCTTGTCATACTCAATGCATCTATACATTGCTCTCTCTTAAAAAAAAAAAAAAAAAAGATGCTGGGCATGGTGGCGACCACCTTTAATCCTAGCACTTGGGAGGCAGAGGCAGGCGGATCTTTGTGAGTTCAAGGCCAGCCGGGTCTACAGAGTGAGTTCCAGGCCAGCTGGGTCTATAGGGAGACCCCCATCTACAAAAAAAGAAAAAAAAAAAAAACAACAACAAAAAAAACATGTTGAAGGCCCACTAAGTTGTGAGCAGTACTCTAAGTATCTGCTTAAATAAAACCTAAAGTCTATCAAGAGATATAAATGTGAAAAGACAATTGCAACACAGTCAAATGAATAGGATAATGATAAACTCCATTTACCATGGAAACACTTGGGAGGGTCAGCAAGTCTCTAAGTAGGAGTCTGCATTTTGGAAAAGTCTGAGTTAACCAGAAGACAAACAGTAGGAGACAGGGGCAGAGAGTGGTTCTCAGCAGAAGCACCGGCATGTATGTGCAAGGTGTAAATGAAGAAAGTTCACTTCCCAAGACACATGGTCACAGCATTAAGCTGTGGGGTGGGTATAAGCTACAAATGAAAAGTTAGGCATGATGCCAAGAAACATGCCATTCAAGGAGATTAGATTTTTGTCCTAAAATCAACTAGGTCCTTTGCTATTTTTAAGCTAGGGATGGCTTAATAAGATGTGGATCACAAAAAGTTATACTGACTATATGTGACAACCACTGAAGGTAGGTAAAACTGGACACATGGAAACCCTTTCTGAAACTTCTAAATTAAATAAGACAGTATCATTGATGGGAGGAGGAAGAAAGAGGAACAGGTCAAACAGCAATGAAATAGAAAAATCAGGTGTCAAGATGACTCATGTAAAACTCAATCCTACAACAAATACATTACTAATATATATATATTATTATATATTATATATATATATATAATTATATATATATATAATAAAAATATACTAAGAATTTATACATATATATAAATATATATATATTATAATTATAAATATATTAATATATATTAATATATATATTAATATATATTATATATATATATTATACTTCATAGTTGATCAGGTAGTGCATACACATAATCCCAACACTTGGGAGTCAGAGGCAGGAGGATTGCAAGTTTGAGGCCATACAGGGATATATAGCAAGAATGATACAATGATAAAACACTTAATAGAAGAGGCTTAGCAAGGTGAAATAACACACTAACTGGGAAGGATCAAATCTGGCATGTCTGACTCCAAAGACCGTTCCATTCTTACTGAATGGAACATGAACCTGATTTCTCCCTCTGTGGAACTTTAATGTGTTAAATCCTAAGGATTAAGTGAATAAACCCAATTCCCAGAAGCAAATTGTTTAGAAAATGATAATAATAAGCTCCATTCTCTCAGGGCACACTTAGGAGGGGCAGCGAGACTCCAGGTAAGATAGGCCAGATCAAGTAAAATCTAAGCTATTACCAGAGACCATAAGCTACCACATCCTGCCTCTGGATTCAATAAAAGCAGTGGTGCTCTGGAATAGCTGTTATGATCTAATAATTCTCATACTCACAAGAAGGAATCCAGAGTTTGCAATTTCCTTCCCTTTATTTCATTCCATTACCTAAGTAATCCCTTGCTCTGCTTGTGGCTAGTCACTTTCAAATATGGTCTGCTGCCTGTAATGTCATTTCCTCTGAGGTGTCATTTAGCCAAGCTATACATATTTAACTAGTTTAATCTTTCTTCCTAAGTTATTATTTCTATTTCCTTAATCATTCTTGTAGCTTCTGTCTGACCTATTCCTAAACTGTCTACATTTTGAAAGACCCTATGGAAGCAAAAGATGCAGTGTACTTTTTAATAATTCTACATATGTATCATCACCATTTCAAGCCCCTTTTTATTACTTGGGAATTTTTATTTTGCATGAAAATAACATTGGATCTCTTGAGAAGCTTGCCTGTTCCAACTGTTCTTTTCTTCAAAGAGCTCACACACCACTCACCCTTTCTATCCCAAAGCACAATGACAGCAAAGAAGGAATGGTAAGCAAATGTGATTAATGCACTACCAGAGAGTAATGATCTGCTTCTCAAATTAGTTGAGTAGTACATTCTTTTTCCTTGTTATTCTTTTAAGGCTACTGAAAGATGTAGGGAGAACAAAAATAAAATTTATCTGCAAGATGTTTCTAAATGGAATGCATTTATGACACTCTTATAAAGCTTATTTGCAGCTCTTTAAAAATAATTGACTATCTAATTAGAGTGATAGATCACGTTGGTATAGATCACACATAGAAATAAATAATTCTTTTTATAACTTCCACTAGTTTAGACTGTAGAAGCACAGGGAACAGAAGTCACTATATTAACCCTTAAGTTTCCTGTGTCTCTCTATATATTCCAAACTCCTTATTTCAGCAGTTATTTATTTTTAATGCTATTGAAAACTTTCCATTTCCATCATTTATTAACATTGGTATTATTTTTGATTCTGTAAAAATATGAATTTTCTCCCTCTCCCATACACATACACACCTGCACAAGGAAAAGAACAACTTTCTAGTACATTGTATTGATCTAAAGATTGAGCATATTTAAGTGCAATGGATTTAATTTTCATTACAATTTTTAAATATTTTATTTATTATTTTAATTTCATGTGTATTACCTGTATGCATGTACGTGCACCCATGTTATATAGTACCCATGGACCTCCCATCCAGTGTCTCTCTCTGAATTCTTTTCTTGGGGCTGTCTGGTTAATCTCATTGCAAAATGTGATTTTACATAAAGAAGACATATTGATATTTAAGTCTGAGAAGCTTGAAAGAATGAAAATGAAGTCCAGAAGCTAATTCCAAGTTCAGTTGGTTGGACCACAATGCTTTTCTGCTCATTATAGTTGTAGTTGGGAACTCTTATGTGAACAAAGAAGAAAGAAAGTATTTTTTTTGGGGGGGGTGAACATGGAAGTCAAAGCCTTGGTTTTTCTCTGAAGAAGTTATGGGAGCCATAAGAGACCCTTCATCATCTCAAATGCTTTTCCCAAGCAACAGTGTCATGATCAAGAAACCTCATTGATATCTAGGCTGCGGTGATTCCTACCCAGGGAAAACAATCCATCTCCAACACCAAGAAGAATACACTCTATAAACTTTGTATCAGAATGATCCAACAGTAACATTTAAGTGCAGTAGGAAAATGAAGTCTCCCTGCCATTAAAGAGGGAAGAAGCCATCTGTGTAAAGAACTGAATAAGCTAAGTCTGGACTCAATAACTCTGAAAACTAGTACTCATCCAGGCTTGGATGGAGAGACTTATTATTATTACCAATAGTAACAACCATGATAATAAATGAATTTAATCCAAAAGCAGGAGGCATAATTGGCAGCGTAGGCTTGAAAGTGTTATAATCACCCAAGTCTCAGCTGTGCTCCGGCAGCAAGAGTGGGAAGAATGAGAGAAAAGAATTACAATTAAAAAGAAATTGACATCTATGAATTGAATTGGGTACATTATCTCCAGTTTTTGGTTCCGAGTTTTTAATACAAAATTAAATAGAGAGGCTAATTAGGCTGCAGGGAAATTTCCAGTGAATTCTATAGTTTCTACGATGTGGGAAGAAAGACCAAAGCAATGTAGAAAGACTAAGAATGGAAAGTCTTCAAATGATAGATTTCTGGTTAAGGAGTGTTCTACTGAATAAAAGAAGTATATGAAATATAAGGTGGCTGTAAGTCAGGAAAACAGTCAAGTATCCATACTAAATGCATTCTTGATAGTTAATGTGTGGCAGGCATCATAATATTGTTGACATGACACTCGCAACAACTATATGATCTCTTTAATGAGTCTGATCCCTCATGTGTGTGGTACAAAGTTCAGTGTGTTGTGTTAACATATTTGCATCAATCCTCGCACATGTGCAGCATTGCTTTAGATGATTTCTCTTATTTTCCACAGAAGAAACTTGCATCTTTGGCATGTCACAAAGGATAAGAGACTTAGCACAAGACAGCATGTAGTCCATGCTGTTGCTAATCTATCTGTGGAAGTTTGGAACAAACTAGTCCCCAAATCCTTTGTCATAATAAACTAATTGTCATTCTATTTGCATAGCCTTAACACTTCAAGTGTAGACATTAAATGACCACTCAATAAAGCCAAATCTGATATGTTTCTAGACATTAATGCTACTGCCTAGAAAGTATGTGGAAGATCATACTACTACCCAGCCTTTCCGGCAAGGCCTTAGCATAACTGATGCTCTTTGGTGGAGTGTAATTCCTTGTCTGTTTTTCTTTGTTCAGAAAAGTTCCTATGCTGCCTTCTCAGGAAAAATCTTTCTACATTAGAAAACTAGCACTAGTCACTCTCTGTTTCCCTAGACTCTTGCCCTCCTTTGTCTCAGTCGTGATGATTGTGCTTAAATAATTATTTGTAAAATTGGTTTGTTCATGACTTTTCCCACAATACAAGAAGCCTCATAACCAAACAATCTTACTGACCAGTCTTCCCCTTCTTGAATTTACATTAGGCATTACATTAAACTGGCTCCAAAGACTCCCTTTTCAAATGCTGCCTCCACCTTGCAGGAAAAATGCAAGATATAAGCTTGCCAGACTCTCAGCAATCCTTGTAAGAAAAAATATTACATCTACCACCTGGGTCCCTGTGTCCTCAGAGAGCCTGAGGGAAGGCTGGGAGATCAGGCTGAAGCCTTGTTCAATTGTTGCATCATTTCTTTGGCCTCAATTACCAGACTCTTAAGGACATGACATGATTTAACTGTGCCAAACATGACAAAGCCATCTCTGATTTTCTAATCCAATTGCCTTTCATCATATATTAGAAAAGAAAATGTGTCTTGGATTTTAAAAGGATACTGAGGGGCTGGAGAGATGGCCTAGCGGTTAAGAGCGCAGACCGCTCTTGCAGAGGACCCGGGTTCGATCCCCAGCACCCACATGGCGGCCGAAAACCGTCTGAAACTCCAGTTCCAGGAGAACTCCAGTTCCAGGGGAATCCGAGACTCTCTTCTGACCTCCGCGGCATTGCACGACACGGGTGCACAGACCTGCATGCAGACACTACATTCATACACATATGGAAATAAATAAATTAAAAAAAAAAAAGGATACTGAGAGAGAGGGAACGTTTACAACAGCTGAGTGAGAAAAACTGTTTTACAGAAGCACCCATTTGGGTTAGGAGGTAGAGGAAGTGAGAGAGAGAGAGAGAGAGAGAGAGAGAGAGAGAGAGAGAGTTGAGAGGGGTCTAGGAGAGGGCGAGAATGGACAAGAAAACCAAACACACTTAAGTCTCTTTTTTTCAATGCTATGTATGATAGGGTCTGTTTCATTTGACTTCTATTTCCCTGTAATTATTTCCATGCTTCTTGAAGAATACCACATAACAAAACCAGGTTGTCCAGACATTCACGCTGCATCCCTCAAAGTGAAAAATATGAATTTCCTTTTGACTACTAGAGTCAAAACCAACATTTTATAGATTTTTTTGTATAACTATACAGTAATTTTAGTATGGTTTTGGAAGTGAATTTTGCCATTTTGTCCACTTTCTTCTTCAAATATTTTGGTTTACTGCAGAGCCTCCAGCAATCTTTGCTTCTGGTTAGAAATGTGATAGAAATGATTCCCTACGGAAGTAGGTGTGGGGACAGCCTCACCTCTCTCTTCAGATTTCTCTGTCACATTCTGTTCATAATTTCTCACATTAGACTCTACTCTCTTCTCTGATGGATGTAAACTTTGGCTCATTCTCAGTGTAATTATTCAATTGCACCCTACTTTCAATATGCAAATCAATGCATGTCCAGCATCTAATTTATTGGGGGGACATCTCTGTGTTTTAGAATGTATTATTCCTCATTAGGGGAAGGAGACTTTAGACTCAGGGACAATTGTTTTTCAATAGCACCCTCAATTATCTAATGGTAAGAAAAGCTAATAAACCCATTACATTGAGAAGCTAAGAGCCAAATGAACATACTATTTATCAGGCACTTTAGGAAGAGACTCAGAGACACATAAACACCCTGACTGCATAACACTCCAAAGCAACAATTCTCATCCTGCGTACTTTGAAAAATACAATCATTGGCAGTGAGGTAGAAGAGTGAGCTTATGCTCATTTCTGAATGCAAAAAGCTTAAAGTGTCTATAAATATTATTTAACTCATTGCACTTTCAAAGTAGCTAAAGAATAAACATTGTAGTAAAACTTGAAGTAAAATAAAGACTCAAGGGAATAGAAAAGAGTTGAGGGTCTGGGGAGATGGCTCAGTGGGTGGAGGACTTGCCATATAAATCTGACAACCTGAGTTTGGATTCCCAGAACCTACCTAAAGCCAGCCATGTTAGTGCAAATATTTGCAATCCCAGCACAGCCCTAACAGGGAGACAGAAAGCAGAGACAGGGGAAATCACTGGAAGCTTGGGGGCAGCTAGTCCAGAGTACACAGTGGTGAAAAACACGAGAGACCCTGCCTCAAACAAGGTAGAAGGGGAGGTCTAAGGACCAACAACTGAGCATGCCATGGAAGCCAACACACACATACACACAATACACACACACACACACACACACACACACACACACACATATCCCATCCTACCTAGAAGAAAAAAGATGAAAATGGTGTTGAAAGTTTTGCTTCAATTTATAAAGGGAGTTGATGGCATAATAATTCTCATTGACATTGTACACTGATGACAAAATTTAATGAATTTACATGTATATCTATCATATACATACACACACACACACACACATATATATATATAACTCAGTTTTATTAAATCACATTGTTAAATGAAAAACTTTATGCCTTTTCTATATTTATTTACTCTGTGTGAGTTTAGCAGCAGCTCAGCTGAGCAAATATCAAGATGTAAACACAGCACTGCAATGGGCAAGTGCCTATAGATATACAAAAGCATTAGGCTTAGAGGGCAACAGCATATAGTTCCTAGTGACTTGGGTTATAGATGTTAGCTCAAAGTCCACTGATAAGGACTTGAGATTTTAGAGAGACATAACATGCATATATATATATATATGTCAACACTTGCAATATTCAATATTTTACGAAGCTGAAGAAATGCTTTCAAGTTTATTAGTGAAGATTAGCCTGTAAGTCCCTCCCAGGCAACTATCAACCAATCAGGTGAGGACAGAATAGAATGCACCACAGATAGACAATGTCCCAGTCATTTCATGATTCAGTTACTCTGTGGCTTGAAGTTAGTGGATGATGCCCACTTTCAAAAGGAAGAGCAAGTTAATAATAACGAAGCTCAGGAGTCAATAAAAAAGAAGAGGGCCCCAGGGACTTGTGGGATGCAGAGCAAGGGGAACAGTATGACACCTGGCAGAGGGGACCCAAGGGGGCATCAGCAAGGAAACAATGCAAATGATAGGCTCCCTGTGTATTGACTTTGAGAGGGCCTTTATAGCTGCCTTAGCTGTAACACTGAGAGGTTGTAAGAAGAAGCTAATGAGATAACAGAGGGTACTCACTAACATGGAGCTACAGAAGCAAAGACAGATAGTCATAACAGAAGAATATTGTGCCAGGGCCAGACATTTATTCTATTTTCTTCACTGCAGCTTCCTTGGCTCCTAGAACAGTAACTGATGTAACAAGTGTAAATACTTGTAAAATAAAGCAGTTCATGTGTGATCTTACATTATTCTTAGTAAATGATCTTACAAAGTCATAATAATGTAAACTCTGCATATTGATTCAACCAAATATAAAAGAGGTTTATTGGGAAATTGAAGAGTGAGGAAGTGTGTGTGGTTGGGTGGGGGAAGGTGACAAATCTCGGTCCTTTCCTTGCAGAGTTGGAAGTGGTTACAATATTGAGAAAGTCAAGAAATAGAAATGTAATGTACTATGAGAAATGAAGAGGAAATTCTCCAAAGGCAGCTAAGAGCAGGAGCAGAACAGGACGGCATGCTCTGAGGAGGGGATGGCTATTCTGCTGTTGTTTGTTATGTGGGTTTTGTTTCTTTGAGGCCTCATGGTACTACATTAAGTTGGGTTTTCAGAGAAGAGGCTCTGAGAGTGATATATATATATATCTGTGAAAGTTTAAGGACAGAGAAACTAGTGTCTGGGCAGAAAGCAGACTTGGACTTCTTTGCAGCTGCAGCAAAGAGCCCAACAGATCTTGATGACCAGAGGGAGCTTGATCACTGGAGGTCCTTCTCAATGGTCCAGACTTGTGCAGAGATTTTTATGTATCTCCTACTCTACTATCCATCACTCACTAAATATGCATCACCCCCAGGAAGGGCTTCATTATGACCAAGGTTGGAGCTACTATTGGTAAAGGACTAAGCCAAGAGCCATTAGTTAACACTCAGCCACTGAAGTAATGGACATCATTACGTTGCTGGGCCTGTCGGGAAGGGGGATGGTGTTCACTATGTGGATGTACTGTTTTGCTAAACATAAAATTAAAACATGAAATTAAATTATTCTTGTTGTTTAAATGAAAAAGTGCATACTCAGTGTTGTGTTTTCAGGTGCAAATTGTCTGGTAAACTGAGTCTGCTATTCAGAAAATATTTCAGAATACTGCTAGATTCTGTACTTCTCTAAGGCAAAAATTTCTATTTCATTCATTGGTTCCCAAAGTTGGGCACTTATTTAATGGTTTATATTTGTGGAGAGACACACCTTGTCTTTCTTATTTATTGATTTTGCCCAAGTATCTAGAAGAATACCTAGGTTACTCTATGCATTCAAGTAATTATGACATTCAGTAGTTGAATTCAAATTTCACTTAAAACTGAAGCCACATGTGGCTATAAATCCCGTGAACTCCTAAACTCAACTTCAGAAGCACAGCATTTTATAAATCAGATAACAGCACTGTCTGCCTGGGCTAATGAATATGCCATTTTATCCGTGCAGTGATAGTGTTCCTGTTATGGTCCATCTTCCCTACCCAGACCTGACAGGCAATTCTCTTCAATGACAAAGTCAGCAATAATTCAACCATCATCATTTCTTGGAATGAGAAACCAAAAAAGCATCAGATACTGCATTATACAGTACATACACAGAAAGAATTACATTTATTTTTAGAGTGTTTCAAAGACTTGAAGTCAGGCAGGATAGGAAGGTAATTATGTTAAGGGAGTTAGAAGACAATGGACTTATTCCATCCTGTTTTTTGCATAAGTGGTCAGGGATAACACTTGGTGTAGGCTATATCTTACTGATGTTTGCAAACAGAGACTTAATGAAGACAGAAATACACAAAAATGCCTACGGAGGGATCAGTGAACATAGAAGACACAGATGGTAGCATCTATTATATCAGACTTAAAAGGAAAATAACAACAATAAAAGAAACATACAAGTCACTCAAGTAAAGGACAGCAGCAATGAAAACCCCAGTGAGGTCAGTTTTCTGCAGTGAGAAGTACCTATTTCTCTTTGTCCTTGCTCATTTCTCCCTCATGAAATCTGCTTTCAAATGTCATCCCTTCCCCCTTGCCAATAGATCATGCATACTCTAACAGGATAGATAGGGCAGTAAGGAACTAATAATGATAATAATAATAATGAGGAATGGCCTCGGAGATGTATTTCATGTGTCTTGCTCTCTCCTTGTCTTTCTTCAGCAGAATAGCTTCCAAGCCGGGGGCACATTAATCATTGGAACAGCAGCTCCAAGATAAAGGCTGGGTGAAATTTCATTGTACATTGTAGTATGAGTTGTGGGTGCATGGGTGTGCGCCTCTCTCAGTATCTGGGAGGAGGACAGGGAAAGGCAGAGCAGAAAAATCTGTCATTTGGTATATTTATACTGCTCGAGCTGGTCAGGATTAGTGCTCCATTGTTACTATGGATTAAAATCATTCACATCTTTCTGCTTTCATTGGAGGTCACCTCTCAAAGAAGCAGGATAAATATGGTGACACATTAAATTCTTTTTTTCTTTTTTTCCCTATCTGCCTTGGGGTATATTAGCAGGGGAAGGGAGGGGACTTGGTGGGGGCTGGGGGATCAGGAACCAGAAAGAACAGCATTGCTTGATGAGAAAATTTTTCTTTGCTAATCCTTCTTTGGATATCTGTTCTTTCACTTATGTAATACTCTGAATGAATGAGACTCTATCTTGAAGACCCTTGGGGAGCTGATTTGGATGAGATTGGTAAACAGATGCTGTAACTAACAGACAAGCACTGCAGATTCTTGTTCCATAAAGTAGAGTATGGGGGTAGGTTGTGCGGGATTTTGGGTGCCACCTGTCCCAAATCAGAGTTTATGCTTCAGTAAGACTGCCCAGGGGGCTGCTGCATGAGTGTTAAAACTTAGTAAGCATTATTCTCCATAATACATGCAAATGGACATGAGCAGAACCACCCCTGCCGCTGTATACCTTTCTGTCTTCTGTTCTCTGAGTCTCTTTTTCTATACTGTTCTCTCCTCTCTTCTCTCTCTCTCTCTCTCTCTCTCTCTCTCTCTCTCTCTCTCTCTCCCTGTCTCCTCATACTTTTCTCTCTGCCTTGAAGTCTCCCTTCCTTCCATCCCACCCTTGCTCTCTCTCACTCACTCATATGTATACACACACACACACACACACACACACACACACACTGGTATACATAATCACATAGGGTGAGGTAGAGGAGGTTGCATTATGTATACAAGTCAGTCAAAGTCCCATCGAATTATTCTCTCTGTGACTGCTAGCCATCACAGATAGGGTGTGTGTGTGTGTGTGTGTGTATTTTTCCCTTCACCCATTTCATTCCCATGTGATGAAAAAATAAAGAACTCTACCTCCCCATTAGCCAGCAGTAGCAGCTTTCTAGACATTCAAGGCATCAATTAGAAGGTTTCAAAAGTCAAGGCTGTCATAACAACATCAATGTGTTTCTAAGTTCTATAGTCGTTCAAAAATGCACTAGAAAGTCAGGAAGAACATCCCACCCTCCCACAGTATTGTCACAGACAAAATGGAACTACTTGTCTTAAAGCCTAGCTAGTGGTGACTGCTGCTGGAAGTCATTTCCTATTGCATAGACATAGAAAGCAAGGGGGTATATTTTCAGACACAGAGTAACAAAACCAACTCTTGGATCTCCCTTACATTAAAACCATACGATCATTCACTCTTTCTGAAAACCCAGGAGACATTTATTAGGCACTGCATCTTTTCTGTCAAGTGGCCATGGTCGGAGGCCTCTGGACAAGCTTTTAGCAAAAGGTATTAGTTTCTTTTTTGTCGCTATGAGCAAAACACTGACCAAAACCAACTTGGAGAGAGAAGGGCTTACTTTATCTTTCTTCTCCCAGGTCAAAGTTTATTACTGAGGGAAGCCAGGATAGTGTCAACTCAGGGCAGGATCCTGGAAGCAGGAGCTAATGACCTCTCCAGCTCAAAGTTCTAAATACCTCCACAATCCTCTCCCAAACAATGTAGTCAATTTTGTCCACGTACTTCACAATCCCGGTAACAATTTCTGTATTAGTCACTTTTCTGTCGCTCTGATAAAAACACTGACCAAAATGACTTATAGAAAGAAGAGTTTATTTAGCTTATAGTTCCAGAGAAATCAGAGTCCATTATGATGGGAGGCATGGTGGGAAAAAAGTGGCCAGGGCAGAAAAAAGAGCACTCACATCTTGAAGGAGCACTCACATCTTGAAGCAGGTACAGAAGCGACTAGATCCAGGAAGGTGTAAGAACTCTCAAACCATGCCCCTAGTGACACACTTCTTCCAGGCTGATTCTCCTAAAACCTCCCCAAACAGCACCACCGACTGGGGACAAAATGCTCTCAATCTAGTGATTCTTCCTAGTATCGTCTATCTAAGTTCTTTCAAAAGATCAAGAAGGAGCTGAGAGGTGGCTCAACGGGAAAAGCTTTTAGAGTGCAAGCCTAAGCACTGGAGTTTGGATCTGTAGTCCCTACATATATGCCAGGTGCCATGACAACTCGCCTATAATCTCAGCAACTACAAGTTAGAGATTGGATTTTAGAGCCAGCTTGTTGCCTGGACCAGATAAATTGGTTTCTTCCAAGTTTCAGTGAGAGGAATTTGCCTCTCACTGAAGTAAATAAAGTGAAGAGAAATAATGGGAGGCACTAAACATTAACCTCTGGCCTCTACACAGATGCATAAATATGTGCATCATGCTCACCAGCACGCACGCGCGCGCGCGCACACACACACACACACACACACACACACACACACACTGAAAGATAATGAAGAATGGAACCAGTTAAGTTGCATGGTCATGACCAGGAATACGTGGTATTTATGTATTACACTTATCCATTAGAGACAAATGAAAATCAGGCTTGAGATTGAAGGACAGAGCCTGGAAGCAAGATCCAACCTATAAATACCGTGATCACATGAAAGCAGGTAAGAAACTCCTATCTAATCTACTTCTAGAGATAAAAATCAAGTAAAAGAGCTTTAAGTTAACTTTCTATTCATACCAATGAATTAGAAGCAATGTGATATCAAAATAATTTTTATTTGCCTATACTGACAGACTAACATGGTGGTATGGAGGAGGATCCCTCCATAGGCTGCAGGCATTTAAATATTTGGCCCCAGTTGGCGGTGCTGTTTGGGGAGGTTTTGACATTAGGCCTTGCAAGAGGATGCATATCACTAGGGCTATGCTTTGAGAATTCATAATATTCATAATCTTCCCCTATTTCCAGTGTCTCTCTCTCTCTCTCTCTCTCTCTCTCTCTCTCTCTCTCTCTCTCCTTCCTGTACTTGCTTAAAGATGCTTTCTCAGCTTTCTAGAGTTCCAGCTGCCTCTTGCCCTTCCTCCCCAATACAATAAACTATTCTTCATCTGGAACCATAAGCCCAAAATAATCTACAAAAGGCCCAGACCAAGATATTTCAGAGGAAGATGGAAACAAAGACTTAAACAGCAACTGGGATATTTTGGCAAAGATTCTGGCTCCCATCTACTCACAGCCTTAGAAGTTGACTGAGCCTCAATTAAGAAGCATTGGACTAAATGCATTTTGCATTATGAGAAGGCCATGGCACTAAGGAGGCCAGGGAATGGAAGGTGAAGTTCTTGATTAGCATGTCCCCCATTGACTCCACGTATTTGACTACTTGGCCCCTACTTGCTGGCACTATCCAGGAATGATTCAAAGGAAGCACATCACAGGGTGTGGGCTTTGAACATTCACAGTTTTGCCCCATTTACAGTTACTTTCTCTGGTTTGTAAGACTGCTTGAAGATGTGGGTGCACAGCTTTCTGTGGATGCCATGTGGGTGCTGGGGATCAAACCTGGGTCCTCTGCAAGAGCAGTCAGTGTTCTTAACCACTAGGCTATCTCTCCAGCTCCATAAATAAATAAGTTCTAAGGTTTCCCCTGCACATCTATTCTGGATGGAGTTTCAATACATTGAGGGAAAAGACTAGGATTTGCCATTGGGGCTGGAAACTCATTTTTTCTTTTTTTTTTTTAATTTAATTTTTATTGATGGTTTGTGCATTTCGTACATCATTTTCCAATTCAGATCAGGTATATTTCCCTTTCCCTTCCCCCCCACCCCCACCCCATCCCAGATCATGTATTCTGCCATAACTGTCCTGCATCTTTCAGGTTTTTTTTTCATTTTTTAGCTATAAGTGATAATCCATTTTTTCTAACTACCTAACTGTGTGCAGATACTTAGCTAAATATCTTAGGGTCAGTTGATTAGCCTCTCTCAGCCTCAGTTTCATGATCTGTCAAAGGGAAAAAATAGTACCTTCACCTGTGTAATACTGTGAGGAATAAATATGACCAGAGACAGCAATACAAACATGTTCACTGGAAGTTTTCACACTAGGAACACATCCCCATCTCAGAGACACCCTAGAACTTACAGATCCTCAAGAAGCTTTGCACTACATAAGCCAACATGACTGTGGCCTCTTCTGGGATCTTTGATGAATCAGAACTCTGAGTTTGTCAGTGAGAAGAGTTGTCTATGGGAAACTTTCATATGATAGTTTTTCATGTGGTTTGCTAAATAGTTAGCACACATGGAATATCCTGTTAGATTGAAGTTTACAAAATTGCCATTTTTATGGGCCAAAATGGCCTCAGCAATTTCATACTGCTCAATAATACACATGGCACTTAGATATAGCATGCTGTCATCAATGGCTTTTTGAGGTCCAGGTTAGAGCACCAACTATTATCCTTTTTCTTTGAATCATCCAACTGTCTTGGATTAGGATAGAGAACAGATCTACTAGACCTGAAATACCATGCTGTAACAGGGGACAGATCACTCTGTATCAAGAATGGTTATACCTGCCAAAAGAATTATCCCCTCTGGGTACCGCTACCCTTTCCCTGCTGCTGTGAGCTTGATAGAAGCGAGACAAGGGATCCAGTTTCTCTCCCTTCCTTTTACCACTAGACAACAAAGCCTCCTGGGGAAGTTTATTTTTAGGACCATGGCTCAACTAATATTGATTAACAGCCTTACATAATGTGCGGCCCCAGGCTCCTTCCTTTCCTGCCAAGCCTCATAACTGGAGAACGCACTGAAGATTTGTCAGTCTAATTAGACTTTAGCTGCCAGCCAGGATGTATCTCCTGTCTTCTGCTTGCCCTCACATAGGTACTTTCTTTTCCCTTTCAGAGAATAATTTGGGGGGAAGGAAATTGGACTCTAATTTACTTGTTGCCTAGTAAGATTCTCCAGTGACATTTTCTCTCAGGATTTGTATAGTTCCGATGGAAAAAAAAAAAAAAAAAAGAATGATTATGTAGAGCAACA